>CM044441.1:72246938-72260633 GCA_024363595.1 Xenopus borealis
CAATTAAAGAATTCACCATTGAAAACAATGGTGCTTTGGTATGCTAATGAAAGGTTAAATACATTAAACGAGTTAAGATAACTTTAGATAACACAGTTTCTTCAATTAGCCTTGACGCATTTAAAGGAACAGTAACATCAAAATTTTTTACAAAAAAATTCGTTAGAATAGAACGGAAAAAAAAAACACCAACACCAATTAAAATTTAAAATAGCAAAGCCTTTATTAAGAAATAACTTACAGAAACTCCACTTCCTGTCTTCTACAGAAAAGGTGACCATCTTTGCTGCAGTGCTCAATTGCTTCTCCCTGGCTATTCACGGACAGCGTGTCCTCTGCCTCGGACGTGCTGTTTATGTTTGCATACACACTCTCCAATGTAGCCTGCAAAGAGTCTTTCCTATTTTACTCTGTGTCTTGGCTGTTTATCCATAAGGTCTCATTTTATCTGCTCAGCCTCAGGAACTTTTACAACAGGAGAGAAGTTGACAACCCCCCTTTTCTCCAGTGCAATAACTTTAGGAATCTCGGCTTTTGTGTAGTTTTACGACTTGCTCAACCCTTGCTGCAACCCTAGACGAGTGCTTTCAGTTGTGCAAGGAACTGCTTAGCCAGAAGAAGTGAGTGCAAGAGAAGCAGATGATTTATCGGATGATTTATAGCGGATCCTCCTCTAGGAATTTAGAGAACACCTGTCCCAAAGTATTAGCACAGAGCCGCTGTCTCTCTACAATCTCCAGGAGAGTTGCATGTCAGGGTGGGCTCTAAGGGTACTGGCTGCCAATAATTTTGCAAATCGGAACACATAACTGTAGCGCAGTCATGCGCGTGACCCCGGAGGAAGCAACAAACAGGCGGCTGCCAGGAGTTCTTATCTGATCGCAAGAGAGCGATTTATAATCCCAGTGACACACAGCTCGGAAGGAGGGGGGGATTGCCCAGTACAAATTAAATATGCTTTCCCGTATTTATCGTGCAACTCTCGTGGAGATCGATATTGTCAGTCAGCCTCAATTTATTTTCCATAAACAGCACGTCCGAGACACGCTGTCCGTGAATAGCCAGGGAGAAGCAATTGAGCACCGCAGCAAGGATGGTCGCCCTTTCTCTAAGTTATTTCTTATTAAAGGCTTTGCTATTTTAAATTTTAATTTGTGTTGGTGTTTTTTTTTCATTCTATTCCAACGAAATTGTTGGCAGACAAAGGCTCTAACAGTTAAGAACATAAAAGACAGTTTCTCTTTGCACTGGTGACTTTTGCCAATAACATTTTTAAAAATAAATTTTTTTGAATTTTAGCTTGCACACTTTTGCACACACAAACACACCATTTATTTATACACAGAACTTTTAGGGGCAGATTTATCAAGGGTCGAAGTTAAAATTAGAATTAAAAAACATTTGAATTTCAAGTTAATTTTGTGTATTTCGACTAGGGAATAGTCCAAATTCGATTTGAATTTGCAAAAATTTTGCTAATTTGAATTTCAAACTTTATCATGTACGGTCTCCTTAAAAACTCAAATTCTACCACTCACCATCTATAACCTGCAAAATGTCTATTGTTTTCACCATAAAAGCTTTTATTTTGCAGGAAAGCTAGTAGATCAGATATTTTAACCACTAATTGTGCTGTATGATCAACTATTTTATTTGATTGATTTGCATAACTGTATGCTGTATAACAGCTGCCTTTAGCTTATCTTTGCAGTTTGGAGTCATATTTTCCCATTATTGATTCAGTAGCATGTGTACTTTCCGAAAGCGTATGGTTTGGGGTTTACATCCTCTTGTGGGCTATTAGGAGTAGGATTCTGACTTTATCAGCAGGATTCCGCCGAATCCTTCTGTATGGCTGAACCATATGCAAATTAGGGCCAGGGAGGGAAATCACGTGACTTTTTAGCACAAAACAAATTAGTAAAAAATGGTTTCCCCTTCCCACCCATAATTTGCATAAGCAAATTAGGGTTCGGATTTGGCCGGATTCGGGGGTTCAGCCGGATCCAAAATAGTGGATTTGGTGCATCCATAATTAGGAGGCACACAATGCATGAAGGGTACATTGCAGTTAGCAATCTTAAAAAGCCTGTGCATGCCATTTATTTGGGTAAATATATGTACATGTGGCATCACTGTTCAGTAGACCCCCAGCATGCATTTTCAAATGTTTGATCTTGGTATATAATGATGTGGGAAATAAGGACATTGAATCTTTACAGAGATTTTACCACACATAATACATAGTAGCTTTTAAGACATTAATAAAGGAAACCTGTCATGATTGAGTTAACACTAGGAAGGAAATAAAACTTTTAAAACAAACCACATACCCCTATTTATTATGCTCAAATCTCACAAATTCTCAATTTATAACTACTTTTAAAAATGTCCATGAGACACTAACTGAAGCCTGACTTTCCAGAAAGTTAGGAGAGCAAAGCATCATGGGTAGAATCAGTACTGCAGACTCCTCTCATGATATCACCAGTTTGTGCAGTTGTTAGTGGCTGGAGTAGCCCACACAATCTGGATAGAACAATAGAAGGTGTTTCAGATAATTCCCATAGAATATCAAGTCCTGGTGTGACATGAGTTATACAGAGCTTGTCTATCATAGAGTATACTCTGACTAAGCATGAATGAGATTTGGCAGTTTGGCACAGCCCACACATGGAAAACAAAGGGGTGTTTAAACATGGCGGCGCCTATGAAGCCCTTTTTACATGAAGGATATTTTCTAATCCGTTTCAGATATAGACAAAAACAGCTGACTAAAGGGTTTAACTAAGGATGGAAAATAAATATTTTACTCATGTCTCAAGGTGACAGGTCCTCTTTAAATTAGAATGCACATATTTTAGGGACCTCAACATGCCATATACTTTTTTAAATCTTTGCATGTTTGGAATCAAACTGTTCATTAAACCCTTAACATTCATGTCACGGACACGGTACTCCCAACCGCACGTGACTTCAGGTGTGGCTGTCAGGGGTCACTCACTCAGTCTCTCACCCACCTTGCGCACAGGTTAGACTAGCAGAACAGCACCCCAAACACCAACCAACACCCACAAACACACACAACTTGCTGCCACCACTCTCAACTTCACACTGGTGTTGAGAGAAACCAGGTATTCTAGTAGTGAAGGGGTTAATTCAAACACACACTTCCTACCAGCACTCAAATGGTTAACTAGCATACATACAGACTAGCATTCCCATTCAGCATGGAGAGGGTTAAGGCTCACGATTACTCTTTTTCAGGCTAGGTTCTTTTAGAGCACCAACGACAAACTTATTAAGTTATAATTTTAATATTATAAAAGGTATAACAGTGCAGTTAACAAAAATGATATTACAAAAAGAGACATACAATCAATAATACAAACAGTTGTAAAATAAAAAGGGAAAACATGGAAAACCTATACTTAGCTTCAAGATATAGAATTCCTGGTCCTGGAGGCAAGGGGAAACAAACGGGGAAACTTCCAATCGCAACTGGTCCTCCAAAGTAAATCCCCACTCTTAGTCAGAAGAGCTTACTATTTATCAGTGATTTCAGGGCATCAGGTAACTGCACACCCCCCTCCCTCAGGAATGTAAGGGGGCGTGGCCTAGCAGGACACAGACTGAGTTTTTATGACCTCCTGGGAGAAGCAACTGGACCAAGAATACAATGATCATAACTCCCTATAGGAACATAGGAGAGATATGATATTATATTCATTGGTTATGAATTCTCTCCTGGATTCCATAGATACTAAACATCAATACTGTGTGACCGGCCCCTGCCCCGATATTCACATCTGATAAACAGAGTACTAAACCTAGTCATGTTTGGACTCATCTGAAAGCCAATGTTACTTTGAACCCATCACCAGTTTTTAACACTGCTGGTACAACAGGTCTGGGTTCTGTGAGGATGAATATGTTTTTGGTTGTATTATTTGTGACCTTCCCTTCACCTGTGAGAAGCCTTTGTGTGAACTTTAAGTTCTCCCTCCTTGGGCTGTTAGTTTATGGCTCTTATCAGCCAGGGCTTGGAGAAGGGCATAAGAGGTTGTGATCCTGTTACACATGGCTAACTCCAGACCTTAGTGAAGAGAGGCCTGTTATGTGTCTGATTTAGCTAAGACTTCATTAGACCCGGGCCTGTTTTATTAGCTATTACAGGCCTGTATCATGACAATTCATATTTAGGACATATTATTTTGGCACCTAATAACATGAAATAAATGGTGCTGCAAAGTTCAAGCTTTGAGGTGATTTTTAAGAAAGTTTAGCTATTTTTTGCTATATTTAGGAAAGCTTTATGGTAGTTTAGATAGAATGTGTACTTTCCAGAAATATCTGTGGCAAACCTTTTTACACAACATAAAATGCACTTAGTTACATATAGTTACATAGGGTTGAAAAAAGTCCATCAAGTTCAGCACCTCCAAATTAAAACCCAGCATACACACATAGCTATACTAACTGTAGAGTTTAGTATCAAAATAGCCTTTGATATTATGTCTGTCCAAAAAATCATCCAGGCCCCTTTTGAAAGCATCAACAGAATGAGCCATCACAACATCACCCGGCAGTGCATTCCACAACCTCACTGTCCTCACTGTGAAGAACCACCTACGCTGCTTCAAATGAAAGTCCTTTTCTTCTAGTCTGAAGGGGTGGCCTCTGGTGCAGTGATCCTCGTTATGGGTAAAAAGGTCCCCTGATATTAGTCTATAATCTACTCTAATGTATTTGTAAAGTGCAATCATGCCCCCTCGCAAGAGCCTTTTTCCCAGGGAAAACCTGGACAGACTACTCTCATAATTTAAGTCTTCCATCCCTAACCAGTTCAGTTGCACGTCTCTGCACTCTTGCAAAACTGCACTGCATACGCCAGCTGAGGCCTTAATATGGATCTATAAAGAGGTATAATTGATCTGGATTGTATTTGTAACAGTTTTTTTTTATATATGATATTGGGGCCTCTCATGCCACATACTTGGGAAATCTATACCAACTGAACAACAAACTTTTAAGCAGGCCACCGACGCTCATATTTATGTTGTCTTTATGTTGTCTTCTGTTATCTGGGAGATATGATGCTGCAAGGAGCAGGCTTTAGGGCTATTTGCTAAAATTCATCAAAACGGTTACAAAGCTCTGCAGTTTGTTAATTTGGAGTAGAAATACATTTAGTTATTTTGGATTCAGGAGACTGTCTTCTTTCCAAAAATGAATTGTTTCCTGGGGTAAAATTTTGAGCCTTAAAAGTGCAGATTTTGAAGTGTCTTAATTTGGTAGTATAACACTGGGAAACTTTAACCAATACAAAACAAGAGATTTCTATAAAAACATAGATATTTATTATTTGTGTGTTTGGGAGACATGGGACTCCAAATCAGTTGCATTTCATGCATAAAATATGTTTCTGATATATGTCAAACAAAAGCAAGTTGAGCATATATAGAGCATATGTTTTTTCAATGGGGCTCAGTGACCCCCATTTGAAAGCTGGAAAAAGTCAGAAGAAAAAGGAAAATTATTCAAAAACTATAATAATGAAAAAAATAAAGAATAATTGAAAAGTTGCTGTTCTAGAACATACTAAAAGTTAACTGGAAGTTGAAGCACCCCTTTAAAAAATCATCATTATATTATGAGCATGCCAAGGGTTACATTTTACAGTCTTTTTTTATTACTAAGGTTAGTCTTTTAAAGTACAAAACCTTTATTGGTACAACTTTTCTGCAAATGTATGGTGTGTTACATTTCAGGCAGTGCAGCTATAAATGGAGTTATTACCTTGCAGCTGAATATGATCGGGCTTGCAATTTAGGAAGATGCTCTGAGGGGGAAAAAAAAAGATACTTTAGATGAAAACAAAAAAAAGGTAAAGTTTGTTAAACCATTTTGAAGTACAGGTATAGGATTTTTTGTCCAGGAACCAGTTTTTAGAATTACAAGGTTACCTCCCGAAGTGTCCCTTTTAAGCAAATACCATCAAGTACAGCACTATTAATTTTAAGTTAAAGAAATTCACATTGGTGGCAAAACAAACCTACATGTTTTCAAGGGCTATAAAACACAGAGCTGCTTGTAGCCAGCTGCTCATTGCGGCAACAAAATGTCAGAAAATACCCTGCCTTAGGAAATACTGTGAATTGCCTCTGCTAAAACACACGTACAGACAGTTCTCAGCATTGTCTATTTTGTAGTTGTGACTTTGTATGTCTTTGACAAGTATGTCAAAGACAAGTATGTCAAAGACAAGTATGTCAAAGACAAGTGTGTCTTTGGCCTCAATGTTAAAATGTCTTTTATTAGACAAAGTAGGACAATCAAATTAAAATAAAACTTATCTGGAAAGCCCCCAGTTCCTAAGTATTTCAGATGCGGTTATAGATTCAAACCTGTACTACTAATTGATAGTGCCAATGTCCATGTCAATTTCTTGATACAGCACCTGCATTACCAAACAGACTTTACATTTAACGATGAAAAAACTTGGTAATGAAATATGCACATGCATTATACATTTCATGCAATTCGAAAAATACAACAATTCTGCTATTCTTCCTTTTTTCATGTAGGTGGCACTCTTGTTTTCTGTGGTTACACTTGTTTTGCTGACAGTGATCTGGCTAGGGTTGCCACCTTGCCGGTATTTTACCGGCCTGGCGGTATTTTTGATGGTTGATACCAATGTTATTAATAGGGGAATAAAGATAAGTATATAGGAAGGAGGGTATTTTTATCAAGAAAAGGTGGCAACCCTATTCATGGCAACTGCAAGTCGTATCACTTTCTGTTCTCCTCTGTTCTCAGTGTCACATCTGGTCACCCAAGACATCTTATCAATAACATTGTATATAGTCTATTTTTGTGACGGTCATAAATGCACAAAATATAAGGAAATAATGGATAACTCAAAAGAAACTACAGGCTATTGCAGAGAGGATATAACAATAATCTGAACAAAACCTTCAAAGAGCAGCTGAAACAAACAGATCATGCCTCTTTAAAAAATATAGAACCAATAATGATAACACTATTTCCATCAGTAGTGATTAAAAAAATGATGGAATTGCCACTGCGGCAAAACAATCCAAACAAGAAAGCAGCCCGTAATATAACTGTAATAATATGTTTTTTGTTTAACATATATGCACTTTATACATGGAAATAACTCTTATAGTAATGATTACATTACGATATATAGTGTGTTGTTCTTGTAAACAACACACATATTGCATTATGTACAGTATAGTCAAGCCATATAATATCTTAATTAAGAACACTAGGATTGGTAATTTTTTAATGCTCCTCCCACCTATTTCCTATTGGTTCCTTTTCCTTTAAATACAGCATGTTTGTTACTGTAAGTTAGCCTATGATTAAAGGGGTTGTTCAACTTTGCGTTAACTTTTAGTATAATGTAGAGAGTGATATTCTGAGAATTTGCATTTGGTTTTCATTTTTTATTATTTGTGGTTTTTGAGTTATTTGGCTTTTTATTCAGCAGCTCTACAGTTTGTAGTGTCAGCAATTTGGTTTCTATGGTACAAATTACCCTAGCAACCCTGCATTGATTTCAATAAGAGACTGGAATATGAATAGGAGATGGACTGAATAGAATGAGAAGTTATAAAAAGTGGCAATAACAATACATTTGTAGCCTTACAGAGCATTTGTTTTTAGATGGTGTCAGTGACCCCCATTTGAAAGCTGCAAAGAAACAGAAGAAAATCGCACATCATTAAAAAACTATGAAAAATAAATAATGAAGACCAATTGAAAAGTTTCTTAGAATTGGCCCTTCTACAATATACTAAAAGTTGAAGGTGAACCACCCCTTTAAATGTCCCTTGGTGACACAAAACATTTAAGGCTTTCTTATTTTATATATTCATAATGTAAGACAAATCCAAATAATTTTTAAACTAAAATTTATAGCTCCTGGTTTCAACAATGTGGTTGGGAGTGGTGCCAGCCTGCAACTATGCATTCCTGTGCAAACTCCCACTGCCGAAGGTCTGGGTCATATGCACCTTGACCCACAGTTACTGAAATCTACTGAACTGATCTTTCAGTTTTGATGTCTGCTCAGTCACCTGAGCTAAGGGCACAAACCACAAAATACAGCATATATACAATATAAAACTAATGATACTGGGATAATTAGCAATTAATTCAGGTTTAGTAGCATAGAAACTAGCGCATTGTGCATCATAATTGGTTAATAATTGCAAATGCAAGCAGTATTTTATTTATTATTATTTTATTTATATATTTATAATGGTTCCTGATGGTGAGATGGTACCATCTTCCTAAAATTTAACAGACTGATAAGTGCAACAAATGATGACATTTTTACTTGAGCAAAACACATTTACAAAAAGCCTGTACGGGCTTGCATTAAAGGGGACCTGTCACACAGACATAAAAAAGCTGCATACAAAAAGTCCTTATCAAATTAAACATGAAACCCAAATTATTTTCTTTTTAATAAAATGTCCATGCTTATTATAAATGTAAATTTGCTTGCTTATGACCTCTAGTGACCAAACTGAGGTATACCATGCAAAAAAAATGTATTGTGAATTGTGATTGATTTTAAAGTGGACCTGTCACCCAGACACAAAAATCTGTATAATAAAAGTCCTTTTCAAATTAAACATGAAATCCAATTTTAATTTTTTATTAAAGCATTGGTAGCTGTTTAAGCTCATTTGAAAATCTCAGCTGTCAATCAAATATTGTCTGCCACTCCTCTATGCCTTAGGCATAGAGGCGGGGCAGATAATTACTTTCACTTTCCATTCAGCACTTCCTAGATGTCACTGCTGCCCACACATTCCCCCAGTTCTCTTAACCATTTAATTGTGTAGCCAGGAGATAGGGATAGACATCGGGTCCCCCATTCTGGTGCACAAACAAGATTCTGAGATGATACAAGGCTTGCCTTAATAACAGTTTCCACAAAATGGCCCCTGCCTGCTTGCTATAATTATGAATTCCCAGACTGAAGAAAACAAGATTAAAATAATGTATATAGTGTAATTAATGTTCATTTTGCTTGACTAATGTGATAAAATATGATTTTGAAATTTTTTTTGGGGTGACGGGTCCACTTTAATACTGGGTGTATTGTAACAGTATACATTTTTGGAGAGGAGAGTC
The DNA here is from genome assembly GCA_024363595.1 of Xenopus borealis. Lineage (NCBI taxonomy): Eukaryota > Metazoa > Chordata > Amphibia > Anura > Pipidae > Xenopus > Xenopus borealis. The sequence continues at coordinate 72,256,116 of CM044441.1, forward strand.
TCATTTATCATTGCCTATTACTAAGTGCCGGGTATGCATGAAACGCGTTAGGCTCCATGTGAGGTTGTTTTGATATTTCAATATGATGGAATAAAAACCATGTTTTTAACTATACAGTATGCTTATGAAAAATGTTTTTTTTTCCATACAAAGCTTGCCTTGATAACAGTGTTTACAGAATGGCACCCGTCTGTTTGTTATTATTGTTAATTCCAAGACTGAAAGACACAAGTTTTAAATAATTTATATAGTCTAAGTAAAGTTTATTTTGCTTGGGTAAACCAATAGAAATGAATTTTGAATTATTTCTTAGATTGACAGGTCCCATTTAAATAGGTAATGGTAATGGTAGCTGCCTAAAGTGTGAAACAAATGTATTCATACACTAAATATTACAACCTCTAGGGATGAACAAAGATTTGAACTTTAAAACTCCCCTATATGTAATAAAGAGCTCTAGCCCAGGCGCAGTACCCATAGCAACCAATAGGTTTGCTATTACAGAAATTACCAATAAATGGTAGTTGCTGATACTACACATGGAAAGCTTAAGGTGTATTTCATTTTTTTTTGGTATTACCTCCACTAATCTGTGAGATACTCTATATTCACCTAAAATGTTATGATTTACCAGGCTAAGATTAACTAAATTACTTTTTGTAAATTACCTCACATTCTTAGCTCATATTTAAAATAATTATTTAAATTAAAATATGCTTATATAAAGGGGTATAAAATACACTTGTTTTGAGTGTTCTGCAATTTCTCACACAAGCCACTTTTAGTAAATACTGTATTAATGTTTACACACCTTGCCACACAGTGGAACTGGTAAACCTGTTGGCTGCTTGCAAAGGCTAAAATGTTTGTTTAGTAACTCAACAAAACCATGTGGACTCACCCTTGATCCCTTTACTGGATGTCTCACACAGACTGCAGAGGATTCAGTGTGCCTGCATTGATGCAGAACTCCCCAGACTGTGTTGATCCATAACCAAGGAAAAAATGTAGAGCACACTTCCTCATAAAATAAAAAAAACAATATTAAAATATTGTTACATTAAAAACACGTGGCTGCTGTGGATATTTTTATTTCATGAGGAAGTGTGCTCTACTTTTTTTTCTTTTTCATTGGTTAAAACATTTTACACTTATGTAATTTAGAAATGCTAATACAGTAGAAACATGCACTACTCAAAGGGATACTGTCATGGGCAGCCGGGACAAAATTACAGTGTGGGGGTGGGTATGCTAGCAGCTGACTTACTCGTGTCTCAGACACGCATACTGACTATCTGGCAGCTAGTAGGAATCCCCGCTCATCACCCACCCATCAATCACCCTTCCCTCTTCCTCCCAGGCAGCCGGAATGAAATCTGTGCAGAGTGGATCTCTATCTAGTAATGTTTAAAAATGCGCCGACGCGCGTTTCGCACAGCAACTTGTGGGCTTTCTCATAGGCATCGGTCGGTCTATTGCTCCACCTTAATATAGCATCATGATGCTACCCCCACACTGTAATTTTGTCCCGGCTGCCTGAGAGGAAGAGGGAAGGATGATTGATGGGTGGGAAACGAGCGGTGATTCTAACTAACTGCGAGATAGTCAGTTTGCGTGTCTGAGACACGAGTTAATCAGCTGCTAGCATACCCGCCCCCACACTGTAGTCAGTCAGCACAAGTGTCTGAGACACAAGCAAGCCAGCGTCCAGCCTTCCTGCATATACAATGTAGCCAGCCTGCCTACGCAATTGTGATAAGAGCAGGTTTACTTCTCTACACACCGGATGCCTCTTGTTGCTCGTATGTGTTGATTTACAAGCATATGTTACTTTGGCCCGTTTTGTTGCAATCCTCCGATTCTAGGCAGATAACGAATGGGCGGGGGATTAGGAGACCCAATGATTGTCACAGCTGACTGAGCCTGCAGGCTGTTTTTCCATATGTTGTGGGTTACGTTGTCAAGCTGCTACATACTATAGATACGTATATGTATCCTAAAGTACAGCCGATTATTTGGCAACATGTTAGCCTGAGGCACAAATCAGTCATTAATCAGACAACGCTTTAGATCTCTCTATTGGCTACCGGATTCTGTGATGTGGATTCTTACCTAGTATTTATTTTAAGTTTTTTCACACTTAACTGGAATACACTATCCTTTTATGTTAACCAATAAAAGTTACGTTTTAATCCTTGTATATCTGGGCAATTATCTCGGATAATTGTGGGAAGGTGCAGACTTAAGGGTCTTTTCTTTTTCTCTCTTTTTTGTTTTTATCGATAATTTTATTGAAGAATTTTAGAATCACTGGAGTTGCTTTCTGTAACAGATCTGCACTCTCAAAAAGCTTTAAACATTTGACCCAAATCATTTAATAACTCACTGACTTACAGTAATTTGTTTGATAATAAAAGTCCAAGTTAAAGGGCTAAAAAAAATGCAACTTCATACTGAAATTGGGAGCCTTAAAAAGTATTTAAAAACATATATTCAGTATTTATTTATAAAGACCATAACTAGGAACACATAATGCTTACCTATCAAAAGATTCAAAGGAGGGTTGCAGCTTGGGAAAGCATTAAGAAGGTCTAAAATGCTGATGCTGTTGTCTCTAATAAAGTGGTTATAATCAGAACTGCCTTGTTTACTACACAATTCTTGCAGTCTACGTTTTTCTGCTGCATCAGATGTATGTTCCACCAGAGCACGGATCATAGCCTGTGGTAATAGGATCAAAGATTAAAATGAATATCAACAAAAATTTACAACAAAGTGCAATTTATTTTTTCACATTTGTAGAACATTTAATACATAAAATATACAGTACATATACTATGACTCAGCAGGGAGACACATTTTATTAAATGCATTTATTTGCAATACCATGCACTAATATGAGAGACTGGTATATGAATAGAAGCCCTACAAAGAAAGACAAATAAAAAAAGTAGGAATTGGTTTAAATTTGTAGCCTTTAAGAGCATTTATTTATACAGTTAGGTCAATAAATATTTGGACAGAGACAACTTTAAATAAAACAACTCAGATGCAGATGAACTGCAGATTTTCAGCTTTAATTCAGTGGGTTGAACAAAAAGATTGCACAAAATGCGAGGAACTATGGTTTCCCCTTTGCTCATATTCTGTTCAAGCAGTGGAGCAGAACAGTTAGTCCAGGATCACCATTGTCCATCTAAGCTTGCAAATTGGTTGGCTTCATTCTAAGGAAATTGCCCTCCTGATTATCACGTGCTGCTCCTCCTGTTATCCTAGGTCAGCCGTGGTTAAGATAGCATAATTTAATTACTGACTGGGCAGCTCTCTGCTTGGGGGTCATCTTGTTGCTTCACTTGCCTGCCATCTCCTGTCCATGTTTCGTCCGTTTTTCATGATTCTAGTCATATAAGTTATTGTAAGGGTGGCATTTACTAAAACTCATATTTATATAATTTATTTATTAAAACAAAGTTGACCAAACTCCCATCCACTAATAAAAATCAGAGTGAAAACTTTGTGACAAAATTGTCACAATTGTGTGCAACTCAGACCATAAAGGAGTACATTAATGAAAATATTTCCAAAGATTTTATTAGTAAATCTATAGTTCTGCTGGAGCTGGATTCTTTGTGTCCAAAAGAAGAATGGGAGCCTCAGACCCTGCATTGAATATTGAGGCTTAAATAAAATCACTGTCAAAAGCCGCTATCCTCTTCCAATTTTCCCTCTCTTTTACAGACTGAAAAAAGCCAATATCGTCTACAAGCGGAACGGAGAAGAATATATAATCTTATTCACATCCATCAGGGATGGTCATTACAAGTACCTGTTATGCCATTCAAGTTTGAAATGCCCCAGCAGTTATTCAGGACTTTATCAATTATACTTTCTGTGGCATGTCTAATATAAGTAATTATAAACAGCAATGGTAGAGTTGCTTCCACCCCATAGCATGTACCCTTTGCGGTAACAGGTGCTACACTGGAAGACCCACTCCTGCCATACGGGTCTTACAGGTACATAGAGAAATTCTGGCCGCACACTGAATTTTAAAAAAGTGTAATATTTATTCACCCCAAACACATACAGAAAATAATAATATAATGTAATGCAAAAATTGTATTATAAAAAATGCAAAATAATATCCACAATGCTATTCTAAAATCTGTACCCTGGCAGTTTCAGAACACTTCACAAATCCATTCATGCAACTCTCACAAGTAACACATGTGTCTAGGAGTCTAGGAATCTTATCCCAATACACAACTACACAGAATCAACACCTTTGTAAAATCAGATGTCACCTCTGGGTTACAATGTGCCATTGTGACTGGTGTGGGCAGTTGTTGGCATACAAACTCTTCCACTAATCCAGTCAATTGAACTAAAGAAGCTGCTTGGATAAGTATTGAAATGTCTTCATTGATTATTCAGCAAGTCCAGTTGTTTTGGAATTACTTACAGTGGTGTGAAAAACTATATGCCCCCTTCCTGATTTCTTATTCTTTTGCATGTTTG
>CM044441.1:72261909-72284629 GCA_024363595.1 Xenopus borealis
CAAAAGAATAAGAAATCAGGAAGGGGGCAAATAGTTTTTCACACCACTGTATATTATATACCATGACCTGGATGGATGAAAATATTCATAGTCACTCTCTGTGACATGCTTCAATCGTGTTGTGGTCTATTTAGATGACATCCTGGTCTTCTCTGTCTACACATATTTCTCACATCCAACTTGGTGACTCCTCTCCTGTCCTTGACTACAATTCTGGTTAACTCATTTGTAGCATGCTTTGCATTACTTCCTATATAATTAGGCATGTCGTGTATCGACCACAGGTGGGGGAAAACGGTGCTAAACAATTTAAATTAATAAGTGAAGATGCCTAGATTTGAGCTGCAATCATAATACTGTATATTCACTACTTTACATATAATCCCTGCATTCACTGTGTTGTCATCAACCCAGTCCATATTGTACCCCATTTTCTATAGGATGCAATAAAACTTTATGCTCAAGTACATCTTGTACATCTACATTTTTTTTTACAAAAATAGGGCCCACGACACAGAAGAACTATATTAAAAAGGATAATTAATAAGCCCAAGAAGAGAATACTAACAGAAATAATATACATCATAATAATCACCTTGCTGAAATATTTGTAACTAAAGATTTTACTGCAGTCTAAACATTAAACTAGAATTAAATAGCAAGATGATATTTAAGGTTAAAGAAATCAAAAATGATATATTTCTAATGCTGAAGCAGTGGCAAAAACTAACAGGAACCAGCATGAAATTTAGGATCTATTTATGTCCTGGACAGGCTCCAATCTATTGGTTTAAGATGTATTCAGATGACAGTAGCAGCAATTTATGTGCAGTTTGCACCTGTACATTGAAATTTAAAAAGGTCTCTGTCTACCACCATGAACACAACACTGCCTGCGCATCATAGCTCTTTATGTAGGTGCCCCCCACCTTGCAGGTCATTGAAAGAGCAAGTTAGGGACTGCCGGAAAGTGGAGGCTGCAACACAGTCCTCTACTAGAAGGAACAGTAACACCAAAAAAATTTAGTGTTAAGTAATGAAAATAATGTTCTGTTCTGCTGCACGTGTTTGCTTCAGAAACTCTACACAAGCTTATATAAACAAGCTGCTGTGTGTAGGGGTAGCCATTCAAAGCTGAAAAAGGAGAAAAGACACAGGATATACAGCTGTTAACATAAGTTCTGAAGACCCCCATTGTATGCTACAGAGCTTATCTGTCATCTACTGTTTATTCTGTGCTTGAATGGCTTCCAAATACACAATTGCAATGAAACAGTACATCACATAGTAATTTCTTAAAAACACTTTCAACAGTTTTTAAATATGCACAAAGGAGGTTTGTTATTGAGGTTGTTATTGTTAACAAGGGACCTAGCCATGATGGCATCTCCCTATGTCACTTTGAGTACTTAGTTTCAGCTTTAGCCAAACCACTAATTCTGATTTTTTCAGACTCCTTTTCATCTTGTATGGTGCCAACAGACTGGAGAAAATCTGATGTCTTTGTAATTACTTTATGATGATATTTACAAAGCAACCGGTAAAGCAGTACATAATTAGTCTCTAATACTTAAAAAGGATATTGATTAAACTGAGAAAGTACAAAGAAGAGCTACTAAGTTAATACAGCGTATGGAAGTCTCCGTATGAGGAATGGTTGGCTAAATCGGGGGGAGTTTAAAGGTGGGGTGGCTATGATTAGGGGGATATGACTAAAATAAATATATACAAGGGTACTGCACAACAAACTATTGTATGCTTTATCACCAATGGGTCCTTACAGTGGACAAAGGTTCAAGAAGGTTTCAGGTTAAGATGCAGAAAGGGTTTATTTCACAGTGTGAAGTTGTTTAACTTTATCCTCTGGGCTGTTGTATTGGTAGAAATATTGGACAATTCCAAGAAAGAGTTGGATGCCCTTATAAAAAGTAAGAAGAATAACAAGTTACTAAATGTAACTCGAAGTTGATCCAAAATCTGGTTTGATTGCTCTCTTGTGAGTTTGGAAGTAATTCTTTTTCCCTAAGGCAAATTTGAGAGGCTGCAGATAAGGTTTTTTCTCGACTTCCTCTGAACAGTATGGCAGGTTTCATACTGTCTTTTTCACAGTAGTGCACATGTGCATGCCTGTGATATGAGAAAAAGAGAAAATAGATCACATCGAAGAACTTCTGCAGAAATCCCCCAGGCCAGCAGTACCTGTGTATCAGGTGAGCAATTACAATCACCTTCCCCCCAAAATCTGTCACGTCCCAGTGATGAGGAAGGAATGTGGACACCTGCTAAAGGAGAATAAAGCAGTAACTTATACTTGGGTGTACCAAAAGTTAGGCACCCCCCAAGTGATTGGATTTACTTACCTGGCACTCTGGTCCAGAGCTCCTATCAGCAGAAAACTGCATCGACCCAGGGCTCTGCCAGAGAGCACTATGAAGTGACCGTCTTCTTCTCTTTTCAAATTTCCTGGGGCAAACATGTATAGCAGAACAAAATAGCTTTCTTTTTCATTAAGGTTTGGCTTTTCACTCTACTACGTATGTGCAGCTGTGAGCTGAAGGAAGAAGCAGGAAGAGGATCGCTGCATGGTGCTCGTTCGAAGAACCCTGGGCGGGTGCAGTTTTCTGTTGATAGGAGCACCGGCCTGGAGTGTCATTTAAGTAAATACAATCACTTTGGGGTGCCTAACTTTTGGCACCGCCAAGCAAAAAAGAGAGGACTTCCTGTACATTTTAATCAAACAGAGAATACATGGAAACAGGGCAGGACTGAGAGCAGAGTGACATGAGGGAGTGATTGAGCTGGTATTGCAGTGTGCTCGTTTGTTTGTCACACACCGACATCACCAGTGGATCTCATGACTGCTGACTAGGAAAAGAAGTGAACGGGCACTGCTAGAGATGAGTGTGATAGGTTTTGGATAAACTGGAACAGGAAGTTATGTTAAAAATATAACTACCTTAAAATGTGTTCTTTAAATGGCAGTATTATTCCATTGGTTTACTGAGATTTGCAATCAATAGCACCAAAATTAGCAATATGGATGCAGCATGAAACTTCAAATATAATTTTTTTTTAATAATTAAGTTTTTTTGGGGATGCACTTTGAACTTAAGTCTGGGATTTTGCATATCAACGGCTTTTTCTGACAGGATTCGGATTTTACCAAATCCAAGTGCCTTACTGAACCAAAACAGAACCCTTACAATGCAAATTAGGATATGGTTTGGGATTTAGCAAGTCCTTTGAAAAAGACTGTATATTCAGACAACTTCAGAAAAACTAGATTTGGCCTTTTCAAAGTGCAGCAATACAGCCATAACTGTAACACGACAAAAGAAAAAACAAATCTAATCAGATGGCTTACCTTTTTTGGTACAGCTCTAATTTCAAGGCACCATGTGAAAATAAATTGCAAAGAACACCTTTCAGGAATATAGCCAGGAATAGATGCTCCTATTTAGCAGAGAGAATTTTTTTTTAAATCTGAACATTATTTTTTAAATTTTTTTGAAATACTGTTCAAAAGAAAAAAAGTTAGTTTTTAGATTGAACACATGCATCTCAGCGGAATAAAGTGTCAGTCTGGATCTGTAAAGTGAGAGGATTTCTCCCCAACAAAATGCAGAAAAACAAGTGTAAAAAACTTTTCCAAAATAATATTTTTTACACTCTGGAGTACGATAACAAATGTAATGCAGTCTAATGTCATACAGAAACCAGAAATTAGGCTTTTCACATGTTTAGGGCCAGACTGAAATATGGCCGAACGATCCGATTACGACAAGCGCAATGGACTTCTGACGGGTCGGTTGGAAGAAAATCTGATCTTCCCGATCGATATTGTGTCCAGATATCAGTCAGGAAGACCCATCAGAAGCCCCCTTACACGGGCAGATAAGCTGTCAAATCTGTCTAAACGACAGATATCGGCAGCTTTATCTGCCCATGTATGGCCAGCATTAGTTGGGATCCAGCACAAACTACAGCCTAAATATTACAGAGAAAAAGGAAATTGGTTTTAAAAAATGTAATTATTTGATTAAAATAGAGTCTATGGGATATCACCTTCTGATAATTTGGTACTTTCTGGATAATGGGTTTCCAGATAACAGTACCTGTCCCTGATCTTACCTAAACTGATGGTAAAAAAGGATATTGGCTTTATTTAAAGTTTAAATAATTTTTAGCTGACAAGGTATGGTAATCCAAATTATGGAAAAATTATTTATGCACAATACCCCAGGTGCCAATCATTGTGGATAATAGATCCAATACAGGTATAGGGCCGGTTATCCAGAATGCTTTCCAGTTTTCCAGATAAGGGGATTTGGATCAACATATTTTAAGTTTACTAAAATATTAAATAAACCAAAATTGTTATCTGGGATCATGCACAATGCACTGCCTTATTATTACAGAGAAAACAGTATAATATTTTTCAAATTGTAATTATTTGCTTTAAATTAAATAAAATCTATGGTAGATGACCTTCCCATAATTTGTAGCTTTCTGTATAAAGGGTTTCCAGATATCAGATCCCATAGCTTTACTGGAAGGTGGACAGTATTACCATGCTTTCTTACACAGTTCATTTTAAGATTGTTGACACAACCACAAGCAATGATTTTCAAGATTTCAAGTCTAGTCATTCTGTGGCTAAATACAAAAACTAGATCTGGCCAATTATGGCAAAACCTGAAGAGAAAGTTCACATTGAATACATTTTTTATTTTTTAATGTTACATTTGACTCTGAATACAATTATATTACTTTACAAATTCATAATGCACCACATTTAATTTTATATACAGGTATGGAATCACTTACCCTGAAACCAGTTATCCAGAAAGCTCAGAATTTCAAGAAGGCCATCTCCCCTAGGGGTAAAATTATCTAAGAGTGAAGTTCTGCCACAAGAGTGAAATTCCGCAGGTCTGCATTAATTTCTATGGGATTTTGAAAGGCGTATTTATCAATTGGTGAAAGTGAAATTTCACCCTTTTATAAATACGTCTTTAAAAATCCCATAGAAATTAATGGAGACCTGCGGAATTGCACACTAGAGCAGAACTTCTCTTAACTTCACTCTTTCATAAACATACCCCTAGACTCCATTTTACACAAAGTATAAAATTTTTAAAATATGATTTCCTTTTTCTTTGTAATAGTAAAACAGTACCCAGTACTTTATTACAGCTAAGATATAATGGATCCACATTGGTGGCAAAACAATCCTATTGGGTTTATTTCATGTTTAAGTTATTTTTGTAGACTTTTGGCAAAAAAATGCCAGCATCTTACTTACCTTATCTTACATGAAAAGCAGTCAAATTTGTCTGACGACCTATCCTTCGTAAAGCCATGCTGATTGCTGCTCATAATGCCATTCACTACAAAATTGTAGTTGATTGTAATCCCTTAACAAGTCCTCAAATAATTTCCCCATACAGATGTCAACCGGCTGAGATTGTATTCCTTTTTTAAATATTGGAATGACATCAGCTTTTCTCCATTCCATAGGTACCATACCAGATGAAAGCATATCTCAGAAAATCAGAAATAGAGGCTGGTCTAAAACTGAACTAAGCTCTCTTATAACCCAGGGGTGTATGCCACCATATCCTGGAGCCCTGTTTACATTAATTTATATTCAAGCTTTATGAATCATATCTTGATGCCACTGACTAGACTGAGCTGAGCCATTAGCACAGCTATGACGTGAGCCTGGGATCTCAGACTCCTCTATTGTATACACTGAATAAAAGGACGGATCTAGCACATTTGCCTTTTCTGTATCTGTTACAACCACTCTGGTACCATTATTTAAAGGAGCAACACTGTCAACCTGCAAATTTTTACTATTAATAGATTTAAAAAAACTTTTTGGGGTTAGTCTAAGTCTCCGCTGCAATGCACTCTATTTCCTTTCTTTGCCTTCCGGATTGCTGATTTACAACATCCCAAATTCTTTCCTATTAACTTCTTTACTTCTGTATTAAGCCACATAGGTTGATTCTAAGAGCTTCTACATTTACTCCTTAAGGGAATAAATTGAGAATATTAATGATTTAATATTTGAAATGACAACCAATTCTGTTCTGTGTTTTAGCTGTCAACTTAATGCCCCAATCAATGCTCTGAAGGACAGCCCTCAAGGAACTAAAATTAACTTTTCTGAAATTCATGGTTTTTGTTGCCCCAATGTATATTTCTTTTTGCACTAGACATTAAATGATACAACATTATGGTCACTATTACCCAGAGGTTCATTGACTTGCACATTTGCTGTACGTTTGAGATCACTAGATACAGAATAGCATTTTTTCTGGTTGGCTCCTCAACAACCTGTGCCATAAAATCGTCATGCAACAAGTTCATGAACTTGTTCCCGTTAACTGATCTGGCAGTATTAATGCTCCAATCAATAGTTGGTTAATTAAAATCCCCTATTATCATTACCCAAACTAGCAGCCTTTTCTATTTGTATCAGGAGCTTAGCCTCCTCCTCCTCACGTTAGGGGGTTTAGAGCATCCCCCTACAATTAATTTGCTGGACTCTTTACAATTGGTGAAGAACTATACCCATAAGACTTCTTCCACCTCATTTTCTAACATTACCTCCTCCTTTATATAAGCTTTTAAATCCTGCCTAACAGACATACCCTCCTCCTTTTATATTGCCTCTCTCCTTCCGAAACAAAGTATGTAGCAGGCAGTGTCCTGCACTGAGTGCCCTCCATCAGGGCCACCATCAGAGGGGACAGTTGTCCCATGCCCAGTTAATTTTTAGTTTTAAAGGGGGGCCCAGGACACCACCAAAGCTAAAGTGAACTAAGAAGCTGTTCTTTCAGCATGCTTTAGGTCTACTAAAAATAATTTTTAACATGAAATAAACCCAATAGGACTGTTTTTACTGCAACATAGATTAATTAATTATATCTTAGTAAGAATAAAGTACACAGTATGGCTTTATTTCAAAGAAAATAAAAATTATTTCTAAATGTTTTAAAGGACAAGGAAAGGAAAAAATTAAATCCCATTTTTACTTTCTTTAATGAAAAAGAAACCTATCTCCAATATACTTTAATTAAAAAATGTCTAACATTTTTTATAACAAACCTGACTGTATGCAGTGAAACTCTCCCTTCATTTACTTCTGTGAATAGGAATTGTCAGATGGTCCCTCAGGGAAACAATCATACTTATGAACAGCAGGGGAAGCCCCTCCTTACGTCCCAGCCTTGCAAAACTCAAGCAGCTTTGTTTGTTTCCCTGTTTTGATAATTTATGACCCTAGATCCCTAAGCAGCCCAGATCACACTGAGCATGCGCAAGGTCTTAGGGCTCATCCATACGTGGAGATTCGGGGAGATTTGTCACCTGGCGACTAAGCGCCTCTTCTTTGGGGAGACAAATCTCCCTGAATGGCTTCCTGCTATCTCGCACCCGCTAGCGCTAAAGTCGCCTGCGCCTTTTCACATGCGACAACTCGTTTTTCAAAGTCACTCGAAATTGCTTCATGAGGCAATTTCGAGCGAATTTGAAAAACGCGTTGAAGCACGTAAATAGGCGCAGGCGACTTTAGCGCTAGCGGGTGCGAGATACCAGGAAGCCATGCAGGGAGTTTTGTCGCCCCAAAGAAGAGGCACTTAGTCACCAGGCGACAAATCTCCCCGAATCTTCGCGTCTGGATGAGCCCTGAGTCTTGCAAAGATGTTTAACAAAGTGACAAGATGGTGACCCCCTGTGGCCAACTTTGAAAGCATAAATCATTTGTTTGATTAGGCTTGTGGTGCAGTAAGTTCATGTTTAAGTTTAGTATACAAAATACAGGATTTCTAGCCTTATTCTATTTTAGACTTTCCTTGTCCTTTAAAAATAAATGGGAGATGCATTCCGTAATTTGGACCTTTCTGGATAACTGGTTGCCTGATAATGGATCCCATACCTGTATATCATTTAATCATGGTGCCATCTGGTACATTGCACACTGCTACTCTATTTCAATAAAGTTACTCCTTTAGTGCAGTTGATGAATGTGCCAAAAAACAGGAAACATAAGACATGTTTGTAACATTAACTGAAATATTCACTAGCTATTTACCCTTTTTTTTAGTTCCAGGCTGTATGCCCAAGAGTACCTGACAGCACTTTTTTTCTGTCAGATTAAGTTTCTCAAGAAGCTTCTCAACTTCTCCCCAGGGATTAGGACAGATTATGGAAAATGAATCACCAGGCTGGAATTCAAATGAAGTATTCTTGTGGGGAGAAGAGAAATAAATACCATATTATAAGGTAATAAACAGCATTCATAACCTTGCATGCCTAAGATCCTTAAACAACGAAGGGAATGTAAGCAAAATGTTATTAACACATGAATATTTTAAATAATAAAAGATATAGCCTAAAATAAAATTCACATAAAAATACATATATCCATGTTATATTAGTATGGGGTTTCTTAAAGAGGTTGTTCACCTTTGAGTTAACTTATAAGTATAACGTAGAGAGTTATATTCTGAGACAATTTGCAATTGGTTTTCATTTTTTATTGTTTGTGGTTTTATAGTTATTTAGCTTTTTATTCAGCAGCTCTCTATTTTGCAGTGTCAGCAATTTGGTTTCTAAGGTACAAATTACCCTAGCAACCCTGCATTGATTTGAATAAGAGACTGGAATATGAATAGGAGATGGACTGAATAGAATGATAAGTAATAAAAAGTGGCAATAACAATACATTTGTAGCCTTACAGAGCATTTGTTTTTAGATGGTGTCAGTGACCCCCATTTGAAAGCTGCAAAGAAACAGAAGAAAATTGCAAATCATTAAAAAAAATATGAAAAATAAATAATGAAGACCAACTGAAAAGTTTCTTAGAATTGGCCCTTCTACAATATACTAAAAGTTAACTTGAAGGTGAACCACCCCTTTAAATGAACTTTATCAAGAATATTTTGAATGTAAAATATTTTTTAAACACTTTTATTAGTATCAAAGTATTATATTCATCATGAGTGGTTCTTGAAAAAAATGAATCTTACCATTAAATATTTATAGTGATCAGGCTGCTGATCACTCCCAACTTCCATTGGGCTCCTTCTTCCTCCCCCTCACTCTCTCCATGCAAACTGAGCCAGTGCTCCGTTTAGACAGTCAGGAAGGCAGGCAGGGAGAAACTGCCATCCCTACAAACCCATCTATCACTGAAGGATTCCGTAGACACATTCATTTACAGTTGAACAGAAAGTCAAGCAGTCGCCACATAACCTTTTTCAAGCTTTGGCCAATAAATCAGTGCTAATATCATTGATTTAACACCTATTGCAATCGCTTCATGATATCTTAATGAAAGTATATAAAAGGGATTGATAGTGAAATATTTGTGTTTCTGTTCCTTTAAAAAGGATATGGTCATGATTGTGCTACAATGCTGTGTGACTCCAGCCAACAAGTTTGCCCCATGTTTGCGTGGGTTTCTAGATTCCCCACACACACCAATTCTGGCCCTGGCTCATAGATTTGAAACTGCTGGCAACCAAGTATAAATATCCTCTAAAATAAAGGAGACTAAAATAAAGTAGTTACAGACAAAATATATGAAATAAATATAGTAACCTACTGAAATATCCAACTCCAGCATCAATGCAGTTTTCACTGCATCTGCAGATGTCAGCTCCTTTGCTTGTGTTATAGAAACAGTAAAACATTGCTCATCTGGATAAAGCAATGGAAGGTCAGTACCCTGAAAAGAAAAACAACATAAGAACAATGCTGCATGTTTAGTGCAAATCTAAACCCTGAAAGTTTCCACGACTGTCCAGCTACTATGACAGTTGGCTTGTCTACAGGTAAATGGCATACCTCTAAATAACACAGTTTGAAAGTTTTTAAATCTTCATTTTGGACAGTCTGCCTGTTTGGCCTTAAACAACCCCAGTTACACCACCAGTTCTATTACATTTATTTCCTTTCCAATAAATCCTGCCTTTTTCATGTCCATAAATATATTAAAGATATAGCTCTGATACATCTGCTAGGAAAGGTAGCCCATTACCCCCAAATGATGTACTGTATTAGATCTGTCACTCAAAATTAACGGTCCCTACTACTGCATGAAGAAAGACATACAGAGGGGGATAGTGAAGAGTAACTTCATTTTTTCAAAAGCTCTATTCAACAGTTAATTATATTTATAAAGTTTCTTATTTGAGTGTGATGAAGCTTTTATTAAACTGTCTTTTTAACATTAAAAAGTGTTTGGCCAAGTCCACTTGTCTACTTCAATTTTAAAGTGGTCCACTTGTAACTGGGATACTGAGATGAGGTTGGAAAAAAAAAAAAAAAAAACCACACAGCCACCTTATTTAACAAGTTTGTCCAACCCACCCCACAAAAAAAAAAACCTGCTACCTGACCCAAAGTAAGGCCGAAAATTATATGTGAATCACTCTCCAATTAACTTCAAAAGGGGAACAAAATCCTTCCTGCCTCTACTTGTTTGAGCAAGTTTTAAATCTAGACTCTTGTTTGAGCTTTAGAGCATCAAACTGCAACATTGTGAAGTATAATATCATGTTTTTGGAATTTATCCAACCTGTCCTTCACTTTCAAGAACACACACGTCCAGGTATGGAGGAGGTAGAACAGGAACATTCAGGTTACTCTGGGAAAGTAAAGATGCGGAGTGCACAAGAGAAGGTTCATTAACTCTGCTACCCTCTGACACAGTGTTTTCAGATAATGAGTTGTCAAGATGAATTGCTTGAATCTGTAAATCCAGATTTTCAGGTACTTCACATGTAGCAGGTTGCTCTGTGGTCATGTTTTTCATACGGTCAATGTTTTTTTTTTCTGTCCTGTGCATAAATTCGTTGTGCAATGCAGCCCAAAGCCCTTCAATCCAAGGGTCAACAACCAATTCTAAGCTGTAACAGAAATAGTCAAAATAGGATTCAACAACTACAATAACATCCCTGCTAATATAAGTTCAATGTAAAAATTAAACATTCAGTTTATACACACTCTGAATGCATATGTATTGTTTACATATAGAATAACCTGGTTATATAGTATACAAGTATACAATCTGTTGCAGCTGCTGCAAATATGACTTGCAATAAGCAGGCAATACACAATTGCAAAAAATGAGGTGTTAGTACCACAATTGGCTGAAATATTTTGTAAGCTTACGTGCCACGTCAAGGCCCCTCTTTGTACGCGAGTCCTACCTACACTATCTTAGAGCATTCTAAGTTTGTAGTGCATTTAAAATCAAGTCCCCCAGTAACCAATGTGACTGAGTAGTAAGACCATTGCATACTTACCATTAGCTCAGGAGCTCTAGTGAGAAAGCAGGGAGCTTTAAGCCCCAGCCAACAAACATACACCTGTGAATAATTACCTCCCTACACAATCTATTAGCATTTTAAGTTTGTGCATTTAAAATCAAGTCCCCCAGTGGACAATGTGACTGACTAATAAGATCATGGTGCACACATATTTTGCGGAAGTGTAGTGCAACGTTTTGTGGTCACCCCCCCCCTTGTCAAGCATACGGATGTGAAGTGCAGTACATTTAAAATGGTGCAAAGGCAATGATTGGTTAATGGTAACTGGATCCAATTATAGTCCAATAAAGTGATAGTCCAGTGAAGTGATAATCCTTGAATCATGTGAAAGGACAAAAAGGGGGTGCCAGTTACCTAGAATCAAAAAACAATTATAACAAACCCATAAAAGTCCTTTATATACATTAGATTAACAAAAAGTACATAGAAGGCAATTACTAAGCATGAAATGTATTAACTTCCTCTGAAGAGTTATTTAAAACAGTGGCAACAACGATTGTGAATAAATTCTCTGAAAAAGGCAATAAAATGGAAAGTTGTTAGATCTGAAGGAGGAAGTCAAATTTATCCCCGGGAATCACTCACTAAAGAGAAAAGATACTACCAGTAAGGAGTCCGCACGTATCCCTTTTATTTCCGCCTTTGATTCAAATGGCAAATTTTGTAGGAATGTAATTTTAAAATATTGGGGGATTCTGATAGCGCGCCCCAAATTTGGACATCTGTTTCAATTACGGCCCCTCTTCTCTTACAGGAGAGAAAGAAATATAGGGGATATAATTAAACCTAGACCTGTACCAAAAGGAGATATCTACCATTCATGTAAAGCTAATGGCACATTCCCCTGTAGAAATTGCAGTCACTGTAATGGCATCAACCGTGGAGATGGGGTGATGCATCCATTGTTGGGCACCAAACATAGGACAAAGGGTTTCTTTACACGTGATACCTCCAACATAATATACTGCATTAATGTCCATGTGGAATGGCTTACATTGGCCAGACCACAGGGCCTATTAAAATGAGCACAAGTGAGCTCAACATGAGCTCAATGCGCACAAGTCAGTCATAAGAAATTACAAACCAGCACCTGTGCAGGCTATGCCTGTTGACCAACTTAAAAAGGAAATGAGAAAAAAAGAAATGTTACTGGCAAGACATTTTTTTCACCCATGGCCACAGAGTGGCACAATTACATTGGCAGGTATTAGAAAGAGTGGGCAGGACGTAAGAAGGCTGTTACAACAAAGGGAATGCTATTGGATATGGCATTTGCAGACCAGACTGCCAAAGGGCTTGAATGAAGAATACAACCTGTTGTGTTTTTTATAATTAAAAATAATGATTTTTCTTTTTCAGATGAAAAATCTCTCTACAATTTATGACAAGGATAGGTGTATTGATGGCCCTCTTTTTCAACATCGTGCAGGGTAAGATTTGCTAAATTTATAATTTGCTGTAATTTTTTCGTTATTTTTTGGTCATCTAATGTAAAGAAAGGACTTTTATGGGTTTGTTATAATTGTTTTTTGACTGGGTAACTGGGACCCCTTTTTTGTATTTTTCTTTCAAATGATTCCAGGATTATCGCTTCACTGGACTATCACTTTATTGGACTATAATTGGATCCAGTTACCATTAACCAATCATTGCCTTTGCACATTTTAAATGTTGTTTTGAACTTCCCATCCGTATGCTTGACAAAGGGGTGTGACCTTGGAAATTTGCACTGCACTTCCATATTAAACATGCTAGGTGTTCCTTGCTTGCATCAGCTCTGTGTGCCTTTGGATATTTTGTTCTAGTGACTGACTTGGGGGTGGCCAAACCTCTACCATTGAGCACCAGACAGCACTATATTAACTTTTTGCCTAGGGTGTGCAAGAGCCGGATTTTCCATTGCACACATAATTTGGTCAAATTGTGGTACTAACACCTAATTTTTTGTTATAATTATTTTTAAAGGCAATTGCCAATTTTTCTCTCTTTGTATACAAATATTGGCCTTTTATTATTTATAGCAGAATGTGGGTTAGACTGAGTGCTGGCACAAGGGTGTTCATAGCAGCTGGTCAATGCCACAGCGTGGGTTAGACAGAACACTGGCAATTTTTTTGTGTTTTGAATACACAATAAAAAAAACGCAATTATTTGTACGTGTGGTGGCCAGCTTATCCGGATATCTATATATGGTGTCAGATAACTGTCAGTTCAGGAATTGTCTAATTTGAATATTTAATCTACCGATATAACATGCTAGCCAGTGCATAATATATTGGTAGAAGAGGAATCGAAGAAAAGCAGCAGCTCTACTTTATTTGCTGCTTTTTTTGATGATTTAGGTACAAAGGTGGCCAAAACCACGCACCCCTATTCCTGTGGCCAATTGTTCACAGAGAATACCTGACAAGTATGTGTATGTCCACCTTTATTGTTTATCAATACTCAAAGGCTGAATCCATGTTTTTTGTGGTGGAAGTGCGGTGGAGACATTCACTGAGGACCTCTTCTACTATTTTTGGAGATGCTTCATGCTAAATGTAATTATTTTAAAATGTCAATGTCTTGTTAAAACATAAATGAAAATTTGGTACTATTCTGTTTTTGCCCTATAAACAAGACTGGTAGTTGACTAAGTGGCGGATATATGGAACTGTAATAATTTTTACGTACAGTGCTGAAAGGTGGTGAAGGATATGAATTCAGTAAGTACTCTGTTATTCCAATCAGATGCTAAACACAGGCAATGAGTAAGTTTAGGGAATTTGAATAATTTTCAAAATTATGCAAAGAATCAATCTTACCCTACACAATCATCAGCATAGCCAGTCTCATAAAAATGTTTTGCTCCCAGCTCCTGCAGCCTCCTGTCTAGGATTTTTCCACTGTTGCAAAAGTAAGTATACTCAGAGTCACCTAGGGCTGAAAAACAATGTATAACTTATAAAAAAAAAGTATAGATAAAAAAAAAACACCTGGAAGATAGAATGTGAGACGGTTGTTCCTGTGGTAGAAATTTACTGGCAAATCTGGGGTGAATAGAGTGCTCATTGGCCATTTCTGCAGTGATAGTGCCATCATGAAACACAACTGCAACAGTGTGCCATGGAATGCTTAGGGCCTCAATATATGATGAAATGGCTGGTTCCACAGTGTTTGTCTTCTGGTGCACTTTCTAATGCTGCCATTCCAAACACAGGAATTGGTATTTGAGGGTGTGGTCACAAAGTGGACATGGTCAAAATTTGTTGCTGTGCAATGGGCATGACATTTATACATTTTTTTAAGTCGGGCCCAGTGGAAGAGTGGCCCCAAAAACCTCTACCTTGCCTAGGGTACTATTTAGTCTTAAAATTCAGGACAATACAAGCAGTGCTGTTAGCTCGTGCAGCTCCAAATGCTTAGGCAGCCAAATCCTTCAGCAGAGGTGTCAAGGAATGTGTATCTTGTTACCTTTTCTATTGTTCTGTTGACAGGCCGCTGGGGGAGGTAATAGGAGTTGATATCACTCCACTTGCAGCAATGAAATAAAGAGTGACTGAAGTTTATGAAGGCACATGAATGATGGCATATTGGAAACTAATAACATGTTTAGCCCCACATTAAATTTAAAAATTATATATAATAATTTGAAAAAGAAATCTCTTTTGCTCTTTTGAAAAAAAAAAAAAAAAGATATATATTTCAGTGCAACACTATTAACTGCGAAAAAAAAGAACATCCTAAATATGAAGTCAGGGGTCTACTGAAAAGTTTGATGCCCAATATACATAGATTTACCAAACGATATGGCGTACAGAGGCACCCACATGGATATATATAGCAGGCAAAATTTCCATGGGCAAAAACAAGCAAGAACAGCGGCAATGCAACAAAATCACTAAAATCACTGAAATCAAAGCCTAATGCATTTTTTTTTGCCTAGTGTATTCAGAAGTCAGAAACACAGTTTGAATATTTTGGCTTGGCCACATAGGTTTTACAGACAGAAAAAAGAGAAAAACATCTACACAGACCTGAAAATGCAATTGTAGGGGACTGGTAAATCAGTCTCCCAGCAGTATTTAGCAGGCTGTCCTCTCGTGTTATAGACTCCTAACTGGGTCCTAAAATAGTCAGGAGGCGGACCTGTTTCCTTATACTACTTAAAGCTATGCCCCTTGGTGTTCTATCAGTGCCCAGTAGATGGCACTGTGCTAAAGTATATAGTCCTGGGCAGCGATGTGCTCAGGGTTCATTTTGTGTAAGCCCTGGCCTGAGCAGACAGGCATGGCTAAATTGGAACCAAGACAGGTCAGGTCTAGTAAGTATACGCTTCTCACCTGAAGAGGTCACTAGGAGTGAGACACTATCAGGCTGGGGAAAAAGCTGGGGTTTCTCCTCATTGCTGTATATATTCGCTTCCCTGCAGGGACTGATACTGACCAAAGGTGCTGTGAGTATATGCCTAGTATATGAGTATATATGTATAGTATATGCCTATTGTATGATAGTATGATCCCGCTTGCTCTATATGTACGCTCAATTGTGGATGTTCCTGTTCAATAAATATATTCTCTGATCAAGTTACAGTTATAATACACCCTTGCCTCCACACCGTTTGAGAGGGCTTACCCCCCAAATAATTAAGGTCTCATCCGCAGCACAGTATTGGGGATGCAGCTCATAGTAGAGAACCGCACACTCAATTAACTATAGCGCTACACAATAAAATGGCTAAAAATGCACCAAATCACCAAAACTGCAATATAATCACCTAAACATACAAAAGTTATAGCCCAACATGGTTTGCATATATGCTATTTGCAATGCCAATTAAAAAAAAAACAGAAATTGCAGTAAAAAAAGCCACTAGGGGGTCCAGAAGCACAAATGTTTGGAATTTAAGTTAGTGAAAGTCTGCTCTTGGGAAAGCTCCTGTGGAACTGTGTCAAGTTCTCATGGATGCTTGGAACAACCTACTATTTGAGTACCTTGAGAAACCGTACAAGCATTTCTTGCAACATCTGTGTGTAAAAGTGACAGCAGCATCTGAAATGTGTACAGTTGAAGCAACCTTTGGTGGACACTATCATTAAAAACATGCCTTTTCTCTGTCAGAAAAATACAAGTGAAGAGAATGCCAGCATTATCCAATACTATCCTCTTCGTGTAGATTTATGTTAAAAGCATTGGTTTCTCACTATAGCCAATGAAAGATTTCAAACTGAAAATGTACGCTCAAACAGTTTGCATCCAATACCTATCTGTGTGTACCCAGGTCGTGGCAATTGTTTTAATTAACAATGAGCTGATGCACTGTGCCTAATCATGGCTGAAAGTTGATTAGCAGCTCTCTCAGTTACAACACAAACATGAAATAGGGATAACTTGGTGACAAGACCATTATTAATGCTGCTACTAAATGGTGCTGATGAAATAACCACTGCTCCTTTCAATGCTCAGGAAACCACTGTAGGTGGTTACTTACCTAATATAGCATATTTCAGATTTGCAAAATAATCCCCAGGAAGCTCTTTACATTGAATTTTCTTTATAAACTTAATAGCATCATCTGGAGGGTCCCCAGTACCAGTAGTAGATATAACAATAACCGCAGGATCTCTTTCAGTTTCCAAGTTAAACTGCAAAAACAAACAATATAATGTTACCTTATGCAACATATACCTTTTTATAACAAAATAAATCCATAAACAGCTAAGAAAGACAGTGTGGATAAGTACAAATGGAGCTGCATATTTGAGAAGTTCATTGTCTCAATTATAAAAACGTATTTAATCTAGAAGAAAAAAAAGCAACAGTTCTGAAGTTAGGCTGATTTAGCTTGGTTTATTTTGGATGTAGGGTGGTATTTATCTTTGATTCCTGTTCAGTCCGATCAATTTACCTCCATTCCCCACCATACATAATGAAAAATCATTTTATGTTAAAGATTTTCACCAGGGTGATAGTGACTATGATAAATATCAAAACTCTCCTTTTTCTGTCATTATGGGTCAATAGCCAAATGTGTGGTCCATACACCCATGGTATCTACATTAGTTTTCACACTACTGTGCACGTGCCTGCTTGGACTAGAACGATAAGATGGAAGATGCTAATGGAGACATTACCTTCTACTGAAATACGCTGGGCTCATGCAGTTTAAAGGGAATTTCAACACAGAAAATGTTTTGCCAAATAAAAAAGCATAATTCTAAGCAACTATGCAATATAAATTACAAAATAACAACCAGAAGTTAAGCAAATGTTTAACAGATAACATTAAATGCACTGAAATTATTTTTTAAATGATGTATTCTTTTATTAGGCAAATATTTATTTTGGGGCTGACTTTATGGGGGTTATCAGTTTTTTAAATCTCAAATGAACTCAACTCAATTGGTTTCTAAAGTAACAAAAAATCTGATTCAGTGCAAATACAGCTTCATTTTCTGGTTGTACATAAATGAACCTTGATTTTCAACATTTTCCACCATCTTGGTTGCATAGAAGAATGAATAATTACACAATACAACCAAAACTATCCAGACACCTGTCAATCCAACATCTCATTCCAAAGCGATAGGTATTTATCCAAAAGAACTGGAGGACCAAGCTTGCATTAAAACGGTTTTCAACAATCTGGG
Source organism: Xenopus borealis (assembly GCA_024363595.1). Lineage (NCBI taxonomy): Eukaryota > Metazoa > Chordata > Amphibia > Anura > Pipidae > Xenopus > Xenopus borealis. The sequence goes on from CM044441.1 coordinate 72,279,888, forward strand.
ACAAATTTAGTGGGCTAAGCAAATTTTTTCCACTAATGAAAATCAAATGTGCAGGCAGCAGAAATAACAAAAAAAAAATACTTGATCAGGACTAGTAAATACAAAAAAAACTGGAACAGAACTAGTACATAAGGCTAAAATAGGTAGGAATGCTGTCCAGTAAGAGCATATTACCTCCTAACAAATCATAACTAAAGCTAGACATTCTAGTTGGGGTAAAAAACTTGAATCACTCTAATTGACAGGGTTTTCAAGCAAACCCATCAATAAAAGCTCGATCATAAAGGCTACAAACATCTTCAAATGGTTTAAGGGACCTCTGCCACGGACTTCTACATGACCTCAATAGGCTGGCATAATTTGGATTTCAGCTTCTAAATAAAATAAATCTAAAAAAATTGTAGTTTTCTTTTAAAAACTTTTTAAACCTGAAAATTCGAGTTTTGACTGCAAAATACCCTTTAAAACTTGAATTTTTCAGGTAAAAGTCAACTGAACTTGTGATAAATAACCCCCTTAAAGTTTTCAGCTGTCTATCCAGAACCTAAAAATTATTTCCAAACAACAAACATCCTATTTTATATGAAAGGTTTCATTCTTTAAAGACCCTTCAATGGAATTTGACCCGTTTATTTTCATGCATAAAAACTTAACCCCTTGTATTCTACACAGGTTATCTGTATTTGTAAAAAATATTTTGCCATATTAAACTTAAATGACTGCCACCATCGCTACACAGCAGCTGATTTATAAGTTTATTTCTGAAGCAATCAACTTTTTTTCATCATTGCAGTGTAACAGTAAATTATATTATGATACTTGTAAAGCATGTTATTTTTGGGTTTTACTTTTCCTTTAAAATACTCAGCTTACCACATTGCATATACAGATGAAGCCAATTGGATTTGTGTATTAAATGCGTCATGATTAATTTAAGAAACTGTTATCTAAAGTCATCTTAACTCATTTAATGCATTTAACTTTTTCATTAGCATACAAAAGCACCATTGTTTACAATGATGGATACTTTAATTAGACGGGATGCTGTGACGCAAAAATGGTTTGGATTGTATAAATTGATGTTGCCTTGAGTCAGTGGCAAGCACCTGAGACTGGGAGGGGTAAGCCCATGTATTGGAAACATTGTGCTCGGTGAAGGTCATAAATAAAGCCAAATTCTAATCATGTGTGCATCTCACTAGAGAAGTGTCCATGTTACTGCTATATGAATGCCACTTCACATTCTACCTTTTTTATAGTTCATTTTGAGCCATGCTCCCAGACAGCCATGTTAAAGGGGTGTTTCACCTTCAAGTTAACTTTTAGTATATTGTAGAAGGGCCATTTCTAAGAACCTTTTCAATTGGTCTTCATTATTTATTATTCATAGTTTAACGATTTGCAATTTTCTTCTGTTTCTTTGCAGCTTTCAAATGGGGGTCACTGACACCATCTAAAAACAAATGCTCTGTAAGGCTACAAATGTATTGTTACTTTTTATTACTTATTCTATTCAGTCCATCTCCTTTTCATATTCCAGTCTTTTATTCAAATCAGTGCAGGGTTGCTAGGTTAATTTGTACCCTAGAAACCAAATTGCTGACACTGCAAACTGGAGAGCTGCTGAATAAAAAGCTAAATAACTATAAAACCACAAACAATAAAAAATTAAAACCAATTGCAAATTGTCTCAGAATATCACTCTCTACATTATACTAAAAGTTAACTCAAAGGTGAACAACCCCTTTAAACACACTTTTTTTTTAATATGATTGATCCATACCTACAGTGATGAATACCTACAGTGCTTTTGATAGCATCTTGCCTTTTGGGCATCGCTATTCTGCATGAAAGTTTTCCACTGCATTTTTGATAGTGGAAATTTGCTATCATATACAGATACAGACTCAGCACTGGACTGGGAGTTTAAAGGGGTGGTCCTTGCCTTTCAGTAAAGTTTTAGAATGATATAGAATGACCAATTCTAAGCAACTTTTTAATCGGTTTTCATTATTTATTGTTTTTTTAATTATTTGCCTTATTCTTCTGACCCTTTCCATTTTTTATGGGGGCCACAGACCCCATTTTAAAACAAACTGGTCTGAAAGGATACAAATGTATTGCTATTTTGTATAATTCATCTTTCTATTATATTCCAATTCATACTCTAGTCTCTTATTCAGATCAATATATGGTTGCTAGGGTAATGTGTACTCTAGCAACCAGCTGAAATTTAATAAAATCTAAATAACCACAAATTATAAAAAATTAAATCCAATTGTAAATTGTCTCAGAATATCATGGGTTTGAAATGGCAATACAATCTATACATAAAACCCCTACGGGGTGGGAGGGGACAGGGATTTAGCGCTGGTGGGGTTGAACTCCCCTTTAAACAGATGACCAGTAAATGCTACCTACTGATTGGTTGCTGGGTCAGATATGATACACCTGCACCTTCAGCTTCCTGATACCTCAATGGTAACAGTTTTCCTTCTGGTTCGTGAGGCTAGGGACAGGCTATCCTGGGCATGGGTTATCATCAGATGAACTCACAGATGGCTAGCGCAAGAGGTAACATTCTGTAAAATGGGCATCTTAGTGAATTAGCGTAGTTACATCCCTTCATCAGTGCGCAACTTCGCCTGGCGTAAAGGTGCGGGAGTTGCGTTTGTCTATCTACTTCGCCAGCCTTCGTCACGCTGGCAAATTAACGCTAGCGTTAGACGCTTTGCACTTTAGTGAATTTGCCCCATTGTGAGAATGGTTACTCTGTTCCTACGTCTTGGGGATTGAATAGATTTTTTTTTTTCTAAGTTATCTACCTAAAGTTTTCTATAGCAGCCTCAGAGGGGCAAAATTTGAACAGCAGACCTAAAAAAGTTTATTGCTTGATTTTACAACTGGGCCAAAGATGGTTAATGCACAAATAGTCAATATGCTAACTATTGAAAACTGTTAGGCACAATTAGGCATACATTTTGCAGTGAATAAAGTATGCCCTATGTAGAATATAAGTTCACTGAGGAGTTAGCAACTTGTTTACCCTTCGGGAAACTAGGCTTTTCCTGATAGAAGTCTATTTTTTCAAGTAATAGGTTTAACTCCACTGTATTATTTTTTTAACTTTAGTGTGTATAATTTAAAAGATAGAGAACACTATATTCCATGACCATTCTCCTTTAAAGGCAGCAGTTAGAATTGATACAATAGTTGCTAATACTCCAGAGATGAAGTATGATGTTGCAAAATTGTAACAGTGCACAAGATGCACCTGAATTAATGGCTGCCAGACTGAAACACCAGAGAATTTAAACTTAGAAACCATACAAAATAAAAATGGTAAGCAATTGAAAAAAAAGTCTTTTCTGGAGAACAATCTGAAAACTCAAAGGAAAAAGGGCTTGGAAGGTGAACAACCGCTTTAATAAATCATTTCATCCCTGGAAACCTCTGTGTTGCATACATTTACCTGTCTGTAGTAAATTGCAGAATCTAGATTTCACACAATAAAGGTAGTTGTGCTCATAAGTTTACACACCCTGGAAGAATTTATGATTGCTTAACCATTTTTCAGAGAACATGAATGATAACACAAAAACTTTTCTTTCACTCATGGTTAGTGGTTGGCTGAAGCCATTTATTGCCAAACAACTGTGTTTACTATTTATATATCATAATTGCATAAACTATTCAAATGACCCTGATCAAAAATTTACATACCCCAGTTCTTAATACCATGTATTGCCCCCTTTAACATCAATGATAAAGTCTTGAAGTCTTTTGTGGTAGTTGTGGATGAGGCTCTTTATCTTCTCAGACTGTAAAGCTGCTCATTCTTCCTGGCAAAAAGCCTCCAGTTCCCGTGAATTCTTGGGCTTTCTTGCATGAACTGCACATTTTCCCAGAGTGATGAATGATATTGAGGTCAGGAGACTGAGATGGCCACTACAGAACCTTCACTTTATTTTGCTGTAGCCAATTACAGGTTGGCTTGGCCTTGTGTTCTGGATCATTGTCATGTTGGAACGTCCAAGTACATTCCCCGCACAGCTTCCGGGCTGAAGAGTGCAAATTTTTCTTTTTTTTTCTTTTTGATAACTTACTGCATTCATTTTGCTATAAATTCTGACCAAATTTCCTGTGCCTTTATAGCTCACACATCACACAAAACATCACCGATCCACCACCATGTTTCACAGTAGGAATGGTGTACCGTTCATCATAGGTTTTGTTGACTTCTCGCGTTTATGGTTGTGGCCAAAGTGTTACATTTGAGTCTCATCACTCCATATGACTTTGTGCAAGAAGGTTTGAGGCTAATTCAATGTATGTGTGCTCCAAAAGCAGAATAAGCTCTTTTCAGCCCGGGTGCAAGCTATAGCCCCAGCCAGGGATTACTTACATCAACTCCAAAGACAACAGCAGCACTCCGGTATTTTTGTAGAAGTGATAAACTTTACTTAAAGTGCATTAGGCAATGTTAGGCCCTTTCTCAAGAAGGTTTGAGGCTGGTCTTTGTGATTTTTGGCATATAGTAAGCGGGATACTTTGTGGCATTTGCATAGTCATGGCTTTCGTCTGGCAATTGGACCGTGCAGCCCATCTTTCTTCAAGTGCCTGCTTATTGTGCATCTCGAAACAGTATTGTATTTCACCTGAAGTTATTTGTGAGTTTTTCCTTGAATCCCAAACTATTTTCTTGGCAGTCGTGACTGAAATTTTTTTTTTTTTTTTTTTTT
>CM044441.1:72284714-72297702 GCA_024363595.1 Xenopus borealis
TTTTTTTTTTTTTTTTTGTTTGGTTTCAACAGAATCCCTAATTTTCCACTTCTTTATTAGAGTTTGAACACTGCTGACTGGCATTATCAATTCCTTTGATATTTTCTTATATCCTTTTCCTGTTCAACTACCTTTTCCCACAGATCCTTTGACAATTCTTTTGCTTTCCCCATGACTTAGAATCTAAAAATATTTAGTGCAGCACTGGATAAAAGATGCAAGGTTCTGTCAGGAGTCCAGAAAGACATTGCCATTTTATAAACACCCACTATTTACAAGCAAACCGATCACAGGTGAAGATGGTTACCTTTAATAGCAATTTAACCCTTTTGTTGTGTGCATGTTATCAGGCCAAATCAACAGGGTATATAAACTTTTGATCAGGGTCATTTGGCTAGTTTGTGTAGTGATTATGATTTAAAAAGAGTAAACACAGCTGTTTGACAATAAATGGCTTCAGCCAACCATTAACAATGAGTGAAAGAAAAGTTTGTGTTATCATTCATATTCTCTGAAAAATGGTTAAGAAATCATTAATTCTACTAGGGTATGTAAACTTATGAGCACAGAATAAACAGAATGCATCCCTAACACAGAATAAAAAATTAAGATTACTCGCAGAGTGTCTAAGAAAATCCTTTTGTAACAACTAGTTAGTCAAGGATATTGGAGGATTGGAGTAGCTTGAACAACCAACTCTTGTGAACAGGAGAACACCTGCACATTTTTGGTTTTCACTTAATCCTTTTTGGGGCACCTGGAACTTTCTGCTGCGGAAATCAAGAGGGAACCTGAACACTAAAGCAAGATCTGGGAAGTCAGCTTGGGCACTGACCAACAAGGGGAAAAAGCTTTTTAGAAACACTAATTAGCACCAAAAATTTGAATTTTTGGCACAAAGGCACAAACGTCTGAAGTCACACTGACACAAGGGGAGCCATCAGGTAAGGGTGCGTGCTTGGTCTCCCTGCGTGTCTTACACGCTTTCTGCATTATAATACAAATGTAGTAATCTGTTAGAAAAGTAAGCAAACTAATTGTCATAACAATATTGTATCCACAAGTAAGCCAAATCTATATGCAATCCTATTTGATAAATTGTTCACCTGTGGGAACTTTAGAAGGGAGGGTCTGGGCAGATAACTCAATAGCAGGGAGTCTGTGTATGGGCAACATGTTTTATTGTAACTTCAATCAAATGTTAGGGATGTAGTCATCACATTAAATTAAGGGATTCTGTTAGAATCCCTAAAAACAAGGAACTTTACAATATAAATGCTTTAAATTATTCAGCTGTTAATCATCAATCCATTTTCCTCTACAGTCACAGGTAGCCCCAGTCAGCTCCCAGCTTTGTTTCTGCTGTAACCCAATTTCAATTTTACCATTCAGTCCCATGTTTGCAGCAGGAGCCAGGCAAGCATGCTTGTTGCTTACTGTATAATACACAAAAGCTGTGAATGTCTTGTAAATTATATCCTTATAAACGGTGAATTCTGAAATCAGAACTCACCATTTATAACTGATGATGTCATTTCTGTCACGTGACTCACTGAAACTTTGATATAATATTTGTTTCAGTGAGTAACGTGCCTTCGGCCTCGTGTTTTTATATGGTCATGAAACTCCTCGGTAACTTATAATATCCTTATAATTTACAACAGAGGGTGCTTTATTCACTATGTATTCTCTGTTCCAATGGGCTCTGACTACACAGAGATAGGGACAGTCAGCAACTGCATACATTTTCTGAACAGCTGAAGTAGGGCTGGCTGAGGCTGCCTAGTTCACGTTCAAATAACTGGCTGGTTTCAGACAGATCAACAGAAATAATGATTTTTTTTCCAATTACTTTCTATTTGTGACCATTTTTCTAATATTTAAGTGCAATTTTTCACCTTATAAAGCAGCTTTGGGGAGGGGGGTGCTGACTCTTTAAACTGTTCTAAATTCGTACATTTAATGGATACATTTCTTATCTTTGTCCCTGCTTAGCAGAACCTCTGGATTTCATTACAGGCAGCTGTTAGCATTGATACAATAGTTGCTAATAATCCAGAGATGCTGATGAGAAATGCATCAACTAAATGTAGCAAAATTGTAACAGTACAGAGTCTGGACCTGAATTACTGAGCTGCCAGACTCAAACACCAGAGACACGATTGCTCAACTTTAAACTTAGATTTTGGAAAAAGAGTAAAAAAATAAATAAATAATGGAAAGTAACTGAAAAAAGTATATTTCTGAGGAACAATCTGAAACCAACTGAAAAAAAGTGTTTGGAATTTGAGCAACCCCTTTAATGTAGTAGGAAGGCTTTACATTCTATTTAAGGGTGAACTAACCCCTAATCATTTGCAAATATATTTTTAAACACACTGATTCAGGTGTTGATAAGCTTATCATTATGATAAGGAATGTATTCATCAGAAAATTTCTTACTTAAATCAGAAAAAACAGTTTCATTCATTAGTAAAGTAGTGACCGTCCTGCACATTTCCTGGTGCTTGTGACATTTTCTACTTCTCTTATGGCAAAAATAAACAGTCCTAGTTTGGTTTATGGCATGGAATCTAGATATACAGCAGTCAGAAGTAGAAAGATACAAAGTATTATCAGTTAGCATTTGTCTGAAAAACTTTTACATTATTCCCAATATTGTCTGGGGCCTTTTTTTTTAAATTAGCTACAACAGTTGAGGTGAGAAGTTACTTATGTCAGTGTTTGAAAAAAATTAAAAACATAAAAAGGGTTTACTGCATGCACATAATTTAAAAAAGAAATGGGAGAGATTAGTCTTAAACTCCATAGATTTCAATTTTAATCACGTGCTGGATGGCAGTCTTAAAGGAAAAGTAAATGTTTTTCTTTTTCTTTCTGTAAATTTGCTCTAAACAGCCCCCCAGATTAATGTACCTTAGTCCCTGCTGCAAGTCTGCTCTGGTTTCTGTGTTATCAGCAGCTTGTTTCCCTTCTTCCTGGTGCAGAGTGAAGCCCAGTCCCTTAGTTTACTGAGCAGTCCATTTGCTGCTGTTCCACAATAGAGAGGAAGAGGGAGCCAGTGTTTCATTAGTAAGCTAGTTTCCCCAAGCAAAAGCTGCTACACACACTGCTCTCTGCTATGTCATAGTATGCAAATGATCTCCTGGACTAGTCCAAGATATAAGGTCAGCTCAGAAAGCTAAGGGGCTGGGCTTCACTCTGCACCAGGAAGAAGGTGAAACAAGCTGCTGATAACACAGAAACCAGAGCAGACTTGCAGCAGGGACTAAGGTACATTAATTTGAGGGGCTGTTTAGAGCAAATTTAGGGTTTGAAAAAAAAAAAGTTTACTTGTTCTTTAAACTCACTTTGCTTATAGCTAAGAAAGACAAGACAAGAGCCATAGATTTCAATTTTAATCATGTGCTGTTTCTCACCTTTTTAAAATCTTTTAGTGAATAAATGTCAACGGTAAATCCATGGTGCTCTGCCTGCTGACCAATTTCCTCAGCAATTGCTTTTGACTGTCCTTGCTGTGTGCCATAAAGTAGCAGAAACCTCTTTTTTATTGCAACATTCATTATGCCGAAATAACTACTCTGTAGAAGGCAAAACATACAGGTAAAATATAGAATCCAAAAGCCATGCATAACTATTTTCCCCCAAATATAGTATGTTTTCAGTTACATACAGTGTTTTCAATAATTAAAGAACCATTTGTCAAAGATTTCTATTTGATGAGGTAACCCTTCCATTCTTTTAATTTGCAGGCTACTTGATTAAATATCTGTAGGAGTACTTATATGTCTACCATATAAAGCTTTTAAATATCTGAAATCACCTATTTAAATTCAAAGAACCGATTTTCATTCAACCAGGTCATGGTATATCTAAAATACGTAATTCTAAAACAACTAGACCTGCTGAGTAATCGTTGAACATGTTTCACTACTTATCGAGCAGCTTCTTCAGTTCAACTTATATTGTAAAGAAAGGAAGATGTACTCAGACAATACATGGGGTGTACAAAAAGTACCTCCAAACTTTTATTGGAGCAGAGTACACAAAGAGATCAAAACGTTTCAGAGGCCTCAGTCCTCCTTCTTCAGTTCAACTAATTGCCATATAAGGGTGCAGTCATTTGAACAGTATGCTGCTTGCCTCGTGCTAGGGTGTGACATATGCTGGATTGAGTGGACAGATTAATGGGGGGAGTTGGGGGATGATCCGCAGAGTTGGCGCACACACACACAGATACAAATGACAAAGTTGGGGGTGGGGTAGGAATAGAGTCCTCAAGAATGATTTTAAAAAACTAAGTAAAAAATTAAGGTTGAGGACTTCCAAGGTAATTTTCTCAGAGATATTACCTGTTTCACATGCAACATTAAAGGGCACCTGCTGCCCTAAATTATTATCCTGCACTCCAATTGTAGGCAACAGTAGTTTGGTTTTTTTGTTTTTTTTAAATTAAATTAAATTAGCCCCACCAGAGGTAGGACACACCAGGAGGGAGCTCCATGTTGTGTAGTTGCAGCATTTGCTTATTATGTGAATTTATGTGAAATTCACTCATTATGCGCATGAATGGGCCCCAGCATGGCCATTCGAACTGGGAGCTCCCTCTTGTTGTGGGTGTCAATTTAAAACAACAAACAAAAAAAATTCTGTTACCCCCAACCAGAGTGCAGACTTTATTAGCCACCCATTCTCTGTTTACTTTGTACAGTAACTATCAAACAGTGTCACATATACTAGATGGCAGTTTTATTAAAATTTGCCATTATTCTACATGCAAAAGTAAAAACATTATCTACTAAAATGACTGAGCAAAATGGTGTATATCGGCCAAACATCTAGGCCTGTTAGAGTCAGACAAACAGTTAGCTAAAGATACACCAGTAAACATTTTGTAGAACAAGGAGACAACACGGTGCAATTGCATTGGCAGATTTAGAAAAGGTAAGTTTAAAAGGGAGAAGGAATCTCACAAATAAATAGTTGAGAAGAGATCGTTATTGGATTTGGAAGTTAAAAATGCAGAAACCTAAAGGTACTAATGAGGAATTCAATTTAACCTGTTTCCTGTGTGACCAATATGTTTTCTTACGTTCTAGGTATTCTTAACATTATTTAAAGTAAGCAAGATTTGCAGCTGTATTTCCCAGTTGGAAAATCTTATATCTTAAGATGATACAGTAAAGGTTACTAAGAAATGAGACATAAAAATGTTTTAGCTACTGGATACTATATGTAATTTAGTTGGTTCAGGTTTATGAATCTGCATAAATGTGAACAGTTTGAAATATATGACTATGCTCCTGGGACTTAAATCGCCACTCACATGGAGTTCTTTAATGGATGGACATTTTTGTGGTCTTTTTTCACCTTAAAGGAGAAGGAAAGCTATGGAGGCATTTTATTGCCAATAGATTAGCTGCAGTAGTGCAAGCTAGAATGCTATATTTATTCTGTAGATTGTTTTACCATACTCAGCTCTGTTAGTTTAGGATAGCAGCTGCAGTATTAGCTTGGTGTGACATCACTTCCTGCCTGAAAAAGGCTTGAAAAAGGGCCCAGTGGGGCCCAAAATGTTGCCTGTCATATTGTGGAGGGTTGAACAAAATTTTCACTTTTTGACTACAACTGTGTAGCTTAATTCTCAAGGAGCAAATTGAGCATGCTCACACCCGGGGCAAGGAAGTCTAAGCTGAAGACAAGAAGTCTGATACAGAAGCCCATGTGTACACAATAGAAGGAAAGAAATGCTGTGTTTCTTTTGAGAGAGGACTCAGAGCAGCACTACTTTTGAGAGTTTACTGGTATATTTGAGGTGGACCTTTCTGAGAAGGCTTACTTAGTTTTAACCTTTCCTTCTCCTTTAAGATGTGGGATATATTGGGTTAAACATGTTTAGCTTTACCTACTAAGTAGGAAGGTTGAGAGCTAAATATAAAGAAATGCACTAGGTACAGTAGTTGTACCTTTTTTTAACCTGAAGGCTCTTCACCACTTTCTCCTCTCTCAAATAAAAGTGGCCTTGCACCTAGGAAACAAGTTTATAAACCCATTGCGTGATAATTTTATTTCACAGGTTGTTGAGGCGCCAACCAAAAAGCATGCTATAATGAATCCATTGATCTCTAATGACCCAGAACATATATATAAAATGTGCATGTTGAACACTTGTGTAATATTGACCATAATGTGACTTTGTTTAGGGGGTTATTTAATAAAGGTCGAATTTTAGAGCTATATGAGCTTTTTTAAACCTTGAATGAACTACAACTCAATTGGTTTCTTATTTAAAAAAAATAAATAAATAAAAGACCGGAATTGGCTTCGAGTTGCAAAACTTGAAAACTTTAACTGATCAAGTTTTTGGTGGAAAAACACTTGAATCGCTTCAATTGAAAACTTGATCATGAAGGCTATTAACATCTTCAAATGGTTCAAGGGAACTCTTGACTCCCACATGACCTCGACAGGTTTCAGATGGTATTTTTTCATAATTTCAGCTATTTCCATGGTCAGGCTATAATAAATCTCGACAAAATCAAATTTTTTGTTTACCATGTGTTTTCATGGAAAACACAAACTGAACCTTAATAAATCTGCCCTTAATGTTTTGTGCAAAAAATCAATACACACGAGTAACAAATCACTGAATTTCAGAAAAGCAAATTTTAACTCCTTCAACCCCCCAGGCGCTAACCCCTCCCCCCCCACGTAGGCCCCCTCCCTCCAGGCCTACCTGAAGAAGACCGCTCAGGGGAAGATGACGCCTGTGAACTCTGCTGGAGAGGACCGAGAAGAAGGGGTAAGTAACAAGTTAGGAGCATTGGCCCGGGGGGATGTTTTGCACCAAGGGGGTTGAAGTCCCCTTTAAGGAGTAAATGTAAAAGCACTAAGAACCACCCTATGAGACTTAATCCACAAGTAAATAAGTTAATAGCAAAGAAGCTGCATTTAAAAACACCTGTTACTTAGAGCCTGCACTCTTGGGGGAGAAAATAAGCTATTTTTTTTAAAATTGTCCCCGCCAACTCTAGGCTGCCCAGTATGCCCCAGGAGCCCCACACTCCCTCGGGCCCCCTCCACTCGCTACCTAGGTCAGCCCCATGCTGCTCGTTTGGCAGTATCTACAGGTATGGATCAGGATGGAGCTGGCGAAGGTCGGGGGCCCACCAAATTACCCCATGAATTGATTCCAATAAGTCTAAAATATGAATAAAAAGGACCTGAATAGAAAGAGGAGCAAAAAAGCAGCAACAACAATACATTTGTTGCTTTAGAAAGCATTTGTTTTGTAGATGGGGTCAATGACCCCACTTTGAAAGCTGGAAAGAGTCAAAAGAAAAAGGTAAATAATTAAAAAATGAAAAAGACCAAATGAAAAGTTGCTCAGAAATGGCCATGCTATGATATACTAAAAGTTAACTTAAAGACAAACTTGATTGCATGTTATGATTAGATTAATAAGAAGTTGGGTAGCAGTAGACTTGATCTATTTGGATTTTCACAGTGTGTTTTATACAGTTCCCTGCAACTGTCTGGCCTCTAAACGAAGGCCTATTGGTCTTAGTAATGTTTATACACAAATAGGGAACTGGCTACAGTATCAAGTACAGAGGGTGGTTAGTGGGGTCCCCCAGTGTTAGTGTTCATTAATGACTATGGGCCGGGTATTGTAAGTAATTATCAGCCTATTCAGATGCATGAGTGGATCTTCTTTAAGGCTTGGAGAGGCTAACTCTACCCAAGCCTGTCCGACAGAAAAAAAAAAAACTTCTCTCTAACTGCTGGCACAGTCTGCCGCTAGGTGAAGCTAAGGACGGGGGATGTTACTGGCAGCCGACTGAGGTACTGTATTGTGGCGGTCAGTTGAATTGTGTGTCTGCTTAATTTAGACATCCTTGACAAGAGATCCATTATCTATTTTCACGTCTGGTATTGCTTCAGTGCTGCTGGTTTGCCCTTTAAGTCCTGTCCAACTGTGGGGAATGAGAACTTTCTCCACATCAGTAAAATTTCTGCTCCCTGTTCTGGGCTTAAACTTTGAGGGCAACGCAATACCGAACAAGTAGCTCAAATTATAGAAAGTGCTTGACCTGTGGTCATGGATGTTCCCTGCACACAGTAACCGTCCACCCACCAGCTGCAGCAACCTCATAAGGTCAGTAAGTTAGCAGTTTGTGTTTTTTACACTTCAGTTTCACTATCCAGCTATTACAACACTGTTTATTGATAGTAACCCTAATTTCAGGGCACCCTAATGTGTGTGCCAAACTAATGGTAGGTATATTAAAGCAGTCATGTTTAGGAGTTTGTTGCATAACCTTTGCTTGTAATGACTGTTAATGTCTGGGATTCATAGACATAACCAGGTGTTGAGTTTTTCCTCTGATGTCTGGTTGCAGGATGCAGTGCTATCTAATGAGTTTGGAGGCATTTGCTGGAACTTGAGCATATAAGATGTTTATATACACCTTGTATTTGTGGATAATAAGTGTTATGCATCTTGCAGTGTAGCCTCTGTATTTCTGTTTTATGAAGTCTTCTGTACATACAAGTCTGACAAAGACTCGCCTGCCTACTGAAGAGTGTATCTAATCTATTGGACAGGTGACCGGTGATTCAACAGGAATTTCTTTACCATGGTAAGGATTCGATCAACAGCAGTGGATGTATTCCTTGGTCTACCAGTCTCTTTGCAATTACAGAGTTCACCATTATTTCTTCTTAATGCTATTCTAGTCAGTTAATGTTGGTAATCCAATGTGTCTATTGGATTTATTCTTGTTTTTTCAGCCTCAGAATGCAGTAGCTTCCTTGATTTTGTTGGAACAGCTTTTCTCCTCATGTTTAACAATGGCAGTACAGTACAGACTCCAAATGGTAGAAGCAGTGCAACACACCTGAGTAATCACAAACACTGTGAAGCCAACTGTCCCAAACATTATGGTGCCTGGAAAAGAGGTGGACTACGTATAAAAGTGTTATTTTCAACATGGTGAAACTAAAATGTATGCAAATAAATTTCATCTGGAATGTGCAATTTAGTCATAAGTGAATTGTTCGATTTAAAAATTTACACTGATGAGCAGAGGGGTAAATCAAAGAAAAATGAAAAAAACTTTTTTTTTTTTTTGCCTGTGTGGGGGGTTGCCTAAGACAGGTATAAAGTTAGTTTGCTTTCTTCCTGATTTGAGAGCTCCCAATGAGACCAGCTATTTTAGGTTATGTTTGTCATTTCAATAGCTGCATTGCAAATGTAATAACGATAAGGTCACTTGGAACCTGCAATGTTAATAGATCTAGAGAACTACACAGGGTAAATCTCAGTCACTTTGACTAGGGACACAGAGGGTTGCAAATCAGCCTGCAGAAATACACAGGTCAACTTCAGTCCCTACTGTGAGTGGTGTCCTCCTTCTTTCACATCTAGAACCCTTGTGTAGGCTCCAGCACAAAACACTCACATTTTGGAGCAAAATGCAAGGTTTTGGGTGTCTTTCCCGAAATCCACCGAGTGTCTATTGCTTTTTAGCTGGTTATTTTGCTTTTTTCTCTCTCTAATGTAAACAATGTTTGTGTGCTTTATAGGTAATTTAGCCTCTCCAACTGTGATATAGGGGAATTCTAAACAGCTCTGGATGTCCTGAAATATCCATCTAGCTGGAATCCCTAGGGATAAGTTACTAATAAACAGAGATAGCAGTTATCTCTGTGATATTCACAGCCTTCGATTTGTCTCCTTTTCTATATGCTTGTCTGTATTTAATCAAACAAAAAATGGGGGGTGTGGGTGCACACCTAAGGCAAATATCGAAATACTTTAAATTACTTAAATATTTAAAACCCTGTCTAACCAATTCAAGTAAATAAGCAAATGCAGGTAAACTTTGAAAAACAGGGTTTTTTGTTACAAAATTATGATCATAAAATTGATAAGCCACCATACCACATCAAGGTAAACCCCACATGGTGGTCCCTAACTTGTTTAACTCTACTCACAATTTAAACGGTATCTTACCGATATGCTTAATAGCATTACTTTCAGTAAACATCTCCTGTGCCCTGGTTTCAACATGTGTGCTAAATCCTCCCCCGCCGACTGCTTATGCAGCTTTAAAGAGGGAGTGACTGCCGTAACCAACGCCCATATGGACATGTTATGTGGGGTGCAATTAAAAAACAAAGTGGAATGGCAGATGCACTTCCACCTTGTGTGTTAGTGAAATGTGGGGATGTGTGTGCAGGTGTGTACCTAGTGAACATTGCAACAAATGTGATGTGTGTCCCATGTGCTGAATAAAACCTTGGTGAAAAGGATGTGTGTGTGTGTAAAGTGAATGTGTGCGAGATGTGGAACATAATGGGGAGTGTGGTGGGTGTAATGTATATGTCTGTGCAAGAGTGTCTCATGGGGTGTTGGTTTAGAACAGTGAAACCCTCCCAAGCCGCTGGCTTTCGCGGCTTTTAAGAGAGAGAGATTGCACAAACCAGGGCACAATATAACAAGAACTTATTGGGTCACCAAAAATCTAAATGGGCTGGTATGAGGGTGCAGAAAACCACATAAAGCTTCGCCACAGCTTAAGGCAATTACACCCCACATAACATGTCCATATGGGCGTTGGTTACAGCAGTCACTCCCTCTTTAAAGCTGCATAAGCAGTCGGCGGGGGAGGATTTAGCACACATGTTGAAACCAGGACACAGGAGATGTTTACTGAAAGGAATGCTATTAAGCATATCGGTAAGATACCGTTGGCTAAAGCTCACCCACTGGGTTTTCAAGCTAAAGCCAGGATAATAGCTGATCAGATTTCCCAACTGCAGACCAGTTTCGCCTTTCTTGAGGCTCATCAGTGCAGTGCAGGTTGTCTAATCAGCTTAAGTAGAGCCTTTAGTGCAGTGCAAAACCGGTCTGCAGTTGGGAAATCTGATCAGCTATTATCCTGGCTTCAGCTTGAAAACCCAGTGGGTGAGCTTTAGCCAATAGGATAAACCCATGCAAATGGGATTTTCTTGGAGCACATTTGGAATTCATTCCCAGAATTCCTTTTGTTTATCTAAGTCTGTATGAGGCAGTCTCCTCAACCCTTGTCACATGTTAAGATACCGTTTAAATTGTGAGTATAGTTAAACAAGTTAGGGACCACCATGTGGGGTTTACCTTGATGTGGTATGGTGGCTTATCAATTTTATGATCATAATTTTGTAACAAAAAACCCTGTTTTTCAAAGTTTACCTGCATTTGCTTATTTACTTGAATTGGTTAGACAGGGTTTTAAATATTTAAGTAATTTAAAGTATTTCGATATTTGCCTTAGGTGTGCACCCACACCCCCCATTTTTTGTTGTATTTAATCAAATCCTAAAAACACTTGATTCTCTCTTAATGCAGCTCTCGATTTTCACTGAAAACTGATTTTAGTAGTATACAAAACAAAAATGATTACTATATAATCATAGATCAATGATTAGACTCACATTCACTCCAATTTTTGCTGATACTTTTGCAGAATAGCTGCATTTTGACCATTTGTCAACATATTTATCATTTAGTTTGGCTTCAGAGAACGAAAGTAGTCGTATGTGAACTACGTCGTTTGAGTAGTTGACCTATGGCACTGAACCCGACATTATTTCATTTGAAGATTACCAATTAATAATGTCAACCTAACTACAGTATATAGTTTAGCATTAATACTAAAGCATTAACTTTGCATTACATATATTTTTATGGAAGATGTGCATGAACAACTTCAAATAATCTTTAAATGAATAAACATATAAAAATACATTACGAAATTATAAAATGCACAGAATAATTAAAAAAAAAATCAGCCTTATATTGTGAAATTTATAGTCTATGTGTACTGTATATTGTGAGTAGGCACCTAAGCTCAGTAAGTGACAGCAGCACAGATATATGTGATAACATCTTAAAGGAGAACTAACCCCTAAAAATCAATAGGATTAAAATGCCATATTTTATATCTTGAACTTATTACACCAGCCTAAAGTTTTAGCTTCGCAATGATCCAGGGCTTCAAACTTGTCATGGAGAGGGGGGAGGGGTTCACCATCTTGGACATGCTCAGTAGGCTCGGAGAGCTGAGCAGCTGTTGAGAAGCTAAGCTTAGGGGTTGTCACTAATTATCCAGCAGAAAATGAGGTTCCCCTGTAATACAAGTTGATGCTACTGGGCTGATTATTAAATTCTGATGCTAGTTGCACTGGTTTCTGTGCTGCCATGTAGTAATTATCTGTATTAATTACTAATCAGCCTTATACTGTGACATTTATAGTCTACATCAGGGGTCCCCAACCTTTTTTGCTCGTGAGCCACATTTAAATTTAAAAAAGAGTTGGAGAGCAACACAAACATGAAAATGTCCATGGGGATGTCAAATAAGAACTCTGATTGTCTTTTTGGTAGCCCCTATATGGACTGGCAGCCTACAGGAGAGAATGTTTGGCAGGACATCTGTTTTTATGCAACCAAAACTTGTCTCTAAGCCATTAATTAAAAAATAAGCACCTGCTTTGAGGCCACTGGGAGCAACGTCCAAGGGGTTGGAGAGCAACATGTTACTCGCAGGCTACTGGTTGGGAATCACTGGTCTACATGTTCTATATATTGTGAGTTGGTCCCTAAGCTCAGTAAGTGACAACAGAAAAGAGCAAGTGCAGTGAATCAGCAGAAAAGAACATGGAGAGCTACTGGGGCATCTATGGAAACACAGAGGTTTACTGCTAAAGGGCTGTGGTTGCCTTGGGCTGGTACTTGGGTTGCCACCTTTTCTTTAAAAAAATGCCAGCCTTCCTATACATTCAGCTTTTTTCCCTATTAATAATATTGGGACCAGCCATCAAAAATACAGGGCAGGCCGGTAAGAAAACGGCCAGATGGCAACCCTAGCTGGTACAGAAGCCCAAAACATAATGTACAACATTTCTAGCCTACTTCTTCAGTTTACCTTTCCTTGTCCTT
>CM044441.1:72301677-72364915 GCA_024363595.1 Xenopus borealis
CCCACAATGCATTTGCCTGACTGTGGCTGTCAGACTCCATCATTGCATTGTGGGACTTGGCCCTCCAGCTGTTAAGGAACTACAAGTTTGAGGACCACTGCCCTAGATGAAGGGGGTCCTTTTCAATGCTGGAGGATCCTTTTCAGTGCTGGAGAGTCCAAAATCGATGAGTCACTGCATCAGGAAGTGTGTGGGCGGGGCTGGAACACGTGCAGTCTGAGTCCAGCTGTTGCTGCGTCTCTGTCACCCCTGGAGGAGGACATCTGCTGGAGGAGGAGATCTACTGCAGGTAAACTCGTTGCCTAGGGGGTTCTGCTGCTGATAGCTCCTCTCTGCACACTGATTTTGCATTGTGTGCAGAGAGAGAGCTATTTTAGTAAAGAATGTATCTCCTACGTTCTTGGCACTTAAAGGCTTTTTTTAAAAGAACGTAGGAGATACGTTCTTGGCAGGGAAAGGGTTAAGGACTCGTGCATATAATGAAAATTTTGGGGTTTTTTGTACACTTTACATCAGTGATTTTCAACCTTGTGCCTCCAGCTAAGAAACTACAAGTCCCACAATGCATTTGCCTGATTGTGGCTGTCAGACTCCATTGCATTGTGGGACTTGTAGTTCCTTAACAGCTGGAGGCACAAGGTTGAAAATCACTGCTTTACATCATAAGTGTAGCTGATGTCTAGTTAATTGGCAGATTACAATTTTACTTTGGATAGATCTTAAAGTTTTACAACATGACTTGTAGGAACTATAAATGTGGGAACACTGTGTAGCAAATTTGCTGGCTATAATATGCTATTAGGTTGAGCTGTGCCCCACTAAAGGTTTGTTATGCAACAGAAGAAACACTAATTGCACTAAAGAGTGAGTGAGTGAGTGTGAGAGAGAGAGAGAGAGAGAGAGAGAGAGAGTAGATTTTTTTTATTAACATGTATTTCTATAGCTACAACAGATTTTGTAGTGATGTATAGTAAATGTGATTATACAACTAAATCACGTGAATTACATAGAACATATGGAGTTACATACAAAATATATATTATTTGAACATCTGTGAAAAATAACCCACAGAACTACGTAGACTAGATTTCAGATCACACAAATTATTACAGTGAAACATGTTGGTGCTATATAAATGCATTCTACTAATGATAACCCTGTCTAGCAGTCGCTCATCACATGCCTAAATTGTAAATTCTAACTGAACAAGTTCTACACTACAAAACTGTTGCCCTTCAAACCAATGGCACACAAACCTGAAGACGGCTGAGCTAAGACCCAAGATGCAAAGCAGGTTACCTCTCCACCGGAAAGCCATAGCACTGAAAAAGAACTTTCCACGTTGTAAAGCACTTCCTGTGTGATAGAAGGGAAGTGACGTAGGTGAGTTCCATATCAGTTGGCGGAACAAGATGAGGGCATGTAGCAATAAACAGGAATATTTGTAAAAGTGATGAATCCTGATAGAAGGTATACGATGTACGCCTGCGAGCTATTGTACGCGTGTTGTGAATGCTTTTAGTTTAACCAAGCGCAGGGCTGTTAGGTCTTTCCGTAGCAGAACAGTTGCACCAATTTGAACTGACGTTCGAACTTCGAGATCTAACACTTTTTTTTTTTTGTAGTGGTGCGGGCGCGTTAATGTAGAAAAGCGGGTCCATAAGTGTCTGGAGTGTACTAATATCCATTTACAAATCAGCGGAGGTTTTGTCTGGCTCGCTAACTGTATGGGGAAGGGGTTTCTTACATTAAGCAAAGAGAATGGCTCAGAATGAAAACCAGAAGGCTGTCAGAATTAATGGGGGGGGGGTATTGCTGGAAGGTTCAAAGGAGCATACGAGAGAGAGTCTGAAATGAGGAAAACAGGAAAGTATCGCAAAGGGAAAAAAATCCATATGGACTAGAGATCGTAAAGGAAATGAGAATCACTGTAAATACGTGAAAGCTTTTAGCAGACTGCTGTTTGAGGATGTAAAGCGATTAAAAGGACAATGACACCAAAAAATTAATGTGTTCCAAAGCAGATAAATATAATGTACTGTTGCTTCAGAAATCCTATTGTAGTTTATATAAACAATGTGCCGTGTAGCGATGGGAGCAGCCATACAATGTCCTGGTTAGCATTAGAATATCATTGAATTATTTTACAGCGCTTATTGGTTGTCAAGTGACCTGTGCCTTTTCTCCTTGCCCAGTACCGGATTTGTTGAGAGGCCGCCTGGGCCTAGGGCGGCAGGATCTTAGGGGGCGGCTTGCTGCCCAACCACACAGATGACATTTAGGGCTGCCACCTTTTCTTGAAAAAAATACTGGCCTTCCTATATATTTATCTTTTTTCCCTATTAATATAACATTGGGATCAACCATCAAAAATACCGGCCAGTTGGCAACCCTGTCGACATTCAGAAATTTTAATTTTCTGTGTGCCAATTCCAATTGCTCCGTCCTGATCATGAAAATTTGAGCAAATAAAAGGGAGGGGACAGGGGCGACAAACGACAGCGGGCCTAGGGGTGTCCGCTATCTAAATCCGGCCCTGTCCTTGCCCCCATGGCTACACAGATGGTTGTTTATATAAATTATAGCAGTGTTTCTAAAGCAAATGCATAACTTAAACCAATGCAGGGCAACCATAAATTATACTTTAATTATTTTAAAATGCTTTTATTTTTTGGTGTTCCTTTATGTATAAGGAATTCTTTTCCTTTTTGGAAATGTTAAAGGGGTGGTTCACCTTTCCGTTAACTTTTGGTATGTAGAGCTGCAAGTTCTAAGCAACATTTCAGTTGGCAGTCATTATTTATCTTTCATGGTTTTTAAATTATTTGCCTGCTTCTTTGGCTCTTTCCAGTTTTCAAATGGGTGTCACTGACCCCCCCCCCATGACATGTTTGAAGTCCTGGATGATTGCTGCTATTGACAAGCTGAAACTTTAGGCTGGTGCAATAAGTATATAATTTTTAGTCCTATTCATTTTTAATGTTTAGTTCTCCAAATAAATGTATCTTCTTATAGATCATTAATAGTAAACATGCATTTTTTTTCCACCAGTTTTATTATCGCTCCAAAACTCCAAACTGTCCATAGCCGTGGTGCAGAATCTTGGAAAAGAAGTCAGCACAATGATTATCTCTCCTGTAGAGACTTGGTGCACGTTCCTCAGTGGCCACTTTCCACTGATATCACGACAATCTTTGTATGTAGAACGGCACCAAACTGTGAAACTTTAGTGTTTAAAAAGCCTTTATTTCAGCTTTGGGCATCACCGCAACATTTCAGGCCATGCGGCCTTGACAAAAGGCCGCATGGCCTGAAACGTTGCGGTGATGCCCAAAGCTGAAATAAAGGCTTTTTAAACACTAAAGTTTCACAGTTTGGTGCTGTTCTACATACAAAGATCATAGCCATGGTGCAGCTAATGGAGGATGGAACTTATTATAACCAACACTTGGACCAATATTTAAGGAATTAATAACTACATTGTGTATCATATTTATGGTACCAAAAACTAGGGGATACAGGAATAATGCTTAATGCTGCATTGCCATCTGGAACAAAGAGAATAACTAATACACTTGGGTATTCTAATCCTAATGCAGCGGTGATTCTTGTTTAAGGGGGTAGACATAGCAATCCTAGCAAAGAACTGCTTTTTTTTTTTTAGTTTTCTGAAGTTTTCTGAAGTTGAAAAAAATTAAAATGAAAATATTCTGCCATTAAATCCTAGTAAGTTAATGTAGGCGTCAATGGAAGTTGCGTTTTCAACATTAAAGCTATTCTAAAATTCTAGTTTTCTTAATATATCAATACCCCATGTTATGCTAACAATCTCCTATGAAATAGCCATTATTGAAAAAAAGCTGTTTGCTTTTTTTTTTTTTTGTCACCATCTCAAGCAGCTGAGGTACTGTGCATGCTGAATGTTTTACATTCTGTCTTAAACAGCACATAATGACACACACAATATTGCCTGGTTTTATTTTAAAGGGGTTGTTCATCTTTGGGACAATGAAGCTAGTTTAAAAGCCCATGTCATAAAAAAAAGTTTTTGTAATGTATCTTTATTACTTAAAATGATTGATTTCAGAGATACTTACCATAGAAGCTGATCTATCTCTGCAAAATCTATCAGTTCTCTCTCCTGTGAATCCGAGATTGTGGGACAGGCTCTGTGTAAAAACAACAGGTTGCCATATAAGGAAGTTGAGGATTGACTCTGCACAGAGCATGCTATCTCTCTCTCCTGCTTCATTTGCATATTGTTAATCAGATTGGCGGAATCTTGCCAGCCAATGGAATTGCAGATATGCAAATGAAGCAGGAGAGAGCGATAGCATGCTCTGTGCAGAGTCAATCGTCAACTTCCTTATATGGCAACCTGTTTTTTTGGGTTTTTTCAAAGAGTGTCGGCCAACCCAAAAAACAGAAGAGAACTGAGAGAGATTTGGCAGAGATGTTCCAAACATTTTAGGTAATAATGATAAATGACTAAAACGTTTATGATATGGGCTTTTAAACTAGCTTTATTGTCCCAAAGTTGAACAACCCCTTTAAGTATAGTTTAGTCACAATGTGATTAAAGAATGTGTTCCTTTTTCTCTCAAGACTGCATAATAAGCAATTCAATAACTGTTAACTACCCAATGCAATACCACTTACAGTACTACATCTCTCACCCACTTTACTCTGATCTTGCCCACTCCCACACCTTGTGTATCATTCCCTTCCCTTTAGCTTTTTCTGTACAGGGCCTTCCTCACCTCCTGTACCGGTATTTATTGTGATGTATGTAACTCCATATTTATTGTGATGTATGTAACGCCTTATGTTCTATGTATGTAATTTGTGATTCGTTGTATAATCACATTCACATTACAGCGCTACAAAATAAGTTGGCGCTATAGAAATACATGTTAATAATAAAGTGTAGTTGTCAAATACTATTTAAAACATCCATACTGCACAATATATACGCTTATTTGAATTTATTTTGTATTAACACCAAAACTTTTAATTATTTAGAATACAATAACATTAGTAATCTGTCCAGCAAGTTATGTTTTAAGATCTGATAGTTTATCATTCTTTTGTTTTGTTAAAGTAAGTCAATCGTTCTAATATGTGTATTTTTTTTCTTTCATTTGCACATAGGTACTACAGACATATATTTCAGCATGGCCTTAATGAATATACGTGGCAGTCATTCAAATATCTCTTTTATAATAAATGCTTGTAGAAGAGCTGTAAACTTCAGTATACCTTTCAGATGCATTAAGAAGGGCAAAACGTTTGTGCACAACTTCCCCTACAGTTATCACATGCCAATGAAGTCCTGTATGTTTGCATATTTATTCTGCAGAAAATACCATTCAGTTATCTTGAACCCACCATATTCTATTGCTGGATGCTTAGTCCGTCACCATGGAGACAATGGAACAACCAATAGGATTACTAAACAGCAAGCAGTTGAAAATAAATTTCTTTTAGACCTGAGTTATGCCCATTCTTGCACACAAATATTTAAACTGCTGAGCTCTTTTGAGGTGTTAACTGATACTATGGCAGCTGCAGCCTTGCTTAAAGTAGCGCAAGTTGAAATAAAAGATGGCATACTTTCAAGCCCAAGTGATATATTTGACAATATGATTTTCAAAGCTATCTGTTTACAGTTTGAAGAAGAGTCAAAAAAGTTATCTACAGCAGCTATTGTTAATGCCTTAAAAGCTTTTGTTCAACTGCGCGTCGATCCATGGAGTACTCTAATGGTACGTTTGTTATCTGAAAGCCAGGAGCGAGTCGACAAAGGAGAGATGAATATACAGAACCTTTGCATTCTAGGAAGATGCTTATTAGAAATAGAAGGACCAGACTGTGCAATGCTTAAACCAGTTATGGATCAAGTGATACAAAAGAAAATTAATGACTGGACTCCTGAAGAAATATCAATGGTTTATGGGTTATTGCAAGCTGGACTAGGAGAAAAAGGACAATACCAAGGCCTGTTAAATCAAATGCATGAAGTCACAGTTTCTAAGGCCTCACAAATGAATCCAGCATTAATTAGTTCTGTGCTTACTGCTTTAGTAGACCTCAAACAAACACAAGCAATTCCATTAGTAATAAGACTGTGCAAAAATTCTGTAAGATATATGCCCCATTTCACTGACGAAGAGCTTATAAATGTAATAATGGCCTTAACTAACTTTGGGCACAGTGACAAATATTTTACTGAGGCTTTGGAGAGACATGTTCCTAAAATGGTTTTTACTATGTCACCAGAATTGGTCAGTAGAATTATGGGATACTGCAGCAAGAGACGGATCCTATCCAAGCCAATATTTGATGCAGTAGCTGAAATCTTTGTGTATAATTCAGAAAAATTGACTACTCTACAAATTGCACAACAGATCATACCTTTTGGAAAACTGAACTACTTACCTCCTAACGCAGCCTCTATGTTTAGGAGGCTTGAAAAAATTCTGAGCAGCCGTTTTTCCCAGTTCCAGCCAAAAATTTTGCTCAAGCTGCTGCATTCATGCTTACTACTAGAGCGATTTCCTGTCAATTTTGTGGCAAAGATCTTCAGTCCATATTTCATTCAGCAATTGCAAGGTACATGTTTATCAAAAAAAAAGTTTCTATATTGTATACAAATAGCAATTTAGAGATCATTACAATTTAAGATTATAATTTTGGTAAATAATATAATAAAATAGTGCTTCTGTGACCCACTAAACCTCAAAACTAACATTATAAAAAAAGGTGTTTTAAAAACTGGAAAAACAATTCAAGTTAGCACACCCCCTTCGGGGGTGGGCCCCTGAAACGTTGTGATGCAATAAACGTACCATGGGCTTGACCCCGGTTTGCCCTCGCTCTGTGTGCTAGCTTGAATTGTTTTTCCACAAATTATTGAGTGCCGTCTCCCTTAAGCCTTTAGCACCGAGCATTAACATAAAGGAAGGGCCTGAGTGTGCACGTGATCCTCTTGCATCGTTTTAAAAACTGGAACATTAACCAGAGTTAATAGAAATTTTGCACACATGAAAAAAATTATTGTGGCACTTTTAGGGAAGGCAATTGCTAAGACTTTTCTTCTAATTTCCATTAAATTCTATGGATGCACTTTTTCATAAACAATGTTTCCATATCAACTACCAAATGCTTGAAATAAGAGAAATCTATTTTGTCGGCAAATCCTTTTTTACTGCCATAATAAAGCCTCCAATCTCTTATATAATAAGAGATTATAAATATAATGACTTCTTTCAGACCATTACAGATTTTTGGATTGGTAGTCAAAATCTAACTCTACGGGAAGGGAAATGATTGCCAGCATACAATTTCAGCCTTTATAAAGGATTTTTGCAGAAAAAGAATATATTGGTACCCGCACATAGGGCAAAATATCTACTCACAAGCCAAGTTAAAGGGGTTCTTCACCTTCCAAACACTCAGTTCAGTTGTTTTCAGATTGTCCCCAAGAAAGACTTTTTTTCAATTTCTTTCCATTATTTATTTTTTACTGTTTTTCCAAAATCTAAGTTTAATGTTCATGTCTCTAGTGTTTGAGTGTAGAAGCTGAGTAATTCAAGTGCAGACTCTTAACTGTTACAATTTTTCAACATTTAGTTGATACATTTCTCTTGAGTTTTAGCAACTATTGTATCAATTCTAACAGCTGCCTGTAATGAAACCCAGAGATTCTGTTCAGCAGGGACAAACAAAAGAAATGTATCAACTAAATGTATCAATTTAGAACAATTTATAGGGTCGGTGACCCCACCCCCCTCCCAGAGCTGCTTTAAAAGGTGAAAAATTACCGTGTTGCATTTACCGTTAGCCTAGGAGCTATAGTTAGGAAAAACTGAGCTTTTAAACCCCAGCTAATAAAGATAACCAGTGAAGAGTTCCATGTTCTAAAGGTTGGCAGTAGTAAGCAATATATGAAATTACCTATGTGCAGTCTAAACAAGAATGTTAACAGGCCTAAGAAATATTTCCAAATCCTTCTATGTCATGTTAGGAAAGTAAAATTAATCTTTATTTATTACACTATATTTAAATTTTGAATCCTTCATCCCAAAATGTTGTGTGTGTGCTCCAGACTGGGGGACTTATCCATGCAAGCGCTATACAGTTATACAGTTTTATGGCCAAAACTGTCAAATTCTACTAGGGAATTGTTAAAATATGATCATACTCTGGCCCTTCGAATTTGACTATTCGCCACCTAAAACCTGCCAAATTGCTGTTTTAGTCAATGGGAGACGTCATGGGATAAATTTGGAGTTGTTTGTACCCTTCCTGACATTATAGTTTTTTTAGGAGAAAAAAACTCAAATTGAGTTTTTAAGACTATATTCAAATTGAATGTAAGTTTTTGGGTCAATCCCATTCAACCGAGTTTTAGAAATTAGATTATTATTTAATAAATTTCGATTGGTCGAATGGGAGTTTATGGGAGTTTGTAAAAACTCACATGAATTTGACCTTTGATAAATGTGCCTCAAAGAGTAAAGAAGCTAATGCCACGTGTACATTGGCATCTAAAAAGTGCAGAATAAAAAGAGAAAGTGATTTCTTTGCATAGTCATAGGGGCAGTAATATATATAATAACAATTTAGACAAATATGTTAAGTACATGTGTGGATGTTAAAATAAAGAAAGGGAATTTTGCTTTCATGTTTAATTTGAAAAGGACTTGTTTATTATAAAGCGTTTATGACTGGGTGACAGGTCCCCTTTAACTGTTAACTTTGTTGCATCCCCTCCTCTTATTCCATGTTAAAGGTGAACTCCACAAAAACATAAATAGTTTTTGGAAAAGTAAACATAATTTCAAGCAACTTTGCAATATACATCAATTAAAAAATATGTAGACTTTTCATGTTTTTTAATGGTTTCTGCTCTCTTGTTGAGCTTTCTGACTACTAATTGCTGAGCTGGCTGACGTGTCCCCAGCTTGCATCCTCCAAACCCCTCAATTCCTTGCACACATGATTTCAGTGAGGATAAGAACATCACAGTGCAATGCATTGTGAGTTATGTAGTTCATGATTTCAGTAAGGATAGGAACATCACAGTGCAATGCATTGTGAGTTATGTAGTTCATGATTTCAGTAAGGATAGGAACATCACAGTGCAATGCATTGTGAGTTATGTAGTTCCTCCATGCTGTCTGAAAGCTGTGGATAAGTTGTTCCAATTTGTAACATCAGTTCTTTAGCCCCTTCTTCCCTGTCCAGATTTCAAATGATGCAGGAAGAGAAAAAATGTTAAACAGCTGGATTTCAGCATAGAAAATGGCATTTACAGTGGTGCGAAAAACTATTTGCCCCCTTCCTGATTTCTTATTCTTTTGCATGTTTGTCACACAAAATGTTTCTGATCATCAAACACATTTAACTATTAGTCAAAGATAACACAAGTAAACACAAAATGCAGTTTTTAAATGAGGGTTTTTATTATTTAGGGAGAAAAAAAATCCAAACCTGTGTGAAAAAGTAATTGCCCCCTGAACCTAATAACTGGTTGGGCCACCCTTAGCAGCAATAACTGCAATCAAGCATTTGCAATAACTTGCAACGAGTCTTTTACAGCGCTCTGGAGGAATTTTGGCCCACTCATCTTTGCAGAATTGTTGTAATTCAGCTTTATTTGAGGGTTTTCTAGCATGAACCGCCTTTTTAAGGTCATGCCACAACATCTCAATAGGATTCAGGTCAGGACTTTCACTAGGCCACTCCAAAGTCTTCATTTTGTTTTTCTTCAGCCATTCAGAGGTGGATTTGCTGGTGTGTTTTGGGTCATTGTCCTGCTGCAGCACCCAAGATCGCTTCAGCTTGAGTTGACGAACAGATGGCCGGACATTCTCCTTCAGGATTTTTTGGTAGACAGTAGAATTCATGGTTCCATCTATCACAGCAAGCCTTCCAGGTCCTGAAGCAGCAAAACAACCCCAGACCATCACACTACCACCACCATATTTTACTGTTGGTATGATGTTCTTTTTCTGAAATGCTGTGTTACTTTTACGCCAGATGTAACGGGACGCGCACCTTCCAAATAGTTCAACTTTTGTCTCGTCGGTCCACAAGGTATTTTCCCAAAAGTCTTGGCAATCATTGAGATGTTTTTTTTAGCAAAATTGAGACGAGCCCTAATGCTCTTTTTGCTTAAAAGTGGCTTGTGCCTTGGAAATCTGCCATGCAGGCCATTTTTGCCCAGTCTCTTTCTTATGGTGGAGTCGTGAACACTGACCTTAATTGAGGCAAGTGAGGCCTGCAGTTCTTTAGATGTTGTCCAGGGGTCTTTTGTGGCCTCTCGGATGAGTTGTCTCTGCACTCTTGGGGTAATTTTGGTCGGCCGGCCACTCCTGGTAAGGTTCACCACTGTTCCATGTTTTTGCCATTTGTGGATAATGGCTCTCACTGTGGTTCGCTGGAGTCCCAAAGCTTTAGAAATGGCTTTATAACCTTTACCAGACTGATAGATCTCAATTACTTTTGTTCTTAGTTATTTTTAACAAGGGGGGCAATCACTTTTTCACACAGGCCCATGTAGATTTTGAGTTTTTTTTCTCCCTTAATAACGTAAACCTTCATTTAAAAACTGCATTTTGTGTTCAATTATGTTATCTTTGACTAATAGTTAACGGTTTTTGATGAGCAGAAACATTTAAGTGTGACAAACATGCAAAAGAATAAGAAATCAGGAAGGGGGCAAATAGTTTTCCACACGACTGTATTCATTCTTTATCAGGTAACTGTGATGGGTATATTAGGGATTTCTTTATGTGGGCTTCTTTATCAAATTTTGGTTTGGAAGTTATGTAGTGATCATAGTTTTCTTTTTAACAAACTCCCTTCCCAAGGTTTGCTAGGACATATGCACTTTTGTGGAACCACAAGTTATGACTAGTAAATATTTTAATATTTATCAGTAGCCTTGGGTGACCAAAGACATAATCAATACTTGTCATATGTTCAGTATAGTACCACTATTAAATGTATGTATGACTGGTAAAATGGGAGAGCTGGAGGTGCTGGTGCTGGAGGGAAAATATGATGTGATTGGTGTGGCTGAAACATGGCTGAATGAGTGGCGTGACTGGGCAGTTAATATCAGCGCCTATACTTTGTTTCAGGGGGACATGGGCAATAGAAAATGAGGAGGGGTATGCCTGTTTGTTAGGAAGTATTTAAAAGCTTATATAAAGGAGGTGGTTATGTTAGAGAATGAAGGGGCAGAAGTCTTATGGGTAGAATTCTTCACCAATTGTAAAGAGTCCAGTAAATTAACTGTAGGGGTATGCTATAGATCCCCTAATGTAAGTGAGCAGGAGGAGGAGGCTAAGCTCCTGATGCAAATAGAAAAGGCTGATAGTTTGGGTAAAGTATTGATAATGGGGGATTTTAATTACTCAGAGCAACAGTACTGCAAGATCAGTTAATGGGAACAATTTTGTAAACTGATAGCATGACAATTTTATGGCACAGGTCATTGAGAAACCTACAAGAAAAATGCTATTCTGGATCTATTGATCTCAAATGACCCAGAACTTATAGCAAACGTCAAAGTCATTGAACCCCTGGATAATAGTGACCATAATGTCATATCATTTAATGTCTGGTGCAAAAAACAAATATATACTTGGGCAGCAAAAACCATGGATTTCGGAAAAGCTAATTGTAGTGCCTTGTAGTGACTGACACTGCATTTAAAGGAGAACTAAACCCTAAAAAGTAATATGGTAAAACTGCCATGTTTTATATACTGAACTTATTGCACCAGCCTAAAGTTTTATCCTCTAAATAACAGCAATGATCCAGGACTTCAAACTTGTCACAGTGGATCACCATCTTGGAAAGTGTCTGTGACACTCACTTGCTCAGTGGGCTCTGAGCAGCTGTTGAGAAGCTAAGCTTGGGGGTCGTCACAAAGTATCAAGCAGAAAATGAGGTTGGCCTATCATATAAACTGATGCTACAAGGCTGATTATTAAATTCTGATGCTAATTGCACTGGTTTCTGAGCTACCATGTAGCAATTATCTGTATTAATTACTAATCAGCCTTATATTGTGACATTTCTATTCAATGTGTACTTTATATTTCGAGTTGGTCCCAAAGCTCAGTAAGTGACAGCAGCACAGAGCATTGGCAGTTAATTAGCAGAAAAGAAGATAGGGAGCTACTGGAGCATTTTCAAAATCACATATCTTCCCTGCTAAAGGGCATTGGTTGCCTGGGGCTAGTACAGAAGCAAAAAAATTATGTACAACATTTCTAGTTACTTCTTTTGTTTAACTTTTCTTAGATTAAATTGCGGCGGTGAAAACTAACCCTAAAAAGTTTTTTAAAATATATTAATATAAAAAGATGCAGATTGAGAGTGTTGCTCCATTAAATAAAGGTACCAGTATGGTTGTAACAGATACAGAAAAGGCTAATGTGCTAAATCCGTTCTTTTCTTCAGTGTATACAATAGAGGAGTTCCCATTTTCACTTCATAGCTGCACTGATGGCTCAGCTCATTCTAGTCAGCGACTGATTCAGGATATTATTCTTAAAACTTTTATAAAAATTAATGTAAACAAAGCTCCAGGGTCTGATGGCATACACCCTTGGGTTCTAAGAGAGCTTAGTTCAGTTTTAGACCAGCCACTATTTCTGATTTTTTTCAGCTTCCCTTTCATCTGGTATGGTGCCTATGGATTGGAGAAAAGCTGATGTCATTCCAATGTTTAAAAAGGGTTTACATCTTGGCCTGGCAATTATAGGCCAGTAAGTTTGACATCTGTGGTGGGCAAATTATTTGAAGGCTTGTCAAGGGATCACATTCAAAATTTTGTCCTAGTGAATGGTATAATGAGCAGCAAGCAACATGGCTTTATGAGGGATAGGTCATGTCAGACAAATTAGATTTTTATGATGAGGTAAGTAAGATGTTGGACTGTGGGGGGAGCAGTAGATGTGATCTATTTGGATTTTGCCAAAGCGTTTGATACCGTGCCCCACAAACGACTGCTTTTTAAACTAAGGTCTGTTTTACTTAAAGGGAAACTGTCATGGGAAAACATGTTTTTTTTTTAAATGCATCAGTTAATAGTGCTGCTCCAGTAGACTTCTGCACTGAAATCCATTTCTCAAAAGAGCAAACAGATTTTTTTATATTCAGTTTTGAAATCTGACATGGGGCTAGCCATTTTGTCAATTTCCCAGCTGCCCCTGGTCATGTGACTTGTGCCAGCACTGTAGGAGGGAACTGCTTTCTGGCAGGTTGTTTTTCCTTCTCAATGTGACTGAATAGTACGCAGTGGGACATGGGTTTTGCTATTGAGTGTTGTTCTTAGATCTATCAGGCAGCTGTTATCTTGTGTTAGGGAGCGGTTATCTGGTTACCTTCTCATTGTTCTTTTGTTAGGCTGCTAGAGGGGAAAAGGGGAGGGGGTGATATCACTGCAACTTGCAGTATAGCAGTAAAGAATGATTGAAGTTTATCAGAGCACAAGTCACATGACTTGGGGCAGCTGGGAAATTGACAAAATGTCTAGCCCCATGTCAGATTTCAAAATGAAATATAAAAAAATCTGTTTGCTCTTTTGAGAAATGGATTTCAGTGCATAATTCTTCTGGGACAGCACTATTAACTGATGCATTTTGGAAAAAAAAATTTTTCCATGACAGTTTCCCTTTAATGAAGTCGTTTGCACATCGATAGGAAACTGGCTACAGGATCGGGTACCGAGGGTGGTTGTTAATGGTACATTATATGCTTGGAGTAAGGTTCTTAGTGGGGTCCCTCAGGGCTCTGTATTGGGTCCACTTTTATTTAACTTGTTCATTAGTGACTTTGGGGAGGGTATTGTAAGTAATATATCAGTGTTTACAGATGACCCTAAACTATTCAGCCCAATTAATTCCATCCAGGATGTGGCATAATTTTAAAGGAAAACTATACCATATTAAAAAATCATACCTACCTGGTATATATATTTAAGTAAATATTGCCCTTTTACATCTCTTGCCTTGAACCACCACAAGGCACATGCTACTAAAAAAGTGTATTATTAAGAAAATGGTTTATTTACATGAAGCACGGTTTTACATATGAGTTGTTTTATGCAATATCTGTTTATATAGACCTACATTGTTCGGGGGGTATAGTTTTCCTTTAACAGGATCTTGACAAACTGGCAATCTGGGCAGCTAAATGGAAAATGAGATTCAATACTGATAAATGTAAAGTCATGCACCTGGGATGTAAAAATATCCAAAGCTACTGCATTGTCCATTATAGAAATTTAGATGATAAACGTGGCTGTAGCAAACAATGCCATCAGCAGCATCAAGGGCAAATAAGGTCTTGAGCTGTATTAAAAGGGGCATAGAGTCAAAGGACTTTATAGAGCACTTCTAAGGAAGGCATAAATAAATTTTTTGGTGCGAGTTGGGTAAAATTGCAACTTTGTAAAAAAAAGTTTTTTTTTATTTGCACAATACAATATTCAATATCTAAAACCAATTGCTTACTGGCCGGCCAGCTAGTGGTGAGTAAAAGTAACAAAAAGGTTGATTATAAACAAGTAATTGCAGTATACTACATGTGAGTTGCAGTTCAATATCCGTTGAGAAGATTAAATGGAGTTATCGCACCAAGTTGCAACAAGCACCACCACAGCTTTAGAAGTAAGCGTATCTGTTTTTTAGCTGTGTGGGTTGCAGAGACCGATGACTAAATGCGGAGACCGATCACTAAATGCGTGTGAATTATAGTCAAACAAACTCAATATAAGGGGAGAGAAGATGAATTCAGCATAAAGCCTGTGTATGCAGGTATCAGCAGGGCTGTTGAATGGATTGTATCTATTTTACAGCCGTATATTCCAGTAAAAGGATAGAGAAATCAAGGGGGAGAAGTTATGGAAAAGTAGAGACTAGCATAAATTGCAGGGCGTCCCCCGTGAGTGCTGTCTCACCAACTGATGTGAAGAGCGGGGGTCAGACTCGTCCTTCTTCACAGGAACCTTTGATTTAGCACACGGACTGTGCGCATGGGGGATCTCCGGAGTCTTTTCCACCAAGCTCTCCGTCTCGTATCTCACCACCTGTTCAGAATGGAATGTGCAGCCAACATGCAAGCGGCTCTCCCTAACTTCAGTTTTCCCTTTTCCACACGCTTTCTGCACGTTTTCTCTTTATCCCTGTTTTCTTGTTGGCCTTCCTTTAGCCGAGACTAATTTCCTGTCAAGGTAACTGACTCAACACTCCACCTTCTAACAATGAATTGTTTTCTGTGATCCAGCCTAGAGTGGTGATTTGCACCGAGGTGCGATAACTCCATTTACTCTTCTCAACGGATATTGAACTGCAACTCACATGTAGTATACTGCAATTACTTGTTTTTAATCAACCTTTTTGTTACTTTTACTCCCCACTAGCTGGCCGGCCAGTAAGCAATTGGTTTTAGATATTGAATTTTGTATTGTGAAAATAAAAAAACCTTTTTTTTACAAAGTTGCAATTTGACCCAACTCGCACCAAAAACTTTTATGTATTGTTGTTAACCCCATTGGGGCTCAGGGGGTTTCTTTGGTGCGGCGAGGATCATATTGCTAATAGGTTGCCTACTGAACACAGACTGATGCACACTTTTGATTGATCACTTATAAGGAAGGGTTTTTTTACAGTAAGAGCTGTGAAGATGTGGAATTCTCTCCCTGAATACGCTGTACAGAAT
The DNA here is from genome assembly GCA_024363595.1 of Xenopus borealis. NCBI lineage: Eukaryota > Metazoa > Chordata > Amphibia > Anura > Pipidae > Xenopus > Xenopus borealis. The sequence goes on from CM044441.1 coordinate 72,317,422, forward strand.
GATACATTAAATAGCTTTAAGAAGGGGTTGGATGGCTTTTTAGCAAGTGAGGGAATACAGGGTTATGGGAGATAGCTGCTAGTACAAGTTGATCCAGGGACTACTCCGATTGCCATTTTGGAGTCAGGAAGGAAGTTTTTCCCCCTCTGAGGCATATTGGAGAGGCTTCAAATTGAGTTTTTTTGCCTTCCTCTGGATCAACTAGCAAAGGCAGGTTAAAAAAATTAAAAGGTTGAACTTGATGGACGTGTCTTTCTTTCAACCTAACTTACTGTTACTATCGTCTATACATTTAAAGGAACAGTTCAGGGTAAAATAAAAAACTGGGTAAATAGACTGTGCAAAATAAAAATATGTTTCTAATATAGTTAGTCAGTGAAAAATGCAAACTATAAAGTCCGGAGTGACTGGATCTCTAATATAATAACCAGAATCCAACTTCCTACTTTTCAGCTCCCTAAATCTGAGTTAGTCAGCGATTTGAAGGGGGGCCACATGGGCTATAACTGTTCAGTGAGTTTGCAATTGATCCTCAGCATGCAGCTCAGATTCAAAAGCAACAGTTATGACCAATGTGGCCCTCCCTCAAGTCACTGATTGGTTACTGCCTGGTAGCCAGGGTAACTAGTCAGTGTAAACAAAAGAGAGCTGAAAAGCAAGAAGTAGTGTTCTGTTATGTTATGTTAGACTTAGTCACTCCAGCCTTTATACATAAAATTTTTGCCTAACTAACTATATTGAAAATATTTTTTATTTTGCACAGCCTATCTATTTATCCAGTTTTTACTTTTATACTGAACAATTCCTTTAAGATTCATCATGAATGTATATGTTTGTTAAAGTTAAATTGTAGTATCCTTTAGAATGTTTTTTTCTTACTAACATTTCAATTGGTCTCCTTTTTTAATAGTTATTGGCCTTTCTCTTCTGTCTTTGTCCAACTTTCGAATGGACAAACAGAAGAGAAATGGAAGAGAAAAAAATAGGCAAAAACTTTTTCTATTTTTTTATTACTTTTCTTATTCCTATTTATCTTCCAGTCTCTCATTCAAAGCCTGCTTGGTTGTAATGGTAAATTGGACTAAAGCAACCAGATATCTGCTGCCAAACTGGAGAGCTGCTGAGCAGGAAGATAATACATTTTTAAAAATGCCGAAAAAAACATTGACCAATTGCAAATTGTCTGTAGATATCGATGGTCTACATGATGACACAACTAAGCATCAACTATACTTTTTACGTGCAAACATGTATAACACCTTTTTATTTTATCTAGATCAATCAGGAAATGTGGATAAATTTGTCTTATGTCAGCTGACCCAGCTGTACCTTACTGTTATGTTGGAGTGTCCATTTTATGAGGTATGGGGTCACTTTTAATCCTTTCCTTTCTAAATTGTGTGATGTAGCAAGAAGATACATACTACAGGTCATGACCTGTGATATTCTTTTGGAAGCCTCTGAAATGTTTATATTTTTAAAACCTCGTAGGTTGTTTACCTTCTATTGTATCTTTTGTATTAATTGCTTTTGTAATCTGGCCTGGTTTTGTACATGTATGACATGGTCATTATCACTAATCCTGTGTTCAACCACATTTAAACTTTAGCATCTTTCTCCTACTCTGCTTAAAGTGATAACGACACTAAAAAAACACTTTTTAAAATATGAATGTACATGTAAAGTGTCATGTTGATTGTTTCTTGCTGAGAGGTCTGTTTTTGTAAGTAAAGCTCCCCATAGACGCAACGATATTTCCCTGCCGAACGACCGATCTTAGGGAAGTCCGACCAATCTGTCAAATTATCGTGCGGTTAGTGGGATACAAACGATCGTTCATCTTACGATTTTTTGTCCGATATTGGTCTGATGATTGATCGGCCAGGTTGGAAAATCTTTATTTGTCCCCATGCAATCTACCTATGTTTGCAGGGCAAAGCAGGCTGCGATCCTTCAGTTTTGCTGGCAATATCGCCTGAAATGGTCTTTTTAGTTGATGGACACATCAGGCATTTAAAAGATCGTTTTGAGACAATCGTGGTCTCACGATAACTTTTGGATCTTTAAAAAATCTTTACGTCTATGGCCAGCTTAACTGACTGTTTTGCCAACCTGACTTTACCATCTCAGTCTGTCTGTTAACGTTTCTAATGCTAACAGACTTCTGCTGTACAAGTAAAGCAGCCCCTCCTAGACCAACACAGGGAATCAGGCAATGTAAAAGCATTGGGCAAATTCTTTATGGCAAAATTAGCAGTAGCATGGAAGGCCAATATTAAGATGTAATAAAGGAGCTGACCAAATGCTGATTGTGTATCAGAGTAATCAAAATATAATATAATATTGTGCTGCACTGGGTAAAATTAGCGGGTTTGCCTCAGAAAGACTACTATAGTTTATATATAAAGAAGTTGCTGTGTCCACATAAGGGCAGCCATTTAAGATGGAAAATAGTAGAAAGGGCACATTTTACGTGGCACATTAAAGGGATATTGAAAGACATTAAAGGGATACTGTCATGGAAACATTTTTTTTTTCAAAATGCATCAGTTAATAGTGCTGCTCCAGCAGAATTCTACATTGAAACCCATTTCCCAAAAGAGCAAACAGATTTTTTTTTTATATTTCATTTTGAAATCTGACATGGGGCTAGACATATTGTCAATTTCCCAGCTGCCCCAAGTCATGTGACTTGTGCTCTGATAAACTTCAATCACTCTTTACTGCTGTACTGCAAGTTGGAGTGATATCACCCCCTCCCTTTTCCCCTACAGCAGCCTAACAATGGGAAGGTAAACAGATAACAGCTCCCTAACACAAGATAACAACTGCCAGGTAGATCTAATAACAGCACTCAATAGTAAAAACCCATGTCCCACTGTGTCCTATTCAGTTACATTGAGAAGGAAAAACAACAGCCTGCCAGAAAGCAGTTCCCCCCTTAAGTGCTGGCACATGTCACATGGCCTGGGGCAGCTGGGAAATTGACAAAATGTCTAGCTCCATGTCAGATTTCAAAACTGAATATAAAAATATCTGTTTGCTCCTTTGAGAAATGGATTTCAGTGCAGAAGTCTACTTCTGAATAAAACTGAATATAAAAATATCTGTTTGCTCCTTTGAGAAATGGATTTCAGTGCAGAAGTCTACTGGAGCAGCACTATTAACTGATACGTTTTGAAAAAAACATGTTTTTCCATGACGGTATCCCTTTAAATACACAACATACAAGGCATTTTATTACTGCCAATGTTCAAACATATAAACCTTTGGTTTGGATATAATAAACCAAATTCAGACTTAAGCTACATAAAAAATTTGTGGAAGTAATGTAATCCAAGGACAATGAAGAATGTAAACCCAAGTTTGCTGCAGGCTACATCGAATAAACTATATTACTCACTGTATAGTGTATGATACAAACCACCCTTATGTGCACCCACCTGGTATTAATTGAGTCATGGGAATGTGGGAATGAGTAGCTACTTGTTTGGGGAGGCTAGGTAACACATAGCGTTTTTAGGTTAGATTTTTTTAAAACGTGGCAGAGCGTAAATATGCCAATGAAACCACACACACATTATAATATGCATTTTTCAGCCTGTAGTTTTCTTTTCCCAACATGCATTTCTGTTTTTTCTTGTTTCATACAATTCCACTCAGAAAGAAGTTTTGTGAAAAGAAGCCAAGTGGAAAACAATTTACATGCAGAATTTAGCCGTCCTGCTTGTCAATACACAACGTAATTACGTCACCAGCCTAATATGCCGTACAACCGTATATGCGTCATTTATTAAGCGAGAATTTGGACGCAATATTTAAAATATGCTGCATATCAAACACACAGATCCCATAGAGTGTATTGATTTGGTTGTTTCTTGGTGTTTCTGCTGAAAAACACCAATACTGGCATCCTGTGGTGGATTTCAGCTTGAAAGCGCCATGTGTGTATTCCATTCCTTTCATTGGTAGTGCATTTTATGCGTATTTACACTTTTTAAAAATGCCGTGTCTGGCCTTGCCCTAAGTCTGAGTTAGTTGGCAACTTGAAGGGGGGCCACATGAGACATAACTGTTCAGTGAGTTTGCAAATGATCCTCCGCATTCAGCTCAGATTCAAAAGCAACAGTTATGAAGCAGTGTTCTGGCTACTATGTTATACATCCAGTCACTCCAGCTTTATAGATTACATTACCTCTGTAACCCAAAAAAGTTAAAGCATATTAATAGTAAAACAATGCAGGTTGAGAGTGTGGATTCTTTAAATAATGGTAATAATGTGCTAACAGATACAGAAAAGGCAAATGTGCTAAATCAATTATCTTCTTCAGTGTATACAATTGCAGAGGCGGAATTTCAAGACCCACCTTTTCATAATGTATAACTCAGTTTTCCATAATCTCTCCTTAGAGACCTCCTGCCCTGAATCATCCAGAGCTTGAATAGAGCTCCACGTTGCTCTCTGGCATGCCACCAGGTAGAGCAATGTCTCTCCCTCACACACACTCGGGCTCCACCAGCCCCTTAGTTCTGAGACACACACGTGGAGTAGCCAGAATCTCCAGGTATTGGAGCACACCTATGTACTTCTACTCTCAGCTGCGACCTAATTACCTGTTGAGAGGAGATATTAACCCTTCTTCCGCTTGGAATCCCGCTTCAGCCCATATTATGCTCCTTAAATTGCACACTTCCCTGTTCCTTTTGAGTCTAGACAAATGTATATACATATATATCCAAATTCACTTTCACAATATATAGATGATATATAGATGGAGTATTTTTAAATACTTTTTATTAGTGAACAAATGTTTGAATGTTTTCCATCTAATAAAAAATGTTATCTATAATGTTTACAAAATGTAATTCTGATCTTTCTTTTTATTTATTTTTTAGGGTCCAAGACTTCTTCCAAAGTACAGAGTAAAATCTTTCTCTGCATCTGGACATTCACTAGAAACCATGGTTGATGATCATCTTTACAACAGAGTCAAGTCTGGTCTCATTGACCTGTTAGGGGCACGAATGTATTTTGCATCTCATGTGCTGTCTCCTTACTGTTACACATTGGGTAAATAATTTTATTGAAAAAAATGTCTGGTAATCTGGTTTATCAAATAATATATTGATGGTTTTAATTAAACAGAATGTTGAAACAGATACAGAAAAGGCAAATGTGCTAAATCATTTTTCTTTAGTGTATTTAGTAGAGGTCAGAGTTCCTAGACCTGATAGCTGCACTAATAAAGTATTGTTCTTAGAAACAGAATTGCTTCTGCCAAATCCTCCTTCACAGAAGCTCTTACATCTGATTTGATTACTTTCAGTTCTTGTATTTAAAGGTATTATGAGGCAGACTCAATAAATTTTTTGGCGACTCTGGCTCCATGTCCACAGATCTGGCACCCATTGGAGCCCTACTTCAGGGCAGCTTAGATATAGAGCAGCACAAGCATTTACTTCCTGCCCAGCCTGTTACCAACCTGGATCTTCCCATATCCCATACCAAAATGATGTATTGCAGAGACCTATGAAGAAAATGGGCAAGCACAAGGAGTCATAAGACTTTAAAATTTTATTCATCCTCCGCCTTTGCACTAAGAATTTGCTTAATGTCTTTCATGTACTTTTCGAGCAAAGCTTTAGAAAAGGTGCTGCATGTTTTTCCCCCCAGCTCTCTGTGTTATTGGATTAAAAGTTTAACAGAGAATTTGACAGAGCTATGGAGTTGGGAGTAATTTTGGGTACCTGTAGTTGGAGTCACCAAAAATATTCTGACTCCTAGTAGTTTTAAATACAATCACTGAAAGTTATCAAATCAGATTTAAGAGCTTATATGAAGGAGGATATGACAGATGCAATTCTGTTTATAAGAACAAAACTTTAGTGGATTTTGGATTGTATTTAGCAAATATTCTACAGCTATATGCCAAGTTCAATTAATATGCAATTTGTTTTAGGTTTTCCAAATTTCTTACTTAGGTATACTTGTGTAAAATAAACTCGGCTTTAGCAAACAAGGTTTGGTGCTGTATTAAAAGCACTAGTAAGGCTCCATCTAGACCAGAGATCCCCAACCTTTTGAACCTGAGAGCAACATTCAGAGATAAAAAGGAGTTGGGGAGCAACACTAGGATGAAAAATGTTCTTGGGGTGCAAATAAGTGCTGTGATTGACCATTTGATAGCCCCTATGTGGATTGCCAACCTACATTGAGGCTCTGTTTGGCAGTGCACCTGGTTTTTATACAACTAAAACTTGTCTCCAAGCCTGGAATTTAAAAATAAGCGCCTGCTTTGAGGCCACTGGGAGCAACATCCAAGGGGTTGGAGAGCAACATGTTGCTTACGAGCTACTGGTTGGGGATCACTGATCTAGACTATAGTATGCATTTTTGGTCTCCACTGCTGAAACCGACTATTCATAAATTAGATAAATTCCAAAGATGGGTAACTAAGATGGTATGCAAAGTCTCTGTTATGAAGAAAAACTGATCAAGTTGTAATTATGATGAAGTGTTGCTTAAAGGTGGCTATACACGGTCAGATTTAAGATGCTGATATTGGTCCTTTAGATCAATTTGGCAGCTTATCTGCCTATGTATGGGGCGTTCCAACAGGACTTCCCGATCAATATCTGGCAAAGAAACTGGCAAATATTGATTGGGCAGGTTTGATTTTCCTTTGTGATCGAGGACCACATCGGCTAGTTGATGTGGCCCCCTTCCTGTCGGTGCCCACTGCCATAGTTAAACTACGATTGTTTGGCCCTAGGGCTGAACTTTTGGATTAGGCCAAAATCACACTGCCGTTTGTAGACATATCAGATAAAGGTCCTCACCAAGCGAGCGGATCTTATAGTGTACAGCCATTTTAAAGGACATGTAAACCCTTAATATCATTATAGTGTATATTTTAGGGTGCAGTAACCCCACCTGAACCAGATTGTTTAAAGAATATATTTCTGTAATCTCGCCCACTGCAACAAACTACGAATGAGTAACCAGTGTTAGTCAAGAAAAATAATTAATGGATTGCTGCAGATGCTGTGTTAACCTTTTAATGTCCAAAGTGGTCGGTAAATTATGCATGTAACCTGACTGTTCAGATTAGAAAGGAGGTTCAATCTTCATATCAAAAAGAGTTTTAAATATGACAGCTGTGAAGTTGGAATTCTCTCTGTGAAATAGTTGTGCTGGTAGCACAAAGCTCTGCAATCTTATGTAAGCCCTTGAAAAAGAATGGGATGTATTCAGAATTTAATCCTATTAATTTAATTTTGTGGACAATTGTCTCCTTTTTGCCCAGCAATAAAGCTTTTTTCAAAATCCAGTAGCCAATAAAAGAGACAATAACACACACATATACACAAATTAAAAGCTAAACATTTTATACATGCACTAGATACATAAATTAATAATGCTTTTTTACCATTTAGATGTTGAAATCAAACTGGATGAAGAAGGGTTCGTGTTGGCAGCTTCCAGCCATGAAGAGGTCCACAAAAGGTTTGCACGTTACCTTGTTTAGAATGTTCTGGTATCATATTTGTATTTTATGATTTATATAGAAAATAAAGGAGTGGTTCACCTTTGATAACTTTTAGTATGTTATAGAATGACTAAGTCAAAGCAACTTTTCAAATGATTATTTTTTCTTGTTATAGTTTTTAAAAACGATTTGCCTTCTTCTTATGACTCTTTCCAGCTTGCAAATGGAGGTCACTGACCCCATCTAAAAAAGCAAATGCTCTGTAAGGCTACACATGTATTATTTCTACATGTTCATCTTTCAATTCAGTCCCTCTTTTACTCATATTCCAGTCTCTTATTAAAATCAATGCATGGTTGCATTTGGTAATTTGGACCTTAGCAACAATTAGCACTCAAAGTGTCTGCAGAAATGTCCCTAGACAGGAGGAGGAGATTAAAATTTTTTAATGGCATTAGCCTAAAAGACCGTGACAACACAAATTAAACTTTTTCATCATAACATTGTCTTTGCATGTGCTTTATCATTTTGCTGTAAAAAGTATTTGCTTGATGGATTTACATTGTTACCCTTGACATTCCCATGTTGCTTTATGAGGGGGGCTGCATATTTTTGCTGCAGCAGTGTGTTGGTGTTCTACCCGACAGGTTGGAATGGGATAGTCCAGCTTGGCAGATTTAGGAACTTCAAGTAATAATTGCTTACAAAAGCAAACTTATCCATGAAAAAAACATAACATGACCTATAGGTAACTTTTAATGTGTGAAAATATATACACATCCTCCTTATCACAGTGCTGCTGCTTACCTATGTTTCAGGTATGTGACTATACTCTAACAATACTCTGCTCCTCCACCGCAATGCAAAACCCCTTCTCTGCACCGCTCTTGCCTGCCTGCCTTCCCTGCACAAACAGAATGATCTGTGCCAGGACTGCTTGCAACATTAACCTTTTAACCCCCAGAGATGAGTAGAACTTTTTTGCAGGAAACGTCAAGAAGGCAGGAAAGGGAAACGTACATATAACCTAGTAAGAGGGAATGAGTTCAAAGCACCATCTGAAAAACACACAAACCTGAGCAGTAGCTTTTATTTTTTTGCAGGAGTGGGTGTAAGATAAGAGGCTGAAAACACCCCCTACAGAAAGTAATATCCTTCTCACCTTGAAGGTGAACCACCCCTTTTATAGAGTGGTCTGTGTTATTATTTATATAAGTAGTTAGTAGTAGTACAGTTATAGGATCCATTATCCGAAACCCGTTATCCAGAAAGCTCAAAATTATGGAAAGGCTGTCTCTCATAGACTCCATTTCATCCAAATAATCCAAATTTTTAAAAATGATTTCCTTTTTCGCTGTAATAATAAAACAGTCACTTGTACTTGATGCAAGCTAAGATTTAATTAATACTTATTGGAACCTATTTGGTTTATATAATGTTTAAATAATTTTCTAGTAAGCTTACAGCATGAAGATCCAAATTACGGAAAGATCCGTTATCCGGAAAACCTCTTGTCCCGAGCATTCTGGATAACAGATCCCATACCTGTATAAGCAAAATCAAGGCAAATAAATGAATTATTTTTCCCTTGCAGAATAGCACTGTGTATCGATGGTCAAAAACGGTTCTGTTCCAACACCCATATTCTTATTGGAAAAGAATCTATTAAACAAAGACATTTGCGGTTGCTTGGTTATGAAGTTGTACAGGTAAGATCTTAAAGATAATTTATTCTGACCTATCAAGGAACTTTTGCGTTGAATATTAGACTTCTAACAGGATAGTAATACAATCCATGCATGTACACTGTTTTAAAATAAAAACATTTTTAAGGGTGCACATTTTACTGTAAAACATGGAGGGCGAGGACTTCCAAGGTAATTTTCTCAGAGAAATTACATGTGCCACAAGCAACGTTAAGAAAACAGCTGGATCTTAGGGAGATAAATGAGTGGCTGAGAGATTGGTGTAAGGAGGAGGGCATTTGGGTTTTTGGAGAAATGGGTTGATTTCTTAATCAACCTCTTTGCCAGGGATTGGCTGCAATGATGATGGTGCAGCTGCTTTGGGAGAGAAGATGGCTATTGGGTTGGAAGAGATTTTAAACTCTGCATTGGGGGGTGGTGCAGTAAAGGATTCTGTGGAACTTAGGTTAGATCACGTAGTGGGCATAGGATGGGAAAATGGGGGAGGAGATTTGGTTGGGGTTACTGTTAAGGACAGGGAGGACAACATTTTGTATTCACAAAATTCTCACATTGCTTCCAGTATTAAATATATGTTTTCAAATGCAAGCGAGTCTGACTGGTAAAATGGGAGAGCTGGAGGTACTGGCACTAGAGGGAAAATATGATGTAATTAGTGTTGCCCAAACAGACGCGTGACTAGACAGTTAATATCAGCAGCTATTCTTTGTTTTGGAGAGACAGAGGCAATAGAAAAAGTGGTAGGGTTTAAACACCAATAGAAAAGAGGAGGTGATGTTAGAAAAGGAGTGGACTGAAGTCTTATGGGTGGAGCTTTTCACTGATTGAGAGTCCAGCAAATTAATTGTAGAAGTATGCTATATACCCCATAATCTAAGTGAGTAGGAGGAGGAGGCTCAGCATCTGATGCAAAAGGAAACAGCTGTTAGTTTGAGGAAATTAATGATAATGGGGGATTTTAATTACACAGATATTGACTGGAGCAGCAATACTGCCAGGACAGTTAATGGGAACAAGTGTATAAACTTGTTGCATGACAATTTTATGGTACAGGTTGTTGAGGAGCCAACACTATACTGGATCTAGTGATCTCTAATGACCCAGAAATGTGCAAGTAATTTAACCCCTGGGCACTAGTGAATCATGAACACATGTAAAGGATTTGTCGAGCACGGCACCGGAGAATCAAACTATCTACTCAAATAGAGACGCACCTCCCAGGACCGCTCTGGCCGCGGTAAAGTTACGGAGCACGAATTGTTTGGAGTGCGACCTCATGTAGAGTCAGGGGAATCAGCCATATTTAAAAGTCCAAAGCTTTATTATTTCTTCTTAAAAACATAGTACAAGCGGGCAGGGGAAGGCTTAACGCGTTTCGTGACTGACACTTCATCAGAAGCTTTGGACTTTTAAATATGGCTGATTCCCCTGACTCTACATGAGGTCGCACTCCAAACAATCCCTGGGCACTAGTGACCACAATGTGATCTAATTTAATGTCTGGTGCAAAAAACAAATATACACTGAGGCCACAAAAACTCTGATTTCAGCACATTTTAGCGCCTTAAGGGTTGCCCTTTAGAGCATAGCTTGGGGCAGTATATTTTTTGCTAAAAACACAGAACACCAATGGTTGTAATTTAAAATTATATTAAATTGTTACTGTTCCCAATTTATTCCCATAAGAAGTAAATTTAGAAGCACCAAGAACCACTTAATATAGAATTTAAAAAATTAATATGAATGAAGAGAAAGGCATTTAAAAACTACAAGTCTGTGGGGACAGAAGCTGAATTTAACAAATATAAACATTTTAATATGGGTCTGGTTTATCAAAAATCAAGTTGGGTTTTCTCTCAATTTGAGCAAAAACATAGTGAAAAACATGAGTATGAATATACTCAAGAATATTCTGTGTAACCTTGAATAGTCGCCATTATTAAAGGGGAATGAAACCCCCAGGCACAAACCCCAACCCCCCCCGTAGGCCCCCCTCCCTCCTCCCCCCCGGGCTATTTCCCCTAAGTCCCTTCTTACCCCTTAATGCACGTCCGCTCCAGCGATGTTCACAGGGGCCGTCTTCTCTTCAAACTGCCTCTTTCGGGCGCACATGCGCCGGTACTACTGCGCATGCGCCTAAAGTTCACGGAGTTCGCTGATTGAACTTTGTGAACTTTCGGTGCATGCGCAGTAGTACCAGCGTCCTACTGTGCATGCTCACCCAGTTCCCGGAAGAAGATATGCCTCATGTATGGAGAAACTAGTTTCATGTACTGCTCAGGTATGATTTTGGCCCATTCTTCCACACAAATCTTGAAGGTTCCAGGGGCCTCTTCTATGAACTCTGATCTTTGGTTCTCTCATAAGTTTTCAAATGGATCCAGGTCGGGCGATTGACTGGCCATTCCAGCAGCTTTATTTTCTTTCTCTGAAACCCATTGAGAGTTTCCTTGGCTGTGTGTGTTGGGATCATTGTCTTGCTGAAATGTCCACCCTGGTTTCATCTTAAGCATCCTGGTAGATGGCAGCAGATTCTTATCAAGAATGTCTCGGTACATTTCTCTCTCATTCTTCCTTCACTTCATATGAAGTCTGCCAGTATCTTATGCTGAAAATAGCCCCACATCATGATGTTCCCACCGACAAACTTAGCTGTTATTGTGTTTTGGGTTGATGTGCAGTGCCATTTCTCCTCCAAACATCATGACATCCAAAGAGTTAAATTTTGGTCTGACCAGAACATTGCTTGTGCAGCAAACACATGCTTTTTTTCAGAGGTGACCCTGCATAGAGGACATGTCGATTGAGTGCATTACTTATTGCTTTCTTTGAAACAACTGTACCTACTAATTCAAGGTCTTTCTGAAGCTCCCCCCAAAGTGACAACTTGGCTCTTAGACTCTTCTGATTATTCATTTGTCTCCTTTTTTCATACAGTCATATGGAAAATTTTGGGAACTTCTCTTTGGGGTTTTGTTCATCATTGGCTGAGCTTTCAAAGTAGTAACTTCCTTTTAATATATAACATGCCTTATGGAAACAGTCGTATTTCAGCAGTGACATAAAGTTTCTTTTTCTTTCTTTCTTTTTTCTGATTAACAGAAAATATGCTATATGCATTTTACATAAATACTTAGTTGAGCCTCCTTTTGCAAATGTTACAGCCTCTAGATGCCTCCTATAGCCTTTGATGAGTTTCTGGATGGCGTTATTTTTGATCATTCATCCATTCAAGATATCTCCAGTTCAGTTTGATGGCTGCCTGTTTCAAAGCATCAGTCCAAAGAAAAGAGTTGTTGATGATTTGTACAGCTGATGAGAAATTGAATGTTCTGCTTCCAATTAAGTTGCTCTGTGCCAACAACTCCACTCCAGTAAATCAAAATAGTAAAGGAAGGAGAACTCCAGCAGACTCTCTGCAAAACTTTCAGACCAGGTTGTGGTGTAAGCAATAAAAGTGTTGCAGAGCGTCTGCTCGAGTTCTCCTTCCTTTACTTTTTTGATTTACTACTTCAAATCATCCCATAGATTTTCGATGATATTCAAGTCGGGGACTGTGATTTCCATTCCAGAACATTGTACTTCTCTCTCTGCATGAATGCCTTTGTAGATTTCAAAGTGTGTTTAGGGTCATTGTCTTGTTGGAATAGCCAACCCCTGCGTAACTTCAACTTTGTGACTGATGCTTGAACATTATCCTGAAGAATTTGTTGACATTGGGTTGAAATTATCCAACACTCAACTTTAACAAGGGCCCAAGTCCCTGAACTAGCCACACAGCCTCACAGCATGATGAAACTTCCACCAAATTTGACAGTAAGTATTAGGTGTTTCTCTTGGAATGCAGTGTTCTTCTTTTGTCAGTTCAAAGCACTTTGTTCCAAAATGACTGTGGCTTGTCTAAATGAGCTTTTGCATACAAGCAAATCTGTTTGTGGCATGAATGCAGAAAGGGCTTCATTCTCATCACCCTGTCATAAAAATGCTCTGGATTTTAGAAAGATGTACAGATACACCATCTGCAGCAAGATAGTCTTGGAGGTGATCTTTGAGTTGTCTGTGACAATTCTCACAATCCTCTGCATATGCCGCTCCTGTATTTTTCTTGGTCTGCCAGACCTGGGTTTCACAGCAACTGTGCCTGCGGCCTTCCATTTCCTGATTACATTCCTTAGGCTTGTGACACATGGACAGATTCATGGAGATTTAGTTGCCTGGCGACTAATCGCCTCTTCTTCTGGGCGACAATCTAGACCGAACTGCCTTCTCGTGTCTTCCCATCCGCTATAATGAAAAGTCTCCTGTGCTAAAGCACATGCGGTGCTTCGTTTTCCAAAGTTGCTTCATAAGGAAACTTCGGGCGACTTTGGGAAAATGAAGCATTGTGTGTGCTTTAGAGCAGGTGACTTTTCATTATGGCGGACGGGAAGACACGCAAATGCAGTTTGGGGAGATTGTCGCCCAGAAGAAGAGGCAATTAGTCTTCAGGCGACTAAATCTGCCCTTGAGTCACAAGCCTTGCTGTTGAAACTGACAGTTTAAATCTCTGAGATTTTTGTAGCCTTCCCTTAACCATAATACTGAACAATCTTTGTTTTCAGATCCTTTGAGAGTTGCTTTGAGGATCCCATGCTATCACTTTTCAGAACTTGCAATTGGCCACCTTAAATACCTTTTCTCATGAATGGACAAACCTGCCTATGAAGTTCAAGGCTAAGATGGCCATAGACTTTTGCTAATCCAGCCAATTTGGTGTTGCCAGTAATCAGTAATGAGCAAAATTACAAGGGTACCCACATTTTTGCACAGTTCTTCACATTTGATTTAATTTCATACAACTGAATACTCCTTCACTAAAAATCAGAAAACACTGCAGTACTCTGATGTTCCTATTTTTTGTTGAAAGTGCAGTAATTTATTATGCGGGCTGAGAGGGGTTCCCCCACTTTTTTATACGACTTTAAATCTTGCAAGGAGCTGCTGTTTTTGGCCAGTTTAAATTCTATTCTTTACACTTCCAGATTACGGCCCAATGGTGTTCACTGGAACATTCAGAAGCTAAGCAATACATTTGTAACCAATGTCATTAGTATGTTTTGCAACAAAAAGATTGTGAAGGTCTTGAGATAGTTCATTGCTTTAACCCATCATGAGATGCTTCTTGTGGGAAACCACAATGCATTCAAATATAGTAAGAGGTCATCCTGTGGTAAAGCAGTAGCCAAAAAATTTTTTTTTTATAAAAGTTAAAAAAATCTTTATTGGGAAATATATAAGACTGATGCATTTCGTGCCTGAGGTGGGCACATACTCATAGACTAGTACTATATGTAAATACATGTTTAAATGTGCAAAGAAGGGACACTTACAGTTTCTGCATGCAGGAGAGTGTCCCAGGATCACAGTCTATGAGCAGGGAATGAGTGGGTGGTGCTTGAGTTGTGCACACTTGAGTTAATAATGTGTTTGGGTTGTCAGGGCACATCTGCACTGCACTACTCTTTCTCCTTAATAATTTTGTGATACAATTACCTTCATGATTTTTACCCAACATATTTTTTGTCCTGGGGGAAATTATGGATTGTTTTTAATAGTTGTGAGAGGCCCAGTTGTGAGAGGCCCAGTTCTACAGAACAAAACTGATGCATCTTCACAATCTTACCTGCTTTGCACACCGTCTTTCCCACTGGTGCCAAAATGCATTTCTGTTGCACTTCATGTAAATCACCTTTTCAATAATGTAATCATGCAGAATTGCAAATAAAGGGCATTTTACCCAATAGGTAATGAATATTTATTTTTGGGCACTTAATTACCTATGGTAAGTGTGATTTCCCATAGGTAGCGAAGCACTCAGTCTGTCATTGCCGTAATCGCAACACCAGTGGAAGGGTTGATTGTGGGGAACCACCATAAAGATGCTGGTGGTCAGTCTGTCATTACCTGTTGTAATTGTATACAACTTTTATCCTTTATATGATGGTGCTAGTCCAATATTCTGTTTAATACAGTGGCTTAAACAGTTTGTTTTGAGTGTCATTTGTTAATGTGAGCTGTGCCTGTTTCCAGATATAATTATTTAATGGCCTTTTTATCTTTCAGATTCCATTCTATGAGTTTGACAACCTAAGTAATAAAGAAGAAATTGTTGAGTATCTTCACAAGAAAGTGTTTCCTCATACATACAGACTTAATTGGTGACATTTCCCTTTCAGTTATGCATAATCGCTTATCTCATATTTTGAAACGTATAGTGGATTTTTTTAGTTTGTATAAAACTGTGTAAATGTGTCTGTTTGTACAAAGAGTATTGTACCTAAATTTTCTTTATTTACAGAATTTAGTTTTTGGAGGCTAAGAATTTGTTTAAAGTGAGTTTGAGGATGCACATTCTGGCACTTTACTATTTTATTTGTACTAGTATATTAATCAGACAACTTACATCATGTTATGATAGACAAAATAATAAATTGTTACTCTAAGTTACTGTCCTGGTGCCGAGTTTTTTAAGAAGGTTCACAAAATGTAGGCTCTTCTATTTTTTAATAAATAATTTACAGATTCAAAACCTTTTAGTAAAATATAAACTGTAGTCTTTGATATGGCTATGAAACTAAGTGTAATTTTATTTTTGATTTAAAAATTTACATGTGTTGGCATCGACTTGAATTAATGCTGGTTTAGTTACCTATACCTGACAAAGGTATAAAAAAAATGGTTTGGTTACAAAAGACGCAGAAAAAGCAAGTCTGCTCTCTTCCTTAAAGTATTCAATTGAGAATTTACAGGACAAAAATCTCTAAAGGGGCTCATGGCTAAAACAAGCAGTCAGTGGCTCACACAGAATATGGTACTTATATGCAAGGTATACTAACTATGGGGTGCCAAATTATAAGCATCCCCAGTGATTAAAATCACAAAGATAGAAGAAGATTGCTGTGTGGTGCTTCTACAGTAGTACCATGGACCACTGCAATTTGCATCTAAGCAGAACACCAACTTAAGGTCTCAGGTAAGCAATTGTGCCTAACAATTTGGGCCCCAGTGAGTACATCTTTTTTCCTTCCTTAAATATTTAAGTAAAATGAATGTGAACAAAGGCATGTGTCCTGGTGGAATACTCCCTATGGTATTTCAAGAACTTTGTTTAGCTTTAGCCACCTCTGTATTTATGATTTTCTCAAACTCACTTTTATCAGGTATGGTACCAATGGATTTGAGGAAAGCAGATGTAATTTCAATACAGTAGAACCCCCATTTTATATTCCCTGATTTTAAGTATTCTCTCATTTTACAATGTTGTTTTGTGGTCCCAACTATATATTATACATAATACATTTCCCTGATTTTACATTTTCCTGGATTTTAAACCTTTTTTTCTGGTCCCCTGAAAACATAAATTGGGACTTCTACTATATTTAAAAGGGATTATAGTCTCAGTGTGGCATTAGCAGGCCTGTAAGTCTGACCTATATCAGATAATCTAAATTCTTCAATAACGTTTATCAAAAATAAACTGATCCATATTCTACTATACACAGGCTATACATCAAGATCCCCAAGGACCAATGGATACCTTTTCCATACTAGATTTTTTTTCAGACATCAAGACACACACACACCACTTACCTGAAAACTCCATCTCCACTTCACACACCATCAAATCCATTTGTCCCCAAATGTGAATGCTATATTTAGTTATAATAAAAAAAATGCCATGAATACCTTGTAAATTATATCCTTAAACTGTGAGTTCTGATGTCATTTCTGTCACGACTCACTGAAACTTGTGTATTATAATAAAGTACCCCCAGTTGCAAAGTATGAGGATATTAGAAGTGAGTCCCATGACCTGTTTATATGGTCATGAAACTCCTCGTTAACTTATATCTTTATATTTTATAAGAAGGGTACTTCATTCACTATATGTTAAACATCAATATGGTATATAAAGCATTTCTATGGATTTCAACTGCAAAAGATCTGCAGAGCTATGTGGTCTTATCGCTCAAAATCTGCCAATCTTCACTCCAAAGATCAAAAGCACTGCAAGAATTTGATTTCTTTCTTCTTAAAGGGGTGGTTCACCTACAAGTTAACTTTTAGTATATTGTAGAAGGACCAATTCTAAGAAACTTTTCAATTGGTCTTCATTATTTAATGATTTGCAATTTTCTTGTTTCTTTGCAGCTTTCAAATGGGGGTCACTGACACCATCTAAAAACAAATGCTCTGTAAGGCTACAAATGTATTGTTAATTTGTACCCTAGAAACCAAATTGCTGACACTGCAAAATAAAGAGCTGCTGAATAAAAAGCTAAATATCTATAAAACTACAAACAATAAAAAATTAAAACCAATTGCAAATTGTCTCAGAATATCACTCTCTACATTATACTAAAAGTTAACTCAAAGGTGAACAACCCCTTTAATTAACATAATTAACATTTGATTTACCAACTGATGTACGAAATGCTCTACAAAACCAATGGGAAGTATTGGGCAAACCACTAAATTAATTACACGTCAACCATACATTTCTGGGGTTGTATTCCTATTCCATGTAGCCCATATAAACAATAGTGTCACATATTTTATATATAGTAGAACCCCCATTTTACGTTTTTCAGGGGACCAGAAAAAAATGGTGTAAAATGAGGGAAATCTTAAAATCAGGGAAATGTATTATGCATAATATATAGGTGGGACCACAAAACAACAATGTAAAATGAGGGAAAACTTAAAATCAGGGGATGTAAAATGGGGGTTCTACTGTACATATATAAAAGTTATAAAAATACATATTTGTCCCCAAATATTGCATCCACTTATTCTCATTAAAGCTGTCAATTATGTAGTATCCTTAACATTTTAAAAAAAATGTATTTGTGTATGTATAAAATACTTGAAAATCAAAAATTTATTGAAGGAAAAAATGTATTTGAGGACCTGTTTAGGGAAACTGTCATGGGAAATTTTTTTTTTCATAATGCATCAGTTAATAGTGTTGTTTCAGAAGAACTCTGCATTGAAATCCATTTCTCAAAAGAGCAAACAGATTTTTTTATATTAAATTTTTAAATCTGACATGGGGCTAGACATATTGTCAATTTCCCAGCTACCCCAAGTCATGTGACTTGTGCTCTGATAAACTTCAATAACTCTTTACTGCTTTACTGCAAGTTGGAGTGATATCATCCCCACCCAGCAGCCTAACAACAGAACAATGGGAAGGTAACCAGATAATGGCTCCCTAACACAAGATACCAGCTGACTGGTAGACATAAGAACAGCACTCAATAGAAAAAACCCATGTCCCACTGCGTACTATTCAGTTACATTGAGAAGGAAAAACATTAGCCTGCCAAAAAACAGTTCCCTCCTAAAGTGCTGGCACAAGTCACATGGCCTGGGGCAGCTGGGAAATTGACAAAATGTCTAGCTCCATGTCAGATTTCAAAACTGAATATAAAAAAAACCTCAATCTTTAAGAGAAACATGTAATGTCAAATTCATAATTAAAGGGGTTGTTCACCTTTGAGTTAACTTTTAGTATAACGTAGAGAGTGATATTCTGAGACAATTTACAATTGGTTTTCATTTTTTATTGTTTGTGGTTTTATAGTTATTTAGCTTTTTATTCAGCAGCTCTCAAGTTTGCAGTGAAAGCAGTTTGGTTTCTAGGGTACAAATTACCCTAGAAACCCTGCATTGATTTGAATACGAGACTGGAATATGAAAAGGAGATGGACTGAATAGAATGATAAGTAATAAAAAGTGGCAATAACATTTGTAGCCTTACAGAGCATTTGTTTTTAGATGGTGTCAGTGACCCCCATTTGAAAGCTGCAAAGAAACTATTTGGGGACAATTATCTATTTTTATAATTTTTATATATTTTATATATATATATATTTATTTATCTATAGTTATATATACATACAATGGTTTGTTATCAATAAAACACTTTATTCACAATACTGCAAGGAGTGTGCTGATCCTTCAAGATTCTCTCTCTATAACTATATGTATAGGCCTTCAGGAGGCAAAAACGTTAGTCACATGCAATAAATCTTTTTATATTTTGTTTAAGTCCTGTGAGTGTGGATGTCCTTGCAATAGTTATATATTTATATATAGTTATATATATATATATATAGTTATATATATAGTTTTATATTTTTATATATATATATATAATATATATAAAACCGATGAAGATGGACCAGCACTCCATTTTCCATAAATCAAAAAGTGTTTATTTTCATATCACTGTGCATCCAACGTTTCGGCCCTCATAGGGGCCTTTATCAAGGATAAAGTGCTTGTGCTAAAATAACAACTTATATACCCATAATGCCCCATCCCAGGAAGTGTCATCATGACGTCATTACAATATATAATTGAAACAAACAAGTGAATATAATCACAGATAGTAAGAGATACCTACACATTTGCTCCACTAGGTGTCACTAAATTATTGTGAAACAAGTCTGTATTAAAGCCATTATAGTGAATATTTAAATAGGTTACAAAATTGCACATATTGTTTCCAGAATCGGCAGATACACAGATGCAGCGCCTGTAGATCAAAACAAATGTTTCAATTCCACATAGAAAGCAATATGAATGCTACGTTTAAACAAAGATTATTTCCCGATTCATAACTGTGCTGCCCCTGAATAACAAAGGAAAAAATTACAATTAAACCAAAAAGCAACCTAGAGCCTGTTGTCCATTTAGTTCGCTAGGGGCCACACAATCCAATTCGTGGATGCAGAAAGCTTCCCTCTTTAACAGCATGTTATCATAGTCCCCACCTCTCAATCTCCTGGGGACTTGTTCAATTGGCATGCAATTCTAAACAATGCCGGGCTGTGCCTAGCCTCTGCCTAATGTTTAGCTACAAGCTGTTGGGAAATGTCTTGTTTTTTGGCCTT
Source organism: Xenopus borealis (assembly GCA_024363595.1). NCBI lineage: Eukaryota > Metazoa > Chordata > Amphibia > Anura > Pipidae > Xenopus > Xenopus borealis. Next base: position 72,337,558 of record CM044441.1, read on the forward strand.
ACTCTTTTCTTTTTTATCTGGATCCAATGCCGCCCTTATACTTGACCTGTGCATTGCCATTCTCTCTGTCTGGTGGTTTTTCCACAGTAAACAATTCCCCAGGGACATTTAATGATATAAACCACCATCATGGGATCACACGTCATTCTCTGCCTAATGTTATATCTCCTTCCCTTGTGGGGGTGGGTGAAGTATGTGCCCTGTATCAAGAGTATGCAGACCATACACTTAAATACCCCTGGTCATTGCGCCAGGAAGTGTTGCACCTGTAGTTTACGGGATCTGAGGGACTCAATATTTCCTTGAGGTTATTTCCCCTTTTTGACTAAACCTGTGCTTATCTGGTAACTTTTTAGATATAGTTACATCTGTAGCTAGAATAGGCAAATTCTTTAATACACTACTCTTGACTGCTGCACTGTTTGCCCCATATTGGCTTACATAGTACAAATCTATTACTATGTCCAGCTTCCTGTTCTCGCAGCACATTCCCTCGATCAGAGGCCCTTACCCAATTGCACCCCCTCAGGGCTCCCCAGCCACAAATTTCTGGCCGCACAGCCGATTTGCAGGTGGACTTCTGGGCTGTTAGTTGCTTAGAGAGGGAGGCCCGGCTGCACATCCCGCATCAGGGTCTGCCCCCTCCAGTTACGTTACTGGCTACATATTCAGAATAGTGCTCAGGCTGCAACGCTGCACCTAGCCGTGGTACTAAAGAGGCCATTCATTAGAAATAGCCCCAGGAAGAAGCAGTATACACTATGCATGTCCACCACATGAGCTTGTCAGACAATAGCCATATGTCCCCCATTTGCATAACAATTCACCACTGTCCAGAGTTTAGCATCCAGTACCTACCCCCTTATAGGTTAAGGGCTGACTTGGACCAATGACACCTAGGTCCACAATGCCAAGGTCCGCACGTGTTTGCTCAAAGTGGCACATAGCAGGGTTCAGGTATTTAGGAAAAGAATACCATTGCCCACATACCAGTACCCACTGTGTTGAATGAGACAATCATGCCAGAGAGGTCACTATGAACATATCCTGTGCATTGAGTGCTTAGTCCTAACATACTGTATATACCAGAGACCACTTACATCCCACAGCCTAGATGAGGAGGCAACAAAGCCTCAATTTTAAAAAAACAGAGGTAAAATGGATACATCGGCTTAAAACCCTGAGTCCTTATGGTTTAAACAAAAATTTATACCTATATTTATTTATATAGCTACATTGGTATGTGACAAATGGGGTGAGATGTAGAGGTTATATGAAAGTTTGGAATTTCTGATAGAGACAGAGATATGTTGTTATAGTAAATGAGCTGTACAAGACATTGCATAAGAAGCTGTATTTAAATACTGTTTATCATGTTTCGTTTGGGGGTTGACACTTTTGGCACTACGTGTCGGTTCAGCCAGCAAAAAAGATGGCTTTTAAAGCTTCAATATGCGGATGACTCTGAGTCACGTGCTCCTGTGACGGACTGACGCCATTTGTGTCAGTGCCTCAGAGTGACCGAAGACGCTGGGTCCGCTACTTTATGCGAAGTGATACACTGTGAAACTGTTTGTCTGTTCTGCTGCATGCTGCTGGGACACACTTGAAAAGGGCGCAGTGAGCTCCCGAAATGTCGTGGTTGATCCCAGTGTAGATGAGTATACTTTCAAGCATGGCATGTGAAATAAATGTTATTTTTTATAGTTGTGCTCATAAGTTTACATACCCTAGCAGAATTTATGATTTCTTAACCATTATTCAGAGAATATGAATAACACAAAAACTTTTCTTTCACTCATGGTTAGTGGTTGTCTGAAGCCATTTATTGTCAAACAACTGTGTTTACTCTTTTTAAATCATAACACTACATAAATTACCCAAATGACCCTAATCAAAAATTTACATACCCCAGTCCTTAATGCTTTGTATTTCCCCCTTTAACATCAATAACAGCTTGAAGTCTTTTGTGGTAGTTGTGGCTGAGGCTCTTTATCTACTCAGATGGTAAAGCTGCCCATTCTTCCTGGCAAAAAGCCTCTAGTTCCCATAAATTCTTGGGCTGTCTTGCATGAACTTCACGTTTGAGGTCTCACCAGAGTGGCTCAATGATATTGAGGTCAGGAGACTGAGATGGACACTCCAAAACTTTCACTTTATTTTGCTGTAGCCAATGACAGGTCACTTGGCCTTGTGTTTTGGATCATTGTCATGTTGGAATGTCCAAGTACATCCCATGCGCAGCGTCCAAGCTGATGAGTACAAATTTTCCTCCAGTATATTTGATAACTTACTGCATTCATTTTGCCATCAATTCTGACCAAATTTCCTGTTCCTTTGTAGCTCACACATCCCAAAAACATCAGCAATCCACCACCACCACCTTTCATCATAGGCCTTGTTGACTCCTCTCCAAATGTAGCGATAATGGTTGTGGCCAAACAGTTAAATTTTAGTCTCATCACCCCAACCGACTTTGTGCCAGAAGTCTTCTGGCAAATCAACCATGCAGCCCATCTTTCTTCAAGTGCCTCCTTATCGTGCTTCCTAAAACAGCCACACCACATTTTTTTAGAGTCCTGTATTTTACCTGAAGTTATTTGTGGGATTTTCCTTGCATCCCAAACAATTTTTCTGGCAGTTGTGGCTGAAATTCAAATTTTATTTGGTTTGGTTTCAACAGAACCCCTAATTTTCCACTTCTTTATTAGAGTTTGAACACTGCTGGTTGGCATTCTCAATTCCTTTCATATTTTCTTATATCCTTTTTTTGTTTTATAGAGTTCAACTACCTTTTCCCGCATATTCTTTTGCTTTCCCCATGACTTAGAATCCAAAAAAGATCAGTGCAGCACTGGATGAAAGATGCAAGGGTCTGTCAAGAGTCCAGAAAGTAAACACCCACTAATTACAAGAAAACAGATCACAGTTGAAGATGGTTACCTTTAATAGCCATTCTAACACTTTTGTGTCAAGTTGTGTGCATGTTATCAGGCCAAATCACCCGGTATGTAAACTTTTTATCAGGGTCATTTGGGTAGTTTGTGTAGTGATTATGATTTAAAAAGAATAAACATAGTTGTTTGACAATAAATGGCTTCAGCTAACCACTAACCATGAGTGAAAGAAAAGTTTTTGTTTTATCATTCATATTCTCTGAAAAATCATAAATTCTGCTAGGGTATGTAAACTAATGAGCACAACTGTATATATATATATATATATATATATATATTTATACAGGCTACTTGGAATAGGAATACAAGGCCAAACATATTTGGTATGGATGCATAGTTCTAAAACCTTATTGGGAGGGTATACAATCTATTATTGACAAAATATTTCCCAATCATTTAAGACTGCATCCCTCGGCAGTATTACTCCTATATGATAATAATATTAAAAATATTATCAATACACCAACAATTAAATATATTCTAGCTTCTGCAAAGTCACTAATTCCCCGTAAATGGAAATCTAAAGAGGCTCCCCTCTTAACAGAATGGGTAAAACTAATTGAGGAAATCAGACATGCTGAGGAGGTTATAGCATACAAAATGATGTCATACACAAACATGTGAAAAACTGGAACCCCTGGAATAATTATATGGAAAAAAAATGAATACATGTATATCAACATTGCAATGTATCTTTTTTGGAGAATATCAAAAACATTATTTGCTACTATATAAGTAACTTACAATCTACATATCTGTCATATAATATATTGATTTATGTAAAATCTTGTTAAATATTTCTGAAAATGATGTTTCTTAGGATAATAATAATAATTCCTTGTAGGTGTGGAAAACCTTTTATTTCTTTTTTGTTGTATCCCCTCACCCTTCTTTATTTTCTGTAACCTTGTTATCTTTTTCTTTTTTTGATACTGAAAATTTAATAAAAAGAGATTTGACAACAAAAATATATGGCTGATAATGTGTGTAATTAATGAAGTGATTTGCCCAACCCATTTGGTTTTAAACTGAGGTGGAGGGGGTCTTATTGGTTTGAAATTTTGGAACTGTTGTAATGCTGACATCACCTATAATAAAGTACCGGGATTATAGGAATTGCTACCTTTGTTCCTGGGTGTTCCTAAATTCTTCCTGTACTGATTCCTGAACTTTGACCTGCCTGAGTTTGAAACTTTGCCTGGACTTTCAATTACGATTTTTCCTGAACTCTTTTGTACCATGATTTTGTACTTTAACAAAGTCTGACGTCGGTGGTAGGAAAGCTTTTTGAAGGATTAATAAAGGATAGGATACTGGACTTCATAGCAAATAACAATACTATGAGTTTGTGCCAGCATGGTTTTATGCGTAATAGATCTTGCCAGACTAACTTAATTTCTTTTTATGAGAAGGTAAGCAGGGACCTCGATTCTGGGATGGCAGTGGATGTGATTTACTTAGACTTTGCATTCGATACAGTGCCACACAGAAGGTTACTGGTTAAATTAAGGAATGTTGGCCTGGAACAGAGTATTTGTACCTGGATAGAGAACTGGCTAAAAGATAGACTTCAAAGAGTGGCGGTAAATGGAACATTTTCTAATTGGACCAGTGTTGTTAGTGGGGTACCGCAGGGCTCTGTACTGGGTCCCTTGCTTTTCACCTTGTTTATTAATGACCTGGATGTGGGCATTGAAAGTACGGTTTCTATTTTTGCAGATGATACTAAATTGTGCAGAGCTATAGGTTCCATGCAGGATGCTGCCACTTTGCAGAGTGATTTGTCTAAATTGGGAAACTGGGCAGCAAACTGGAAAATGAGGTTTAATGTTGATAAATGTAAGGTCATGCACTTTGGCAAAAATAATATAAATGCAAGTTATTCACTAAATGGCAGTGTGTTGGGAGTTTCCTTAAGTGAGAAGGATTTTGGGTTTTTTATAGATAACAAGTTGTCTAATTCTGGGCAGTGTCTTTCTGTAGCTACTAAAGCAAATAACGTTCTGTCGTGCATAAAAAAGGGCATAAACTCAAGGGATGAAAACATAATTATACCTCTTTATAGATCCCTAGTAAGGCCTCATCTGGAGTATGCAGTGCAGTTTTGGACTCCAGTCCTTAGGAGGTATGTAAATGAGCTGGAGAGAGTGCAGGGACATGCAACTAAACTGGTTAGAGGGATGGAAGACTTAAATTATGAGGGGAGACTGTGCAGGTTGGGGTTGTTTTCACTGGAAAAAAGGCGCTTGCGAGGGGACATGATTACACTACAAATATATTCGAGGACATTATAGACAAATATCAGGGGACCTTTTTACCCATAAAGAGGATCACCGCACCAGAGGCCATCCCTTCAGACTAGAAGAAAAGGACTTCCATTTGAAGCAGCGTAGGTGGTTCTTCAGAGTCAGGACGGTGAGGTTGTCGAATGCACTGCCAGGTGATGTTGTGATGGCTGATTCTGTAGATGCTTTTAAGAGGGGCTTGGGTGATTTTTTGGACAGACATAATATCAAAGGCTATTTTGATACTAAACTCTACAGTTAGTATAGCTATGGGCATATATGGTTTGTATGAAAGAGTGGAGATGTGTGTTTGTATGCTGTGTTTTTAATGTGGAGGGGTTGAACTTGATGGACTCTGTCTGGGTCCCACAATCTATTTTCGTGGGATGAGGTCATTGTGTGTGAGAAGTGAATGCATGATGTAGTTTTAGATACTAGAATAGTTGTATGTTGGGTTGGTTTGCATGTATTCTTAGTTGGGTTAGGGTGGGAAAGGTGCCTTCCACTAGTAAGTCACTCAAGTGAAGAACACTCAATTTGGGCCAGTAATGAATGAGTCAGGTATTTGCATAAAATTTGGCAAGTTAGAATTTCTCCAAAGTGGTGCATTTGGCGAGGGTTGGGGGTCTGATTTGGAGAGTAATTTAGTTGCAAGCACACATTTTCTGTGGAACCTATAATATGAGTGGCAATTCAGGGGTGTCTCTGGGTTTCCTATAGGGCACATTCCTCAGCACTTCTAGAGATCCCACCATAGTGGCATGCAATGTCGTGAGTGGATTTTCAGGGCCTGGCCTAAGCCAATTATGTGTGTACATTAGCTGTGTACCATAGTAGTAGTATTTTAAATGTGGGAGCGCTAACCTGCCACTATCCAGTGGAGCCATTTGTGTTTGTCTGCTAACCCTGGGGGCTTTGTGGGCCCATATTTTAAATGTGGGAGCGCTAACCTGCCACTATCCAGTGGAGCCATTTGTGTTTGTCTGCTAACCCTGGGGGCTTTGTGGGCCCATATAAAGGGAAATAGTATATCATCTATACGTTGAAATAGTTGTGGGGGAGCCAAGTTGGATCATGCTGCATAACATAGGTAGAGATATCATTTTGAACAAGTTTATCCTGTTCTCGTTCTCGTTCTGGTCTTAAAAGTTCACAACACTGATTCAACATTTATATGTACCTATTCCTCTGGATTCCGCGTTATACCTATTCCTAAGTTTAGCACACTTGATCCCTTTTGTACACTTATTTGCACATATTTGCACAGACAACTTTAATTAGTGCACAAATATGTATACACAAAAACTCACAAACATCTGTTTTTTTTACTTAGTCATTGTACTGTTATATTTGCCTAAAAACTTGTTATTTCAATAGCGTGACTATTGGATAATTGATTTGGGACACTAATTACGCTGTCGGTCAGTTATTTTGTTATTTCATTGATTTACACAATTTTTCTGGTTTTATTGCAATTTTATCCCTGCATTATGGTTCCTTATGTATATTTAGTATAGTTTTGCGGTTTGGTGCTTTGGTATAGAAATGTATATTTTACTTAGTTTGATCCGTCAGAATATATGCTTTCCAAAAATGTATGGTTATCTGGGAGTCTTTTTACAGTTTGTGGGTCTTACAGCACATAACACACAGTCGGGGTACTGTTTTCAGCATCTGTGTTGGTCAGTGTGAAAATTCATATTTATGTTTTACATTTGGGGTCCGTACATACCACATACTTTGGTAATTCTATGCAAATTTGGCATTAAACTATTCAGTAGACCTCTGACGTCCATATTTCAGGTGATTTTTTAGAGTGAGATAAATGTGGCAAACTTTCCAAAAATATATGGCTCTGGGGGGGTCTTTGTGCTGTTAGGATGGTCTTTTGGCAGACAATGCTCAGTCTCACAAAAAAAAAATTCAGTTGGGGGCCGCACATGCCAGATGCTTTGGTATATCTATGCATACTGGACGCCGTATACCCATGGCGTCAATATTTATGGTGTTTTACAATTGTATGTGAGAAATTGGGTGAGATAAATATGGCCAACTGCAATATTTTTAGGCGATTTTCAGAAATATCATAAAAACCGCTGCACTTAGCATACATAGCTTTGCAGTATAGTAGTTTGGAGTATAAAGACATAATTACCTATTTTTGATTCTTCAGAGTGTGTACTTTCCAAAGATATATATGCTGTTAGGGGGGTCTTTTGGCAGACAATGCTTAGTCACAGGTCTTTGTTCACAGAAGGTAAAATGGCAGCAAAGTAATTTGCACTTTTTTTATTTTGGGTCCGCGTGTTCCAGCTGCTTTCATATATCTGTGCATACTGGACATCAAACTGTTCCATAGACCCTTGGCATCAATATTTAGGGTGTTTTACAATTGTATGTAAGAAATTGGGTGAGATAAATGTGGCCAATTGCAATATTTTTAGGTGATTTTCAGAAATGTAAAAACAATTGCCTTTATCACCAAATTTAGGAAAGGTTTGCGGCTTGGTGCTTTGGAGTAAAAATACATGCATACCCAATTTGGATTTGAGGGAATGTGTAATTTCTGAAAATGTATGATTTTTGGGGGTGAACTTACTTTTTTGCCCCCCTCAATGATGTAAATCTGTTGATTTTGCAGTACCTGAAATGACAGACCATATGGGGGTCTTCGTTTTCGGGCTTCTATATGCCACATGCTTGGGTACACCTATACATATTGGGCATCAAACTGTAAAGAGGATCACAGCACAATAGGCCCCTTCAGAATAGAAGAAAAGGAATTTCATTTGAAGCAGCGTAGGTGGTTCTTCACAGTGAGGATAGTGAGGTTGTGGAATGCATTGCCGGGTGATGTTGTGATGGCTGATTCTGTTGATGCTTTCAAAAAGGGCTTGGATGATTTTTTGGACAGACATAATATCAAAGGCTATTTTTACTAAACTCTACAGTTAGTATAGCTATGGGCATATATGGGTTGTGTGAAAGAGTGGGTGTGCGTGTGTGTATGCTGGGTTTTAATTTGGAGGGGTTGAACTTGATGGACTTTGTCTTTTTTCAACCCAATTTAACTATGTAGCTATATAGGGTTGGAGGAGATTTTAAACTAGGCGTGGGGGGTGGGTTCAGTATTGGGCAAAGAAAGGGAAAATAGGGGAGGAGATTTGGTTGGGGTACTATTAAGGATAAGAAGGACCACATGTAATATGTTCAATATAGTATCAGTATTAAATGTATGTTTGGAAATTCAAGGAGTCTGACTGGTAAAATGGGACAGCTGGAGGGAATATACGATTTGATTTGTGTGGCATAAACATTGGCTGAATGAGTCGCATGACTGGGCAGTTAATATCCCCAGCTATACTTTGTTTTGGAGGGACAGAAGCAATAGAAAAAGAGGAAGGGTACTGTTAGGTAGGATTTAAAAGCTAATATAAAGGAGGAGGTGATGTTAAAAATTGAGGGGGCAAAGTCTTACGTGTGGAGCTCTTCAACAATTGTAAGAGTCCAGCAAATTAATTTTAGGAGTATGCTATAGACCCCCTAATGTAAGTTAGGAGGAGGAGGATAAGCTCCTGATGGAAATACAAAAGGGTGCTAGTTTGGGTAAAGTAATGATTATGGGGGTTTTTAATTACCCAGATAGTCAATGGAACAACAGTACTGCCAGGTCAGATAATGGGAACAAGTTTATAAATTTGTTGCCTGACAATTTTATGGCAAAGGTTGTTGAGGAGCCAACAAGAAAAAATGCTATTCTGGATCTATTGATCTCTAATGACTCAGAACATGAAAATGTGCAAGTAATTGAACCCCTGCATAATGGTGACCATAATATTTTATCACTTAATATCTGACACAAAAAAACAAATATATACTGGAGCAATAAAAACCACGAATTTCAGAAAAGCTAATTTTAGTGCCTTGAGGCTGCCCTTCAGGGCATAGATTGGAGCATGATGTTTTCAGCTAAAAACACAGAACAGAAATGGTTGTCATTTAAAATTATTAAATTGTTACGGTTGTCAATTTATTCCCTTAAGGAGCAAATGTAGAAGCACTAAGAATCACCCTATGTGGCTTACTATAGAAGTAAAGAAGTTAAGAGAAAGAAAGAAGAGAAAGGCACAAGTCTGTGGGGACAGAAGCTGCATTTAATGAATAGAACACTATGATAAATGTTGTAAAACAGCAATTTGGAAGGCAAAGAAAGTAAATGAGGAGCGCATTGCGGTTGAGGCGAACACTAACTCCAAAAAGTTTATTAAGTATATTAATAGTAAAAAGATGTGGATTGAGGTGTTGCTCCTTTAAATAATGGTGCCAGTATGGCTGTAACAGATGCTGAAAAGGCAAAAGTGCTAAATCTGTTATTCAGTGTATACAACAGAGTAGTCAGAGTTCCCAAGCTCACTTCACATCTGCACTGATGGCTTAGCTCAATCTAGTCAGTGGCTGACTCAGGATATCATTTATAAAGTTGTAATAAAAATAAACAAGGTGCCAGGGCCAGATGGCATACACCCGCAGGTTCTAAGAGAGCTTCGTTTAGTTTTAGACCAGTCCCGATTTCTGATTTTCTCAGATTCTCTTTCATCTGGTATGGTACCTATGGATTGGAAAAAAAAGGTGAGGTCATTCTAATATTTAAAAACGGATTATGATATTAGTCTGGCAATTATAGGCAAGTAAGTTTGACATTTGAGGTGGGCAAATTATTTGAAGGCTTGTAAAGGGATCACATTCAAAATTTTGTCCTAGTGAATGGCATTATGAGCAGCAATCAGCATGGCTTTATGAAGGATAGGTCATGTCAAACAAATCGGATTGCTTTTTATGTTGAAGTAAGTAATATGCTGAACAGTGGGGGAGCAGTGGATGCGATCTATTTGAATTTTGCCAAAGTGTTTGATACCATGCCCCATAAATGACTGCTTTCTAAACTAAGTTCTGTTGAGGTTAATGTAGATAATAAAGTTGGCTGAAGCAAGCAATGCCAGTCAGCAGCATCAAGGGCAAATACTTGAGCTGTATTAAACGGAGCATAGATTCACAGCAAGAAGGGGTTATTCTTTCACTGTATAGAGCACTTGTAAGGCCCCATCTGTACACCGTACAGTTTTGGTCTCCAGTGCTCAAACAGGACATTATTGAATTAGAGAGAGTTCAGAGAAAGGCAACTAAGCTGGTAAAAGGTATGGGAAATCTCTGCTATGAGGAAAGACTGGCCAAATTGGGAATGTATAAGGGGATCATATAATCTCTCTAATACTTTATTTACAAGTAGTACTTTCAAGTACTTTTCAGCTGACACAAGGTCACCAATTCCGATTAGGAGAAAGGACACTGCCTAAATATTCAGAAGGGTTTTTTTTACAGTGAGAAGATGGAAGATACAGTATATGGATATGGAAGATAGCTCAGAGTATTAATCGATCCAGGGACTAGTCAGATTGCCACTTTGGATTTTTCCTCCGTGAGGCAAATTGGGGTTTTATGCCTTCCTCTGGATAAACTAACAGGATAAAATAGAGTTAAAAGGTTGAACTTGATGGATGTGTCTTTTTAACTAACTTACTATGTTACTGAAAAGTAATGGATAGCAGGGTCAGCGCATAAAGTAAAATTAATTGATAACATGGAATAGTAATCTGTTGCTTATTACAGAGAAATTGGTCTGTGGGAGATGACCTTCCTGTAATTTGTCTTACTGGATAACAGGTTCCTGGATAATAGATGCCATACCTGTATTTGTTTGACCTTTGTTTATACTTATGTCAGGAGGTCGGACTGTGCCGAGGTATTACATTTTAAGTCTGCTCTATAGATAATATACATTTTATTATTAACATTTATTTATATAGCGCCAGCATATTTCACAGCACTGCATGAGCACATGCATAACGTATGGTCTGGTATTCTGGTAATTAGGTTTCTTTTATTTTTGGACAATAACACAGTACTCAAATTAAAAGCCACATAATATGTTCAAATTTTATTAAAAATGAAATACAAAATGTTGCATAAAAAAAGTTTGCATTCAGCTTCCAAACTGTACCCAAAGAGGTCAGTTATGTATGTCATTTAACATTCTGCACAAAACCAAATTAGCAGTCTGGATGATTAATTGTGTTTTCTGTATATGAAGGTAAACATCTCGGTCCTAAAAAAAATTGCATTAAAATATTTAATACCTCTACCAACATTCAGTAATGTGTTATGATAAAGGTACATTCTCTTGAAGTATAAACATCTATATGTGCTATAACTGCATCCAACAACCTCATGCACTCATGGATTTATTCTCATATGATGTTTACTGTTACTTCAAAAAAATGGTTCATTATTGAAAAACCAGATATACTTGCATTTACAGCCAATGTAACATTTCTCAAGGCCTTGAAAAAGATCTAAATGTGGACCGCAATGTCACATTGACTGTATATTATTACAAGAATATAAACACTGTCACAAATCCTGGTATTGCTGGTCTTTTTGTACAATGTATACTATTTATCAGGATGAAGCAATAGAGTGGTGTGCCACCATTCTGAATATGAATAATATATATACACATAATACATGTTCACCCTACTATTAACCAATAGATTCCCTGAACCCGTACCGATAGTCTGTCAAGAAGTATAAATAACCCTCATCATATTCTTCAAGCAGTATAGATGATCGCCCCTGGCCCAAGCCTGCAGCTCTAATTTTTTTCTTTAAAAAGAAATACGTACTTATTAAGTGCTTTTGGAAAAATAAAACAAAACTTGCACAAATTAGTCTGGAAAAGGGGCTAGTTTTTGTGGACATTACACAACGGGCCTGATGGTAGGCTGCTCAAAAGTGAACTATCACAAGTACATTCATCTTAAGGGAATTACTCAGTTTCCTCTTCAGATACCAACAAGGCTTTAAGTGAGAGAGATTTGGACTGCTAAAGTCAGAAGCAGAGGCACAAGCAGCAGAGGCACAAGCAGCATATGCAAATCCAGTGACTCCTGCATGAAGAGAGATTGCAGAGATAAGATACCGAAGTGTACGCTTATGTTACATTTTCATTGTGGCAATAGTTCCTTTTTTAAAAAAAGTGTCTACAACCCTCATTAAATTGTCTGCTGCTTTTAAAATGAAGAGCTTCCGTATCTCACAAAAGCTTATTTTCAGTGTCCCAACTGGGGGCAGAAAGATTTAAGAAAGGAAGTTGGCATTTAAAACAATAAAATATTTGAAAAATGAAGAAAACACAACTTGGCCCAATAATGAAGAAACAAAATCAGCATATATGCGAACCAATGTTTTTGTTTAAGCTGCATCGAGCCTTAATATAACATCAGAAACCCAATTTAGACATAACCACAGAAAGGCTTTGCAGCAAAGACCATGTCATGCTATTAAAAAAAGGGATGAAACTTAAAAGTATATATTGCTCAAAGAACACATTTAAAGTAAGTACTTATACTGTATAGTTTTTACATGAAAGTAGCACAACCGGCTGGATTTCCCCTTTTGGTAAAGAAAATATAATTACAGCTAAAGAAATAATATGTGTTTGCAGAGAAAATGTTGCCATTAAATGGTAGGGCAGTTGCAAAACCACAGTAACTTTGGAACAGGATTCTTAAAAAAGGCCTATAAAGCTTTACCGAGGTTTGAAACAAACACAAGGTTCATAAGCAAATAAATCCACTGAACAATCAAGTGAATAGCTTATTTTGGCAGCAGGTAAAGTCCAATCTTAAGAACACGGTTACTCATCTGCTGATGGGCAAATTTTCTCTTAAGTATTTTTTCCTTCTCCAGCTAAAACTGTTATATTGATAGTGTCTTCTGTTTCCAAATTCTTGTGTCGGGTTACCACAGCTGAGAAGGTTTTGACTGTTGCTGGGATGGTGGTTATAATTTTCTTTAACAGCATACTTCTTTTCACTGTGATGCTAAGAAATTTAACATTGTTAAAATAACTGCTGTGTCGGTCTTCATATTCACTTTAGAATTTACAATAAAAATTGAAAAAGACAGGGCAAATATTGAAACCACTTTCCCTTCCTAACTTTATCTTAACTTTATAGTTCTAACAAGTTACTGTTTATGAACACTGTATACATTGAGTATAAACCATGCTGTTACAAACTCACACAATTATGATGTCATTACTAAATCTGATCCATGGTTACCCCTTAGCTGCGTTTTAGACGCCCTTCCCCATGCACCCCGTTAGTGGCACTTTAAGCGCTGCTGCCGCCTGAGGCAGCAGCTCCGACGTGGCCTCCCCTCCCTCCCTGTACTTTGGAGTAGGTCCAGTAGAGGCAGCATCACTAGTGTAGTGAGCGCAATTGTGTTCTCTGCACTAGCAGAACCGAATTTCCGCATTAAAAAAAAAAAAAAAGACATTTTCTGGACCCCCCCATATGACGCAGTTCCAAGTTCACCTACTCCAAAAGCTTTCATTCTACCAGTCAAACATAGTTTTCAGGCTAATGGTAATAGCAGCTTAAATGGAGAAACCATCAGCCTATGAGCAAGTGCCCCATAAGGCATGCAATGCTTTAAGAAGCTCTCCTTGTCCTAATAAATTACTTTTTAAATCTTTAAATTTATGGTCTTCTGCATTTAAGCAGCTTCATTTGTAATCCAGAGCCTGGGGTTCTTTGCAACTGAACCATCTATTTGTTGCCATGAAAGCTTTATTTATAAGCAGAGCCAACACTGTTTATAATCATTAGGGACACACCGAATCCAGGATTCAGCTTTTTTCAGCAGGATTCGGCCGACTCCTTCTGCCAAGCCAAACCGAACTAGACCCTAATTTGCATATGCAAATTAGGGGTGGGGTGGAAATTGCATGACTTTGTCACAACACAAGGAAGAAATGTTCCCCCTTTCCACCCCTAATTTGCATATGGTCCGGTATTCGGCCGAATCTTTCTTGAAGGATTCGGCCCAATCTTTCCCAGCTGCCCCTGGTCATGTGACTTGTACCAGCACTAGAGGGGAACTGCTTTCTGGCAGGCTGTTTTTCCTTCTCAATGTAACTGAATGGAACGCAGTGGGACATGAGTTTTTACTATTGAGTGGTGTTCTTAGATCTACCAGGCAGCTGTTATCTTGTGTTAGGGAGCGGTTATCTGGTTACCTTCCCATTGTTCTGTTAGGCTGCTGGAGGGAGGGTGGTGATATCACTCCAACTTGCAGTACAGCAGTAAAGAGTGACTGAAGTTTATCAGAGCACAAGTCACGTTACTTGGGGCAGCTGGGAGATTGACAATATGTCTAACCCCATGTCAGATTTCAAAATGAAATATAAATAAATCTGTTTGCTCCTTTGAGAAATGGATTTCAGTGCAGAATTAAATAGTTTTTGATTTCTTCTAACCCTTGCCAGATTTCAAATGGGGGGCACCGACCCCACCTAAAAACAAATGTTCTGTAAAACTGAATTTATTGTTACTGCTACTGTTTACTACTCATCTTTCTATTTAGGCCCTCCCATATTCATATTTCAGTTTCTTAAACCAATTAATGGATGGTTGCTAGGTTAATTTAAACCTCTGAACATCACTCTGTACAGACTAAAAGTTTATTTAAAGGCAAACAACCCCTTTAACTATAACTATTTTACACTAAATTGCAGTCTTGTTCTTTATACTGGTATGAATTATTAAGGGGCAGTTAAAGGGAACTCCATACCTTACATCAATCAAAGGAGAGGAAGCAGAAAGATAATGCATTTAATGAGTGATTTTCACAGATAATGACTTAATACTAACCTGTCTGCAGGGACGTGGATTTATTCGAAAGCTTGAAAGAGGCATGGGATACCTAGGCTGAAGTGTAAAAAACAAAAATCAGATTTCCTAAATTATAGAAATAAAGACTTTCCCCACAAGCATCATCAGTAAGCCAAAATGGTTAGTTGACTTATAAGAGCACCAGAGAATCTCACAGTGAATCTTACTTATTTAAATATTTCCATCAGCCTTTACTTAATTTTCTCATAAATCTATATATCACATATAGAGTTGCTAATACAAATGTTTCAGTAGACCCACTGTATTTGGTTCTCTGGTGTGCCCTAGACAGGGGTACGTTATTCGCCCTTAGGCCCCTCTGCCTGCCCAAGCTCTGCCCCTTTTGCCACCTTTTGAACTATGGAAAGTCACTGTTGGTCCCAGGAGGCCCAGTATGATACGGATTAGAAAATAACATCTTTTAAAAACCCAGATTGGCTTAGGCTTTGATCACAATATGTTATAATACATTCTCATTTCCTAACAGCTCTGTGAAGGATAAGGTGGTCAAAGGCAAATAAAGTATTTAAAGGGAAACTGTCATGGGAAAACTTTTTTTTTTAAAATGCATCGTTTAATAGTGCTGCTCAAAAGAGCAAACAGTTTTTTTTTTTTAAATTTCATTTTTGAAATCTGACATGGGGCTAGCCATTTCCCAGCTGCCCCGGTCATGTGACTTGTGCCAGCACTTTAGGAGGGAACTGCTTTCTGGCAGGCTGTTTTTCCTTCTCAATGTAACGGAATAGTACGTAGTGGGACATGGGTTTTACTATCGAGTGCTGTTCTTAGATCTACCAGGCAGCTGTTATCTTGAGTAAGGGAGCTGTTATCTGGTTACCTGTTAGACTGCTGGGTGGGGGAAAGGGAGGGGGTGATATCACTCCAACTTGCAGTACAGCAGTAAAGAGTGATTGAAGTTTATCAGAGCACAAGTCACATGACTTGGGGCAGCTGGGAAATTGACAATACGTCAAGCCCCATGTCAGATTTCAAAATGAAATATAAAAAAAAAATCTGTTTGCCCTTTTGAGAAATGGATTTCAATGCAGAATTCTTTTGGAGCAACACTATTAACTGATGCATTTTGAAAAAAATTTTTTTTTTACTCTTGACAGGATCACTTTAAAACTAAATGATGAAACTATAATTAAATAAAAGTATTAACTTGATCTCATGGAAATACATTTTCCAAGTATAATTGCAAACTCTGTAGAGTTTCTGCTTCTGTTCTTTTTTGAAATTGTTTTTAAATACACTTTTTCAAAAAGTTCTAATAGTCATACCCAGACAAACAGAGCACCAATTATGTATTAGGGCTACGAGACACAGTGCTCAGCATTTTATCACAGCTGTTAAATGCCAGAAAATACCCCGCCATAGACTGAAAACTATCTTTGCTAAAACACTCAATATCATACTTGGTCAAAAATGCCTCTGCATGCATATTTGAGCAATTACGTGATTTGAGTGTTTAGCAGAGACAATTCTCAGTATTGTCTATGGCAGGGTATTTTCTGGCATATACTTTATTACAAGCCGATAGTGGGCATCTGGCAATGATGATGAGAGGCATCCCAGTTGGCCAGTAGATCATCAACTTGGGATGACAAGCCATGCTCCTGTGGGCTAGGTTTATGGAATGGGGATTTATGCTCTGTGATGTAAGAAGGGCCTATGAACTGGCAGTCTTGGCTGATAGGGATTATGCCATACAGAGGCAGCAGGGTGATGAAGTTTTCCCTAGAGCAATCAGGCCTGGACTGGCAATCTGTAGGTTAGGGCAAATGCCAGATGGGCTGCTATAAGTTGCCATAGAAAGTCAGTATTTAGTGGGCTGGTGGGGGCTGTTTGGGACTCTATATGGGCTGATTGGGCCTCTGTGTACCTGAAATGCCAGGGCCTATTTTGATTCTCAGTCCAGCACTGAGAGCAATAGATAAGAATTGGAGGCATTGTACTACTTATGGGAGGGGGGATCCATAATATTAAGAGAAATATATGAAATATTGGGGTGGCCTGTAACAGCACCCCATCTTCCATGCTTAAGAGGAATAATAATCTTGCCTGTTGGTTGACCCCAAGTTTGTACAGCTCTGCAAAAGACAAAAAAACCCTGTAGTGATTTAAGGGGGGGCATTTACGTGGAGTACACAAGTCATGTGAATATTTGCATGCATCACAGACATTTAGAAGTACTGTTACAGGGGTGGTAAATCTGTGATCGCTACACGTCATATAAGCTCATGATGGTCCTGCAAAGGTGAACCTTCTAATAATAAATAGACCCAGATTAGGTTAGCAAGATCTGAGGCATATAGGATTTACCTACTGAAAAACATGGAGAATGGGACTTTTCTTTTTATGGATAGTCTGCTAGTATGTAATGATATATTTTTTAATCTCCATGGTTAAACATGTTCTATAATATACATTTTTGTGTATTTTTTGTGTATACATTTAATGAGGGGGTGATTGAAGGAGGTACTTGTGTGCGTTACTAAGCCCTATGTGATAACTGATTCTGAGTAAGTAGTAAGTGGCCAGGGCTACAAAAATTCATAATGCAGTTGATCTCCTCTGGAAGGCACTTCTTGTTATTAGGTTGGGAGGCTGTCTGAATGCTAGGAGTGGTAGGTCTGGGAATATGCTTCTGAGCCTCTCGTCCTTCTAAAGTGTACCCTGTAGATCTCTGTCCATTTTTCTGAGGGTTCTTAGTTTTGCATTGCATGTGACCACTGGAGGGGAACTAGATTTATTTCAGGATTTTGTTCATACTATAGAAGTTGACTTTTGGAAATCCTGGTGGCTGCATGAATGTAAACAGGGGCTACAAACCCATGATTGTAGATCAGTACAAAGTCTACTTTGAGTGCTTTGAGGTGTGATTCCTTTTAGCAGTGTCCAAACATATATGATTAGATCAGAAAGACTGGATGTAGATGGAGTGTTAATGTGGTCAGGGTGGAAGTTGTCATACATGAGAAATTATGGTTTGTCCGTTGGCTTTCGACATATGGTGGTCTTAAATGTATTTTCCCTGATGTGAATGGTTGTGTCCAGAAAGTGGAAGTGAGTGGGTGAGCAGCTCAGCTTCAAATAGATAGTTGGATGAAAATCTTGAAATTGTTTGTGAAACTGAATTCAGTTCTTGTTCAGTATCTGTCCAGATTATGAATGTGTCATCTATATAGGAGATGTCAAAGGCTTGGTGTTGCAGGTGGAGAGGAAGAGGTTGGCATATTGGGGTGCAAAGCATGTACCCATACTGGTTCCCATCCGTTGCAGAAATACTTCATGTCCAAAAAAGAAGCGGTTGTGTGTAAACTCAATTAGTTAAACAACTGCTTGGTATGGTAGGTCATAATTTTCCAGAAGTGTTTTGCAGGCATCTATACCATCCTTGTGTAGAATGTTTGTATAAAATGATTCCACATCCATTGTTGCCAAAATGGTACCCTCCAGAAGTGGTCCTATGCCTGCAAGTTTGTTTAGCAGATGAGATGTATCTTGTAAACCCTTACAACAGGTTTTAAGATCTGCTCAACCCATCCTGATATTCCCTCTGTTAGAGGGAATATCAAGATCAGTCGTCCAGGGTTACGTTCTTTGTGGGTTTTGGAAACATATAGAAGGTTCCAGTTTTGGGGTTCCCTAGTACCAAATCTTACAGATGTGATTGTGTGACTGGTAGTATCCTGATTAAGTTTTTGAGTTTCTTCCTATAGGCCATTATGGGGTCAGTATCTAGTTTAGTAAAGTGATTGGAGTTTGATCTGTGCCATCTGTGAGCCTCTGTGGTGTAAGCCAAAATATTCAGAATGACCACTGCACCCTTTTATTGGTTGGTTTGATGATGTCCTTGTTGTTTGTAAGGCATCTAATATTACTTTCTTGTCTGTTTAAAGCACTAGTGAAGCACAGGAAGATAAAGTTTTTTTTAAGCTTCCCAAATCTTATTGAAAATCTGCCCATGAGATTATTCTTCACTATGCCCCTCTCAGCAAGTAGTATGAAATTTTTAGTTGATTACACTTACTACATTTTCAAAAGACCCTTTGTAAAACGTAAATAAAAATAGGATGAGCAGAATTTAAAGTTATTTAAACCATATATTTAATTCCAAACAGTGGAAAGGCAATTTTATCAAATGTTGAAACTGAGTAATTTTGTATTCTGAAATATGATCACGTCATGGAAATGAAAAACTTTTATATTTTTGTTTTATTAGTACCATTTAAATATCCTTGCGATACATATTTCCTTTTTGCTTTATCTAGCGCAGACTCCCTGTCATCTTTTTTTCACTGCCATATTTATATATAGGCACCAGAGGGCCTGTGCCTAGGGCAGCAGCTTTTGGGCGTGACCCTTGGGTGATAAGACAGTGCCATCTTTTAGTAGTTACACTAAAGGACTTTTAAAGGGGACCTGTCACCCTAAGAAACAATTCCATTTTTTTTAAATTTCATGTTAGTTGAACAAAATAAACTTTACTTAAACTATATTTATTAAATGTTTCCTTCTTTATTAAGATAAATTGTGTATCACCCCAAAATCATGTCTAAGCACGAGAATGGGGAACATAATGCCCATACACAGGGCCTGTGGAGGGAAGGGGCAATGTAAGAAGTGCAGTGGCATGTAGGAAATGCTGAATGGAAAGTTAAAGTAATTGACCAACCTCCATGCCAGGCAGTAATTGTTTTTGGTCATAGAAAAATATGCAATGAAATATGTATAAACTTAATATTGGGGTCTCTATGCCAGCTACTTTGGTAATCCTATGCACAATGGACATCAGTTTGTTGGGCACCTGGCAATCGTATTTAGTTGTTTTTTTAATGGTATTGATATGTAGGAGGTAAAATGCTGGAAAGTGGAAGCTTTTTTTCAGGTATTTCAGCAAAAATACTAATGTTGGAATGGTAATGTAGGTGTCTACATATACAGTATATATATATATCACGCCTAATTGCTAGTTGATCCATCTGAAGCCTCGGGGGGGGGCGGCACAGTAGCTGGGCCTAGGGGGGCAAGAAGGGTAAATCCGGCCCTGGCAGCGCTGCCGGGCCCTCCTTCAGCCCCGGGACACTTCTCCCCCCTGACGGCGGGCCTGATGTAGGGTCTCAGTAGTTTGGAGTAGAAAGACAAGGTTTTCCATTTTGGATTAAGCAGAATGTGTACTTTCAAAAAAAATATGGTTTTGAGTGTCCATTTTTTGTTTTTTTTTATCCCCCACAAAAATACAGTAAATGTGTTTATTTTTCAATAGCTGAAGTGATTCAGTGAGTCATTCTCTCTAAATAGCAGGTAATTTGGTAATGCTATGTACAATAGACATCAAATTGTTTGGTGGACCCTGAAAATCATATTTAGGATGTTTTTTAGTTATGTGGCAAATATGAAATTGCAAAGTGAACATTTTGAGGCGATTCTTCAGAATTTACATACATTCTTATAGATAACACTTCAAAAAACTTTGATGTTTGAAAATTAGGAGTAGAAAGACATGGTTCCCCATTTTGGATTAAGCAGAATATGTATTTTTCAAAAATATATGGTTTGTGGCCATATTTTGTGGCCCATTTCTAGGCCACAGACCAGTGGTTGGGGACCCCTGCTCTACAGAATGATATATTCTGCTGTAGTGTTTGAAAATTCAGTAATTGATTGCTGGGAGTTTTTGATCTTTAGAAGTCAAATATAACTATCCGTCTGGTATTGGCACATTCAAGAGACATTAAGCTTTCCAAATTGGTAGAATTTAGCATGAGAAAATATTTTTCTGAAATATGAAAAATAGCCATTTCTCTTTTTTTTTTTTTTTTTTGCTGGTATTTAGCTATTGTCCCAAAAACAGAAATTAGGGATGCACCAAATCCAGGATTCAGTTTAGATTCAGCCTATTTCAGCAGGATTTGGATTCAAATCCTTGTGTCTGGCCAAACCGAATCCACATATGTTAATTAGGGGTGGGAGGGAAATCACGCCACTTTTCATCACAAAACAAGAAGTGAAAAAAATGTTCAAACTTTTTCATTTCCCGACCCGAATTTGCATATTCTCACAAATCTTTCACAAAGGATTCAGCTAAATCCCAGATAGTGGATTCGGTGCAACCCTCGCGGAAATACACAAATTGTTCACAAAAGATATTCAAAAATGTGTGTCACTTAGTGCAAATGAAAAGCTAAATTCAGCTGGAACTTAAAAGGGTGATGCTCTATGTAAATATACATATGTAATTCAATCACTTTCCTGCTAAGGATATGAGTCTGCTAAAAAGGTTTATACATCTCATTTCAGGTTTTAGTTTAAACAGGCCCTAATCATTGGACTTGTGTTGAAAATGGGGTATTCTGTCCGTCAAAAGGAGACCTAAAGCAGCTATGCTATTGATTAAATCTGATCTAAAATAGCTTTTCTCATTTGGATGGTACACCTGAAGGGAGTTTATTTTGCATGTTTGTATTTTTCTTTCTTGATCAAATATCAAATGAAACACTCAGGATACAGTTCGAATACAGTTACCTGAAAGTTATTATGTGGTGTCAAAACTTGAGCAGGTGCTGATTTAGGGTGAACAGGCAATGGTGATGGCAATCTCATCTGTGTTATATCTTGAAGACTAAAAGGAGGACGTATAGATGTAGTGGAAGATGTTGTATCAGAATCCTTTGGGAAAAGGTAAAAATAAATATAATTTACTATAAAAATCTGTGTGTTCTGTTTGACTCATCTTAGACTTATGAACATATAAAGCTTTCAGGGGTCAAGAGTGTATTGTCTATTTTAGTGATCAAATTAACAAAGACAATAGTGTCACAAAATGAAGTACATAACACTCAACTATTTTTATCAATATACATGCAAAACCAAAAAGCATTTTTAGTCTGATTTAAACTCTGGACTTTAGCACTGAAAATCTTCTGATGGTCTTGGTATGGTAGAACATGCATTTCTGAGTGGCTTACAGCCCAGACGATCAGATGAGTAACCACAAATGGGTAATAACATGACAGTACATTATAGAGCTTCCTTTCCCCACTATGGACCAGCATTCACCCTGGAACAATGAAAACATTTCTAACTGCATGAATACAACCCTTTCTTCTTGCATCCCATGTGATAATTGGGGAATATCATGACATTCTTAGATTGAAGCCACCATGATTGTTCTGTTCTTAATTTGAAAGCTACCAGGACTTTGCGATTTAGTGCCGATTTCCGACTATTTTCAGATGTATTCACAAATGCATGTAAATCTTTCATGTGGGCTTGTGACCATGGAAAATTTCTATGCCTGCCAAAAAAAACAAGCATTTCTAGACATTATCTTATAGATGAGGCTTTTCTGGTCTGAAATTCTTGAACTTTGCTTTTAACTTTTATATTTTTTTGTCTCAGAACATACCCAAAAACTTAATTTTCTTTGAGGGATTAATATTTCACCTTTTCCAATTGACAAACCAACATAGAGACTGAAGAGCCTGCACTGTCCGCAATATGTGTTTTTTCAAAACAGGGATTGAATCTGCTTTTATTAAAGGGGTTGTCCACCTTCAAACAACTAGTTGTTTTCAGATAGATCACCTGAAATAACGACTTTTTCCAATTACTGTCTATTTTCTATTTGTAACCGTTTTTCTAATATTGCAAAGGGTAAAGTGTCACTTTCTAAAGCAGCTCTGGGGGGGGTCTCTGACCCCCCCAACTGTTCTAAACTGATGCATTTAATGGATACATTTCTTGTCTCTATCCCTGCTGAGCAGAATCTCTGGGTTTCATTACAGGCAGCTGTTAGAATTGATACAATAGTTGCCAATACTCCAGAGATGTTGCTGAGAAATGTATCAATTAAATGTTGCAAAATTGTATCAGTTTAGAGTCTGCACCTGAATTGCTGAGCTGACAGACTCAAACATCAGACACACCAACTTTTAACTTAGATTTTGGAAAAACAGTAAAAAATAAATAATGGAAAGTAATTGAAAAAGGTCTTTATTTATGGAGAACAATCTGAAAACCACTGAACAAAAAAAGTGTTTGGAAGGTGAACAACCCCTTTAAAGTAGACCCGTCACCCAGACACAAAAATTTGTATAATAAAAGTCCTTTTCAAATTAAACATGAAATGCAATTTCAAATTTTTATCAAAGCATTCATAGCTGTTTCAAGCTCATTTAAAAATCTCAGCTGTCAATCAAATATTGTCTGCCACTCCTCTATGCCTTAGGCATAGAGGCGGGGCAGATAATTACTTTCACTTTCCATTCAGCACTTCCTAGATGCCACTGCTCCCCACACATTCCCCCAGTTCTCTTAACCATTTAATAGTGTAACCAGTGCATGATGGGGATAGACATCAGGTCCCCCATTCTGGTGCACAAACAAGATTCTGAGATGATGCAAGGCTTGCCTTAATAACACTGTCCACAAAATGGGTCCTGCCCGCTTGCTATAATTATGAATTCCCAGACTGAAGAAAACAAGATTAAAATAATTTATATAGTGTAATTAATGTTCATTTTGCTTGACTTATGTGATAAAATATGATTTTGAATATTTTTTTGGGGTGACGGGTCCACTTTAAGCAGTCACCTTAATATGGAATTAGAGAACTTCCCAGTGTTCTTAGATTAGCTGCCACAACTGCCATCACATTTGAAGAAATTCTTGGGGCACTTGATAATCCAAAAAGTATGGCTGTGGACTGTAGATATTCTGTACCTGTTGGCAGTCTTTATAGCCAAGTCTTAAGAACTTCTGGTGGCAAGGTCTTACAGGAATGTGTATATAAGCATATCTAAAGCACCTACTGTATAACATCTACCTTAAGAAGTGCCACCATAGCCAACCTTATTAATTTCATCTTGAATTTTTTTTTGCATATAAACTGGTTTAAAGATCCTCAAGTCTATGAGAGTCCTAATGGTTGGTGATGATGAAGGCTTTAGGAGAAGAAATATTGTAAAATAAACTCAAATCTTCTTTGTAGGGTAAACTTTAGCCCTCATCTCTTTGGAGTACTGGATTAAAGCTTCCATTACTTGTCTTGTAGACCTCTTCCTTGGTAATTTGTCATTTTTGTTTCTGTGATGGAATAGACCGAAATTCTATTGAACTTAATTTTTCTATTCTAAGCTCTGTCCTAATTGTAATTTTTACTATACATTTTATAATATCAATTAAAGTTATGTTTTAACTTTGTTAATTCAAGGGAATCTGAAGGCCTGGTGCAGTCTCAAAGGTCAATTGACCTTGCACGCCTATTTTTTGTTTCTCAAAGGTGGAAGGTGATCCCATATCTACCGATTTATGCCATTTTTCTATTATATGTAGGACCAAATGGTCTAAAGCGGTTTCATCTTTGGCCTGGCATCATGTAGAGAAAGAGTGCTGAATGAAGTTTGATCTCCCTCTTCCTCAAGGGGTTTTTCAAGATAGTCAATTTCCTATCCAGCACGGACCACCGATTCTTTATTTTATTGTTAATAGCCCCATCAACTATAAAAGAAGATTTGCATTTGCCAATATTTGCAAAAGTTTACTGAAATCCTTAAGAGGTTTCCAAAAGTAATCTCTCTTACATCATCAATTAAGGCATCAATATAATGGCAAATACATTTTCAGAGTCTGACACCCTATTGCACTTTGAGGTACCTTCATATAATGAGATATCCTGAGGAATTTTTAGTTGGCTTCTATTGTTTAAAATGCTTTAGAACACTGTAGCTACTTTCATCCAGGCTGCATTTTACCACATACACAAGGGGACACAAACATCTGAATGGTACCCTGGTCTTACACAACATCTGGGGGCAAATATGGCAAAAATTACACCATTATCACTGCTACCTTGTGGAGAAGATTGCAGACATTTCCATTTCACAATTAATGAGAACCATTCTGTGCAAACAGTACCACCTTGTGGTGAAAATTGAACAGAATGGTCCTGATTTAGATTACACAACATTATCCTGATTAATTAGGATATGGAAAGGTCTGCAAATAAAGCATTACATACAATTAAAACATTAAAAAAAGCTAATTAGTTTTTATTCAAAGTAATCTTGCTAATGGCTGTAGTCTTGACAACTAGCCTTGCCTCTACACAATCAATTTTCTGTGCATGTAATTTGTATTTGCAAAATAAATAGCGTACAATTAACTGTAAAATAAGTAAAGCTAGAGACATTCAAACATTAAAATAATAATAATAATTCTTTCACCATCAATAATCAAAGGTAACTTACAATATCACTCCCTGAAAGAGATGAAGAGCAAGATGTTTCAGATGAGGAGCGCTTTGGACTAAGGAAAACTGAATTTAAGCATTGGTTACAAGAGTTTGGCAAAGGTTCTTCACTACAAGCCAACGGTGATTGTGTTCCTTCATCTACAACAAAACACACAAAAAAGAATCATAATAAAGTTTATGTGTGTATGCTTTAAGAAAATACTGGGCCCCTACATGAAGGGGCCCTTCATATATCAGGGCTCCATGTCACTTTGTTCCATTTCCATATGAAATGCAATAAAACTTTTCAGGGGCTATACTCTTCTCATTAATTCACTGAAGACCCATTGCAAATTGACTCAATAATCATATCAATATCATACTCAAAGTAAATTTAAAGGTAAAAGACTCCTTTAACTTCCCACAAAGTCCTAATGCAAATATCTTTGCCTAACAACCGCGTGATGTGTGAATAGTAAGCATGTCACCTGGGGCAACGGTTTATCCAGATGTATAGTACATACAATAAGGCCTGTATTTGTAGAAAGGCCTGGTCCTAGGGTGGCATACCTCCCAACCTCATTGCAATGGGTTAAGAAGCACTGGGAACATAAAGGAGATTTGCTACCTCTAAATCTCCTGTGTGCCGTGCTCTGGACCCAACAAGATAAGGAGGGAAGTAGGAAGTGGAAGGGGGCAATAAGTGGTCCCGTCCTTGGGGCATCCAATGTATAAAATCAGCCTTGGATACAGTGCAACAGACACAAAACCTGTGTGTGCTTCAATTAATCTAACCGTTATGAGGGTGCCTGATGCCTGTGATACATTAAGCTGCTGCACCATATGTAAGCTGGGAGCTGCACAATCCTGCATCACTCTGATAAATGTTCCCTCTAATAATTAATAGGCTGTGTGCACAAAAGATTTCTATTCTGCAATATGTGCACAAATATTAAAGAACTCTTACCATACCTACTACTCCAGTCACTGACAACTATTATTCCTATAAGTGCATAGAAATACTATTTTTGGAGGGGTTGAACTTGATGGACTCTTGTCTTTTTTTCAACCCAATTTAACTATTTAACTATAACATAGATGAATACATACTAAATAGAACACATCTTTGTTGTAAACTAATCATTGGTAAGTTCAAAAACAGCATTTAGTTACTTTGCCTTCATTACAAATTTGACAAATACAGTTTGGAACAGGGTGGAAATGTAATTATCATATGTTTAAGAATTAATTATATAAATTTGGCATGAGCCACATTTTTATGCGGGCAGGGAAGAGTCTTATCAATCAAGCAGCCTGAACACCTACCCACCTAGCTTTCAAGGCAAGCTCATACGCTCTCTTCTCACCCACCCATATCTGGTTCCAGAAAAATTAGATCCTGCAGGTTTAAATTCTGTCACAATACTGAGCATCTGATTGCACTGTTCAATTCCTAAGATATGTCCCTGTGGGGGATTGAAAAGTTGAGCAAGAAAACACTTTGCTACGCGAATTCAGCAAATCTTGTAAGTGCTGTTCTTCTGCAGGCCAGGAGTATGCGTAGGTTGTAGTTTAAAGCATAAGTAAACATTTAAACCAAGTTAATTTAAAATTGATGAGAGCTCTATTCTAAGAACTTTTGCAATGTACATTCATTATTTATTTTTTTAATTTCAAGATATTAAAGCATACATCTACTGTTAACATGAATGAATTTTTTTAAAGTGCCATCTGCTGGTCATTTTCCAACCAGTCGGACCCCCAAGTAGTCAAGGAAGTTGTCAGGAGAAAGAGGGTTGCTCTGATGTTCTTCTGCTCAGAAAAGATGTGAGAAAGGTTTCTATTTTTTTTCTTAACCAGAAGAACAGAGCAGCCTCGTTCTTTCTGACAACTTCCTTGACTTGGTGGACAGATTGGACCAGTAGGTGGTGCTGCTGCTGTAACAAAATTAATTCATATTAACAGTACATATAGCCTTTAATATTTTGGAATAAAAAAATAAATGTACATTGCAAAAGTTCTTCTTTTAGAATAGCATAAATTTTACATTCACGCAGGGCGTCACTGAAGATTCTTGGGGGG
>CM044441.1:72376810-72431669 GCA_024363595.1 Xenopus borealis
TGCAAAAGAATAAGAAATCAGGAAGGGGGCAAATAGTTTTTCACACCACTGTATATCCCACTATCCCGAGTTACTCTTCTGCTGTCTTGGACAGTTACCCGAGTAGTTGTGACATTTAAGTAGGTCCCTACCAAGGCTAGGGTTGCCACCTGACCGGTATTTTACCGGCCTGGCCGGTATTTTTGATGGTTGAGCCCAATGTTAATAGGAAAAAAAGCTAAATATATAGGAAGGCCGGTATTTTTTTCAAGAAAAGATGGCAACCCTAACCAAGGCAGATATGGTTTCTGGAGCGGAAGAGCGCTCCTAGGAACCTTTAGTCTTTAGAGGTCACTGATTTATCCATCCTTCATCTCACATCTATCTGTGAGTGGAAGATGTTTGCGAATTTTAGCAGATGAGCTGCTACTGGGCATAGTACATTAGTAAATGTGTAAGGCTGTGCACAGCCCAAAAAAAGTAATGCTCCTTTTTTATTGTGAACAGCAAGTATTTTTGAGTATTTTGATCAGTATGTTCAGGTACAAGTCCGCAGTAGTCGTGTACTCATGTGCCCTGTATGTGCATTTGACAAACATGTTGATTATCTAGCATCTGGTGAGAGTTGAGCTTGTGGCATCAGTATCTTGCAGTTTGTGCCAGGATTACAGGAGGTGGCCATTGGCATGAGTATCAAAGTAGCATGTTTCCAAAGTAGGTAGCAGCACTCCCATGTAGTATTAAAATTGCCTTTATTTCAAAGTATTCATCTGGCACAGCAACGTTTCGGACCACCAGGTCCTTTCTCAAGCTGACAAAGTTAAAAACTGCACAATTTTACTTCCTTAAATAGCCAACATACTAATGCCACCTAGTGGTTACAATGTATCACAATAATCACTTTAGTGAACACGTATCAATTCATAGGTAATTAAATTGTAATTTTGTATACTTTTATCTGCAATACATTTATCATGCTTATCTTTATATTGCTTCAATGGTACAATCACAGTATTCGCTAGGAAGTAAGTAAAGTGATATATCATTTTAAAAACACTTAAAAAATATGTACAAGATGCCATATATACATCAGAGGGTTTGTATCAGACGGGTTTGTTCATAATAGGGGATACAGCTCATAATCCTTATTCAAACCTCCTGGTGTGAGTGTACCCAGTTTTTTTATCCAACTTGCCTCAGACCTTAATAGTTGTTTTACCCTATTTCCACCACGCCTGGGCCTTGGAATGTGTTCTAAAACTTGAAATCGTAGCTGGGAGACTGAATGTCCTGCATCATCAAAGTGGCATGCAACCGGGTTCTGTTTAATTTTTCTTTTTATATCAGATTTGTGTTCTCCTATCCTTTCTTTTACATATCTTGTTGTTTGTCCGATATACATCAGGACCACAAGGGCATTTTATAGCATATACTGCAAATGTGGTTAGGCAGGTGAAATACCCTTTAATCTTAAAGACAGTGCCCTTATGTGGATGGTATATCGTATCCCCTTTAATGCAACTATTACATTGTTTGCAAGAAAGACAAGGATATGTACCATTCTTTTTGTTACAGAAAGTTGTTTGTATCGTCTCTTTTCCCACTTCAACATCGGCTCGTACTAATCTATCCCTTAGAGATGGAGCTCTCCTGTATGATAATAGGGGGGGATTTTGGAAACCAGATATCCCTTGGCATGCCACTTTTAAGATGTCCCAGTGTCTGTTAATTATTTTGCCGACTTCTCTAGACATAGTGTTATATGAACTTACAAATGCCAGTCTGTCATCCTTCCTAGGCTTTTTATTGACAGACTGACCTGCAATTTCCTTCTTTGTTTTTTCCATTATACTTTTGGGATAGCCCCTTGTAATTAACTTTCATCCAGCCTCCTTTTCAGGCTATCTTCTTCTGAGACAATTCTTTTAACACGTGCAAACTGAGATCTTGGCACAGATCTTTTTACATGTGCTGGATGAAATGAGGAATACATCAATAGAGTATTTTTGTCTGTCGGTTTAACATACAGATCAGTGGATAGTTTACCATTGTTTTTATAGACCCATACATCTAGAAAGTTGATTCTACTTTGATCAACATGTATTGTGAACCTCAGGGCACTCAAATAATCATTTAACTCACAAAAAAATTTATCCAGGGTCAACTGTGGCCCCTCCCACAGCATGAAAACATCATCGATGTAACGAAACCAGCATCTGCAATGTTTCAGAAAGTATTTGTTTTGGTACACATAAATTTCTTCAATGACCCCATTGCGTGCCACAGCATTGTTCATAAAAGTCATCTTGGAACATGAAGTAGTTTCTTTCCAAAATGACTCTTAAGAGCAAAATAATCAAGCGTTTTTGTGCCCCATCCCAACTTGGGTCCTTATGTAGGCACATTTCAACAGCCTCTATTCCACCTTCATGGGGTATGTTGGTATAGAGGCTTTCTATGTCCAAGGTGACTAGAGTCGTATTGTCAATAATTGCATCAATTTGTTTAAGTTTACCCAGAAAGTCAGAGGTGTCCAAAACAAACGATCTCTGTTTTTCCACATACGGGCGCAACACTCTATCCAAAAAGGTAGCAATCGGGTTAAAGACAGATTGCATCCCTGCCACAATTGGACGCCCAGGAGGACATTTCAAATTTTTATGAATTTTGGGCAGGGTATACAGGACTGGAGTAACCGGATTGGATTGTCGCAAAAAAGCTGCCAGTTTAGCATCAATTACTCTATTGTCAAGAGCTTCCACCAGAATGTTATTAATTACATTTTGAATTTTTAGTAAGGGGTCTGCAGGAAGTAATATGTATGTTTTTGTATCTGACAACATATTTCTGATATTTTGTATATAAAAAGACTTATCCATAACAACCACCGCTCCTCCCTTATCAGCGGGTTTAATTATTATTTCTTTCCTGCTTTGTAAATTCTTAACAACAAGACATGTAAAAGAAAGGATAGGAGAACACAAATCTGATATAAAAAGAAAAATTAAACAGAACCCGGTTGCATGCCACTTTGACATTCAGTCTCCCAGCTACGATTTCAAGTTTTAGAACACATTCCAAGGCCCAGGCGTGGTGGAAATAGGGTAAAACAACTATTAAGGTCTGAGGCAAGTTGGATAAAAAAAACTGGGTACACTCACACCAGGAGGTTTGAATAAGGAATATGAGCTGTATCCCCTATTATGAACAAACCCGTCTGATACAAACCCTCTGATGTATATATGGCATCTTGTACATATTTTTTAAGTGTTTTTAAAATGATATATCACTTTACTTACTTCCTAGCGAATACTGTGATTGTACCATTAAAGCAATATAAAGATAAGCATGATAAATGTATTGCAGATAAAAGTATACAAAATTACAATTTAATTACCTATGAATTGATACTTGTTTCACTAAAGTGATTATTGTGATACATTGTAACCACTAGGTGGCATTAGTATGTTGGCTATTTAAGGAAGTAAAATTGTGCAGTTTTTAACTTTGTCAGCTTGAGAAAGGACCTGGTGGTCCGAAACGTTGCTGTGCCAGATGAATACTTTGAAATAAAGGCAATTTTAATACTACATGGGAGTGCAGCTACCTACTTTGGAAATTTGCTACAAGGATATGAAGGTGAACATGTCAGTTGGCGTGCACACCGAAAAGTAAGCTTGTGATTTTAATATGCTGGATAATTCTCTATATATCAAAGTAGCATGTACAAACCCTTTCCTAAGTACACATTTAATTACTTTGTTTATTGGTTCTTTAGATACAGTGTCCTCTGGTGGTAATTTAGGTTTATGGCAATTTTCGATTTATGCTTACCCAATGGCGCATGCTAATAAAAAGTATATTTTTATGAAAATGGTTTATTTACATGAAGCAGGGTTTCACATGAGTTGTTTTATGCAATATCTTTTTAGAGACACCTACATTGTTTGGGGGGTATAGTTTTCCTTTAACTGGCAACCCAATAATGCGATAAAATAGATTTAGGCTCATCAGGGGTTCTGTAACAGTCACACAAACCATCAGCATATAAATTAATGTATAGCTTTGTCAAATTGTAGTGTCAGTATGTCTGGTAGAAGTAAATCTAGAGCAGAAGTGACATCACGCACGTTGTGTGATGTCACTACAGCAATGTCCATGCGTGTGACAAGCAGCACATGACGTGCTGACATCACATATGCTGCCTAGTGCAGTATCTGAACTAAATACAGCCCTGTACCTATGGAATGGTTATGCTGTGCCTACTCTGTGACTTATGGTAATTTCTTTTCCTGTTCTTGTTTGGCTGTTTTGACAAAGGCCTAGTCTGGGTAGCCACAAGTTCAGTGCTCCCCTGAGATGTCTGTGCTTGTTGTCTTTGGACTCTCTATCAGTTGTCACACTTTGTCCTGTTCTATTGACAGGTGTTCTAATGACACCTACTGTACTTTTTGTTCCAGTGAATGGTGGGAATCCAACAACAGACATTGGTCTGTGTGAGTGGGTTTTCTGTATACTTTGGTTTTTAAGTTAGCCAGGGCCGGTAGGCAGAAGAGGCACATGCCTAGGGTGCAAAGGTGGAGGGGTGCCAGTCACATAACTCTTCTGCCGCCTTACCCTAGCTCAGACCCTTCACCACCGGCAGCTCCTCTTCTTGAGAGCGTGCCTCAAAATGCTGATGCACGCTTTTGCATACACACTTACTCGCTTCTGCGCATGCGCTTAATCACACACACACTTGAGGAGGGGGGGGAGAGACTTAGCTGGCCAGGTTGCCTAGGCATCTAGTATCACTAACAGAATCAGCCATCACCCGACACTGCATTCCACAACCTCACTGTGAAAAAGAACCTACACTGATTCAAATGACAGCTATTTTCTTCTAGTCTGAAGGGATGGCCTCTGCTCAGCGATCCTCTTTATGGGTAAAAAGGTTCCCTGCTATTTGTCTATGACGTCCTCTGATGTACTTGTAAAATGTTATCATATCCTCTCAAGTGTTTTTTTCCCAGAGGAAACAACCCCAACCTTGACATGGTACCTTCATAATTCTTACAAAGTCTTTCATCCCTCTAACAAGTTTAGTTACCCATCTACTCTCTCCAGCTCAATATCCCTCTTAAAGGAAAACTATACCCCCGAACAATGTAGGTCTCTATAAACTGATATTGCATAAAACAACTCATATGTAAAAACGTGCTTCATGTAAATAAACCATTTTCGTAATACACTTTTTTAGTAGCATGTGCCATTGGGTAATCATAAATAGAAAATAGCCACTTTAAAATAAGGACAGCTTCCTGGGATCCAATGGTGCACACAAACATACCAAACAAACCATAAAGTTAGGTCACATGAGCCAATTAATGGACAGAGTTCTGTCTTTTGCTTCAACACTTCTTCCTGTTACAGTTAGAGTTAAAATATTTCTGGTCAGGTGATCTCTGAGGCAGCACACAGACAATCATGAAATGGTGGTTCAAGGCAAGAGATGTAAAATATTTACTTAAACATATATTCCAGGTAGGTAAGATTCTTTAATATGTCACTTGATTTGATATAAACTATCTGTTGCTCAAAAATTCATTTTCGGGGTATAGTTTTCCTTTAAAGACTGGAGTCCAAAACTGCACTGCATACTCCAGTTGAGGCTTACCAGGGACCTATAAAGAGACATAATTATGTTTTCATCCCATGAGTTAATGTCCTATTTTATGCAAGTACTTTAATTCTGGGCAGTGTCATTCTTTGGCTGCTAAAGCAAATAGACAACTTATCTACAAAAAAACTCCTAGATCCTTCTCAGATAAGGAAACTTCCAACACACTGACGATTAGGGTATAACTTGCATGTATATTATTTTTGCCAAAGTGCATAACCTTGCATTGATCAACATTGAACCTCATTTACCAGTTTGCTGCCCAATTTTCCAACCTTGTCAAATCACTCTGCAAAGTGGCAGCATTCTGCATGGAACCTATAGTTCTGCACAATTTTGTACCATCTGCAAAAATAGAAACCACACTTTCAATGCCCACCTCCAAATCATTAACAAGTTTAAAAGAACCTAGTACAAAGCCCTGCGGTACTCCACTTACAACACTGGTCCAATTAGAAAGTGTTTCTTTTACCACCACTCTTTGTAATCTATCTTTCAGCCAGTTTTCTATCCAGGTACAACTACTATGTTCCAGGCCAACATTCCTTAATTTAACCAGTAACGTTCTGTGAGGCACTGTATCAAATGCTTTAGCAAAGTCTAAGTAAATCTATAAGTTTTGAGGCTGAGAACGGACTCCCTTTTTGAATAGCGGCTTTGCAACAACATTCCTTGCTTACAAGGGGAATATATTGACATGTATAATCCTGTGTTTAACCCTGTGAAAAGCATCTCCCACTTAATATGTTGCAGAGACGTCCTTATACTGTCAAAGTTTGCGCGTCTAAAATTGTGTTTTGGTTACTCCCACTCCAGTACTTTTTTTTTCGCTGAGCAGTGCCTTCTATGTTCTTCCTGCAGCAGCTGCGCACAGTCACTGGATTAGGTGCTAGTTCTTGCCGGAGGCTGCTGCAGAGCTGTGCACAATAGTGATGGGTGAATTTCGGCGAAAAATTTGAAACGGTAAACTTTGGATGCCAGCTAATTTTCACGGGTGATTCGTGAATGTATTTGCCGGTGGTGAAACGTGGAAATTCACCCATCACTAGTGCACAACAGAGGCATACTTTATGTGCGAATTAGGCTAGCTGCAATCACTTGCAGTTTAAAAGTGCAGGCTACGCAGCCACAACAAGCACTAACACAGCTATAGTACTATATTTTAAGGAAAGTTACAGGCAGGCAGGTTAAATGGTTAATAAGGTGAATTAATATTAAATACTGCATCTGGTCAGTGGACTACAGATATAATTTTCTAAACTCAAAGAATATCAGGCTGAATGGTTGGCCCCCACACATTTTCATCTCACCAAATCTG
The DNA here is from genome assembly GCA_024363595.1 of Xenopus borealis. Lineage (NCBI taxonomy): Eukaryota > Metazoa > Chordata > Amphibia > Anura > Pipidae > Xenopus > Xenopus borealis. The sequence goes on from CM044441.1 coordinate 72,383,767, forward strand.
GCCCTTGTTGCAAAAAGTTTGTACACCACTGCATTATACAAAAAAAGACTTGGCACGGCACAGCCTGGATGGATACAATACAACATTTTGGTAAAGTATAGCACCATGATTAATTTGCTTTTTGGTTTGTTAGGGCTCAGTAATGCCAGCAACCAATTGTAAAATTATAGGCTGGAATAAGAGAAATTAATATGTTGATTTTAACAAACAATTCTTTAATGCTTGGTTTTGTTATACCTTTTAAATACTAACCAGGTAAGAGAGGATCCTCTATGCATAACATAGAAGGTCTATATCCATGTGCCATAGGTCTCATGATTTCTTCTTTAGCAATGTATGCTCCTCCATTTCTTATCCTAATACCAGTTTTCAAGTAATTAAAATTTCTTCCATATAGTTCGAAAAATTCCACCAGAAGCATTCCAAGACTTTCATTGGCACTTCTTGCATGAATTCTAGGATGTAACTAGAATAAAAATATGCATGTTATAGTATTCATTGGGGAAGTGGGTACCACATTCAATCTTCCATATCTGCGACACGGCTGAACCAAAAAATATAGCCTTAGTGGGACGGATAAAATACTAAATTATAAAATACTAAATTATTGTATGAAAATGCTAATCTTATTATCTTAAAGCAGGACTGAATAAAAAAAAAACTAATATGGCTATAAATGCTATATTTCATTTACTGAATTTAGTTAGTGTAAAGGTTCAGCATCTAAAAGTAATGATCCAGGCATTCAAAGTTGTCCCAGGAGTTTCAAATATTGAATCTTGTTATTTGTGTCTGTGACATGCACATGTTCAGTGTGATTTGAGCAGCTAATGAGAAGCTAAGCTTAGGGGTTCTCACAAATCATGAAGCATAAAAATGTGGTCCGCCTGTTCATGTTGGTGCTACAGGGATGATGCACAGTGCATGCGCAGTATATCAGCAGAAAAGAAGATGGGGAGCTACTGGGGGCACAGATCTTTACTGCTAAAGGGTTGCGGTTCCTTTGGGCTGGTATAGCATCCCAAAATATAATATACAACATTTCTGCCCTACTTTAGTTAAGCTTAAGTTTCCCTTTAAGGAATAGCAATAGTTAAAAATACTAGTGCGTGCCACTATGTTTGACAGCCCCTTCCCAACAAGTCATAATTAACCTTGCAGCAGACACCAAACAGGGTATAAAAAATAAACACACCATCCCGGGGCACGTTCTTGAAGAGCACTGCCATATTGGATTTAACTACCCAAAGATAATAGTACTTTTGGCAACTTTATAATACTGTGCCTGTTACTTCCTAGTAGGTGAATGTGATATTAAGTAACTGAAAAGTATACCAAAAAAAATAAATAAAAAAAAGTATACCAATCCAACAGACTTTTGTCCCACTGTTTTAATCTTTACTTCTCCATTAACAGGCTAACCAATGCAAAACTTAACATTAGCAACATATCCTTTATTAGGGATGCACCAGATAAAGTCATAATGGGGGGGCATGGCCTAAAGTGAATGGAGTAGGACGCAGCAGAGCACAGCTCCAAGAAAAACCCTGTTTTTCACCCTTCATACCTCACATAGCTACGAGAGAGAACCTCTCATCTGCATCCCATAACTCAGCTGTCTCTCCAGCATGGAAATTATCCTGCAATGGGCAAAGAAAGAGCTCAGTCTCAATCCAGAACGACAGACCAGCACCTTGCGCTCTCAAGATAGCGGTGAGCAGTACGGCTCCTAACATAGCAAGGTGAGCCTGAATGCTGCTCAAGTATTAAGAAAATATGCTAGAACTCCTACACCTGCCACACACATACTTAACAGCACAAACACTGCACCTGAGAGGGGAGCAATAGAAGAGGGCCCTCTTACCACATCCACAGATCGCACTGTTTTAGCCATGCTACAGGCTAAAACAGATTACTTGGAGAACCGCTCATGGCGGAATAACATCCATATAGTGGGGATCCCAGAGAGGGCAGAGCTGTTTGAATGGTCTACTACAAAAATTTGGCAGAGAAACCTTTTCACAATGCCTCAACAGAATGAACTCAGTCCCCAGCAGAATTCCTCCGCCTGGTGCCCCGCAACGGCCAATCATAGCCTTAACCACAGGCTTAATTGTAAGGATCGAGGCGCGGCCTTGTGAGAAGCAAGAACCCTGGGTTCCATAGTCAAAGTTACTCAGGTGAAGGATAAGCTATGCAAACAACAAATCCCATAATTCATGTCCTTCCTGGACACCCTTCTCTGGATAGAGTAAACCCCCATCCTGCCTTCACCATCCCACTCACTGAGAGAACCAAGATCTCCTAGACCACCACGATAGGATGTTTGAAAGGAACACATTTCACCTCCGTCATCAGACGTAGGAAGCAAAGAAACAGCAATATTCTTAAACGGCACTGGAATCAGAACTGAATACAATACCCTTTGGTTTCCCCTCTACAGTTATGCTTACAAGTTATGGGAATGAAACCGGTCCAGGTTGGGGTGGATCAGGTGAGGAGGGTTTTTTTTTTTATTTACATTGAAACTGATTAACTTCCAAGCTGCCGTTGCCTTTTTCCTACAGTAACCTTATCCCCCGCCTTTGGGAACTACCTTAAAGCCAAAAGGTAGATACTTCAACGCACTGCCAAGCTTAGGCAAATAAGGATGCTTCTTTCCTCTTTAAGACTTCATCGTAAGTCCTCACACTAATCATCCAAACAATGAGGAGAGCGATCCAAGCAGGAAACCTGCTACAAAGTGTTTATTCAAGACTACAAACACGACATGTTTCGGGCCGCATACGCCCTTTATCAAGTGTAACAAACTGTGAAACAAAGTGACCTTTTAAACTACATCCTGTTAACAACACACCCCTTCATTACCATTTGTAAGGTTCATGAGTTACAATAACAAGGTTAATAGGGTGATACAGAGAAGTGATTAAACAATGTTAAATATTCATCCAACAATATTGCAATAGTGTAATAATAGTGTCAATACAATGTTAAAACATTAAAACCCAATATTTAAGTGTGATCACATAATGTGTATACAAAACGTATTAAAATCACAAAGATCTAACAAAAGGGCTCTAATCATTGAATGTTATATCACATAAGAGTTAAGTCCCTTGTTGGATTCTTCCATTATTCCTAAAAAATAGAAAGATCATCACTAAGATGGTGCCATTGTACTGCACTTCATTAGTGCCTACAAATATATATCAAATAAATACACACAGAAGCGTTTCAATTAAACCATGCTGAAAAAAGTTTAAAACAGGCAACATTATCCATATACTACTCATATTGGGGCATCGCTTAAAAGTAATTAAGAGTAATAGTAATAGCCTTACCCACGCTTTCAACTAAGGTGATGGTTATTCCTAAAGTCAGGACCTATAGTAGTGGGAACATATAAAAAACATATAATAGAACTACCTTAAAGCACCAGTGGCACAACAATTTAGCCGTCCATTACCATCCCGATGCATTGAAGATCAGCCACTTGAGAACTTTACAACTACATAAGTAACGGCGGAGGTAAGATCAATGTCTTGGAATGTTGGAGGGCTAGGCAATCCAGCAAAAAAGGGTACTAGTGTTTAATACTATCTAGAGGGCCAAACACCACCTAATCCTACTCCAGGAAACCCACCTAGAAGGCAGCAAAATTTGTACACTGAAAATCCTGGGTGGGAGCTTACTACCATTCTACCGACTTCTCCTACTCTTTCACCCCAACTAAAGTGGTTTCAGACTCAGAAGGTTTCTTTATAATTTTATTTTGTTGTATAAATGGTAAAATGTGTAATGCAATTAATATCTATATTCCACTCCCATTTAAGTCATTGCTGTGGCTCTCATTATGGAGAAATCTTTGAATCTGCTCTCTACTCCCACCATAATTATGGGGGACTTTAATGCAGCGACGTCTGAATCACTTGACTATCACAGTTACATAGTGCCAGACCCTCCACCACCCTCTCCAATTGGGTTTACATGAGTCTCCGCCTCACACAACACAATGTCATGAATTGATTTGGCTTTTGGGTCCCCTGAAATTCTAATTCAAACCAAACAGGTGGATATACTATCGGGAGGCATATCAGACCACTCTCCCCTTATGCTATATATAGAAACAACCCCTCAGCCTTCTGACAGAATTTGACAGAAGCTCAATAAATTTTGGCTACAGCAAGAAGGCATAACCACTGAAGTAGAAAGGGAACTTACTAGGAAACCTACATAACACTGAATAAAGAATCAGTGAATGCACAAGTTATGTGGGACTCACTTAAAAGCCTATACTCGCAGCCTGTATATCCAACAGATTAAAACAGAACCCCCCCAAAAGGAGGTAACAGAACCAGAAGCTCAAATTTTGCTAGCCAAAAAAGAATATACCCAAAATCCCACTCAACAATTGACACTCATATGGCTCACCGCCCAAACTGCCCTCCAGGTCAGACAAACTTAACAAGATACATCAAAAAGCCAAAGTTTTTGACAAAAATGGTAAGCTTTCGGCTTCACTCTCCAAAGACTCAATGCTGTTAAAGGAAAACTATACCCACCGGACAATGTAAGACTCTATAAAAAGATATTGCATAAAACAACTCATATGTAAAACCCTACTTCATGTAAATAAACCATTTTCATAATATACTATTTTAGTAGCATGTGCCATTGGGTAATCATAAATAGAAAATTGCCATTTAAAAAAAAAATACGGACAGCCTCCTGGGATTGTGTGATTCAACGGTGCACACAAACATACTAAACAAACTATGAAGTTAGGTCACATGAGACAATTAATAGACAGTTCTGTCTTTTGCTTCCACACTCCTTCCTATTACAGTTAGAGTTGAAATATTTCTGCTCAGGTGATCTGAGGCAGCACACAGACCATCACAAAATGGTGGTTCAAGCCAAGAGATGTAAAAGGGCAATAATTGCCTAAATATATATACCAGTTTTGGTAATATGTCACTTAATTTGATGTAAACTATCTGTTGCTCAAGTATTCATTTTCAGGGCATAGTTTTCCTTTAACAAGTATACCGGCAATTTGTGACAGCAATGGCTTGATTATAACCAACCCTGGGGAAATCAAATATAATTTTTAAAGAATTTTATGCACAGCTCTACTCTTCCTGGTTATCTTGTACCCATACCCAGATCCAGGCTTACTTGCAGGCTATCCCTCTCCCCAGATTAGAACATAATGAGAAGGCCCTGCTAGAGGGACCCATAACAGAGCTGAAAGTGAAGGAAGCTATCTTGTCCTTGGCCACAGGGAAAACACCCGGATTAGATGGTGTGCTCCCCCGAAGTGTACATTAAACATGAAAATATACAGACACCCCTATTAACTCCCCTACTAAATGCAGTAATAGAGGGGCAAACCTCCCGTCCTCCATGAGCAAAACATTGATTGCGGTAATTTTAAAATTGGAAAGTCTCTCTACAATACAGGCCTATATCCCTGATAAATGATGCCAAAATATTCGTAAAAATCCTTGCTCGTAATTTAAATCAGGTTATCACTAAATTAATGTCCCCAGACCAAACAGGTTTTCTAACAGGTAGAATGACGGATATAAACATCCGAAGACTCTACTCCAATATGGTAATAGCCCATGATAATCAAGGACACGGAGCCTTTGTCACATTAGATAACGAAAAAGCATTCGACTGTCAAACGGAGCTACCTTTGGGCCTCCATGGCAAAATTGGGAATTGGACCAAACTTCAGGAAATGGGTAGCGGCTACATTATGAACCCACAAGCCAGGATAAGGACAAATCCGAATGTCTACTCTCCTTTCCCTCTCTCCAGGGGTACCAAGCAGTTGTCCCCTCTTGCACCTTCTTTTTGCAATTGCAGTGGAACCCTTAGCATCTTTGATCAAGCACTAAGCAGAGCTTAAAGGTTTAAAAGTGGCACCTCTTACTGAAACAGTAGCAATGTATGCAGATGATACCATATTGTTTTTGGAAAACACCTATAAAGCACTAGACTCCATAATTAACCAACACACCCATTTCTCTGGCCTGAAAGTAAATTGGAATAAATCTTACTCTTTCCCATTGACACCTTCCAAGTACTTACAGATAATGTAGGTCAAATACAGTCAATTCCTGATGCCAAACTATGGGCCAAATATAAAATTAAGTACCTTGGACAAATAACTGACCAAGGAGATATACTTCAATGACCGGAAAGAAAAATTCCAGCTGCTAAATAAAATGTACTTCAGGTACCTTCAATTACATCATGTATTCACAGCCCAAATGGTACCCCAAAATTTTACACCACACCCCAACAGCTAGAAGTATGGGTATCTGAACTGACACTTTGTAAGCCAATGTCACAACTTTACTCTCTCCTAAGCAAGCCTAGGAAACCCATCCTACAGAATCTGTACACCAAATGGTTAGTGGATATTCCCCAGCTTACCCTAGAACTCTGGATGGACATCTTAGAATCCCACATATATGTGCTAAGTGCAAAAGCAAAATGATTCAATTCAGATACTCCCACAGAACTTAAATTACCCCTCACAGACTACATCTGATTAATCCTACCATCCCTGATATTTGTCTGATATGTGCATCGTCCCCAACAAACTATTTCCATATGGTATGGGAATGCCCAAACATCTGAAGGTTTTGGTCCAAGGTAACAGAAGAAATTAGTGGCCTCTTAGCGCTCATCATACCACTAGACCCACTGATATTCCTGTTGAACAAAGTGGAGGAAACAGCCCCTACAATGGCAGAACGAGCCTTATTGTGCTTTTTGTTTATACAGGCCAAAAGGCTAATTGCACTGGTTAACAGCTCGGTACCTTTGTACCAAATAACATATATGGCTAGAGGATGTCCTAGGAAGTTCAATAAGGTCTGGTCTCCTTGGATATCGGAACATATGCCCTCACTGTTGAACCAGGATGCAGTAGACCCATTTAATTCCCACAATTTAATTCCCCTCTCTCTCCTTTGTCCCAAGGCATGGCATAATACACAATGAAGAAGGTAATTAGTTAAGTGTGATGTGTATATTATATGCAATAATTGCTAGGATAACCCTGAACTGAAGGAACATTTTAATACCATGAAAATGTAGCCACTGTTGTAAATCTCTTGGTTTCAAGTTGTTTAAAGCTTGTTCTGTTTCTTAAAAACTTAATATTAAGTCATAAAGCATCATTACAGGAAAAAAAAAAAATTAAGTTAAGTTCTGCTCCTTAACTGGGGCCGTCTTCAGGAGAGTGAATTCCACACAACAGTGAAGCAAATGTTTAATTGGCGCCAATGTGCAACAGCTGACATTGGTGTGCATCATACAGCATAATACGGTTAGTATCCAATCCATAGGCTTATTTATCATATGAGTGCATACTATATGTAGTAAGGTCTAATACGCTATAATGGAAATGTGCATAATAAAAAGGTACACAGTCAGTGTTAAAGTGCTTATTTGTTAGTGTACATACATAAATGCTTATTTAATAACGAACCATTCTCCCAACTGTATATTTACTTACCCCCAGGGGGAGTGAGCGTGAGGATAAAATGTCACCAATATCGCCCCATAAAATGCAGCAGCAGACCAGTCCAGTGACCAGTAAACCAGATTATACCTCTTTCCATGCGACTCCCTGTATTATCCCATAACAGTGCTGTCCCTCTACCTGTGCACACACAGTGGGTGGCTCTGCCTCCTTTGCCATGCTATGTAACAGTCATGTCATGCATATCATCCAGCCTTACACAACAGTATAACTTCTATTATTTTCTATAGGCTATCACTTTAGGTCAGCGAAAGGAGATAGCCTATCAAAAATAATTGAAGTTCTACTAACTCAACATAATAGGAGGCATCCATATCCCATTGAACCACCCAAAAGGGAACACTGTATAATCAAATGAAAATGATCTCATATTCATGTTTTCAAATATCTTGGGATTTAGCGAAACAGGAAAATCTAATGCCAGGGCTCCTGGGATCAACATAGGGCTCATGTCCCAAGTTTTAATACCCATCATAATAATTAAAAAGTCCCAAAAGTGAATCCTATTCTATCAAAATCAATTGAGGTGCCTAAATGTCAAACAGCTATCCAGCAATGTAAATCCTGATGTAAAATGCATTAATCCTTCAGAGCTAGGCACATTGTAGAAAAAGCATTATATAAAACGTGCTAGGGAATACATCTCATTGAGGCCTCTTGGTGATAAAAGTATCAAGTTTGTGTATTCATTTGGCCTCACACTGCAATAACAGCCTCTCTCTATCACCACCCCTTCTAGGTGGAATAGCTGAATCTATATCATACATCGCAGAGTAGGTAGACTGTGTTGCTTTTCCTAATGCTCATTCGGTCATTCATTCTCAACCTAAAGGGGGTCACACATTTGCCAACATAACAAAGTCCACAAGGACATGTAATGAAATAGATTACACAATCAGAAAGACCGGTGAATCTGTCTAATATGGAACATTTTACCAGTCAAGGGATGTGGAAATGTATGTCCTGTCAAAAGAAAAGTCTGGCAGCCATTGTATTGATAACATCTAGGTTTTAATTTGGTAACCAATTTTTTTTAATTAAAAAAAAAAAAAAAAATTATAATTTAATTTAACACCTGGATGTTATCGATGCAATGGCTGCCACACTTGGGTGAAACCGAGTACCCGGGGAAAAAAATAACGCCTTTTGCTGCCTACCACCATGAAAAAATGAAGACTCCAGCATTTTGGGACTTCCACTCAAAAATATGTAAGTAACTGAACTGCTGATTTGTCTTCTGTGAACAATGGCCCAGACTATGTATTATGTGCCACAAGACCCTCCTAACAGCACAAAGACCCCACAAAACCACACATTTTTGAAAACTACTTTTCAAAAAGTATTTTCTCACAAAATGTTCTACGTACAATTAAAAAAAAAAAAAAATCACCCTAAATACTGTATGGACAACAGAGGTCTACTGAATTTGATGCCCAATATGCATAGAATTAAAGTATGAAATATGTACAACCCCAAATGAAAAACGTGCATATGAATTTTCATGCTGGCCAACTCAGCTGCTGAAAACAGAGCCCCTACTGTGCATTATGTGCAATAAGACCACCAAACTGAAAATACTCCCAGAAAACCATATATTTTTGGAAAGACTAGTAAAATGGATTAGACTAGTAAAATATATCTTTCTATACTAAAGCACCAAACAGCACAATTATACTAAAGATGCATAAGGAACACGAATGCAAGGATAAAATTGCAATAAAACCACAAAAATTGTATAAATCAATGAAACAAAATAAAGTGTGCAAAAGGGAGCAAGTGTGAAAAATACATAAATATAGTAAAAAAAAAATTTGTAACGTTACTATGTTACAAAAATGGTGTAAATCAATTAAATAAAATAACGGATCCCAACAATTTAATTAGTGGCCAGAATTGATTATCCAATAGTCATGCTGCCATGAAAAAAAAAAAAAAAAAAAAAAAGATTGTGTATGCATGTCTGTGGACGTCTAAAAGCTGTCTGAGTGTTTAAATATATGTAAAAAAAAAGTGTGCAAAAGGGAGTAAGTGTGCAAAATACAATACATAGTACATTCTTGGCAGCCCGAGAATTTGCGTGCAAGCACATACGGCGTATGTGCTTGTCAGGCAAAGGTTTAAAGTAGATCAGAGACTGGTAAATGCAAGTAAATCTATATTGGATATAAATGTTTACCCAACTGTGGGTTGATACACAAGGGACCAGTTGACTACATGGGGGGGGGGTGCGCAAGAGTAAAAGCCTAACTTAGGCTGAGTTAGCAAAGTGTTCTAAGGTTTGGTAACAACGTGTTGCCTTTCTTGGCTTTGAAACAGATAATGCCCACGGTTGGAAATCTTGACTAAGAAAGAGACTAGTTTACAACTGCATTTTGACACACCCATAGAATACTTAATTTTATAGGGCCTATGGTTGGGTATCAAACCCACTTTCTGTAAGGAGGATCCCATTGCTAGTGGTAAGTATAATTAAAGGCTTGGAGTTTATACCAACCAAAAGATGGAGATAAGTAGATACTGGATGTTGATAAGATTTTTAAGACCTTAAAAAGCAAATAAAAGCTTATTTTAGGCCCTGTGGAGCAAGTAGAGCTGAAGTATTATGTGCCTGGGGTTTATGGATACCTGACATGGAGCCTTAAGAGCAGCCGACCACTGTGTATCCGTTAACACTCCAGGGTCTCTTTCCCATTGTGGTCTACACTTTAGTGGTCTTGTCTTGTTGGTGTGGGCAATCGATTTATACATGGTGGATATTTTGCACTTAGCCCTTGTCTGTGTAAGCAGGGTCGTTAACGGGTGCCCAGTTCTTTGTATGGAGCGGGAGTTCCTCATACAGAATAGCTATTGGGATGTGGGAAGGTCATAACTAGTATGAAATTAAGAGAATCTAAAGAGTTTGTCAGATCCCTATATGTCTGCAATTGTAAGAATACCACTGTCCACCCAGCACTGCAGTTGCACCAGTTCTCTTTCCTTTTGTTCTGCCACAATGGGGTAGTTGAGTCTACAACACTGGTTTCCATTAGTTGTTGTACCTTAGTGAAAACACAATGAGCTGCCCCTAGGATTGGGTTTACCTGTGCCTTCCTGGCATTAGGGATCACAACAGGAGAACTTGCAAGGGGGTAACCAGTTTAGGAAGCAGCAACAACCAGACCTTGTAGAGGGCAGAGCATGGGCCCCCTGTTTTCAAAGAGGTCATGTGTGACAACTGCATGGCAAGGTACAATGATTGAAACTCCAGTAAAGTCATCCTGTCCTCTCAGGTCTTTTCAGTAGCCTCATGCTCAGCCTGCATCTGTTGCCACTCCAAATACATTTCCAAAATTTAGTGTCAAGTTTTATAAAAAAAAAAAATTTTTGGAAAGGGCAAAGGAGCATGCCACAGTGTATACATTAGCTTAGGCTGAACAAACGTTTTAACCAGATGAATTTTGCCCACTGGGCCTAGGGGTAAGGAGGTCCATGCTAAAAGTTTTTTGTATACCCAGCTCAGGAGGGGAGTGACATTGAGGTCATAGTAGCTTGCAATAGGGAGGGCAATCTCAATCCCAAGATATGTGCATTTGGTAGAAATCCGGAGGGGGCAAACAGTTAAGATCCTCCTCAGGAGCAGATATGCTGCCAAAGCACTCTCTAAGGTTCCCTGAGGGATTGTCCCATGTACCACAAATAAATAAGCATATCATCTGCATCTACCTGAATTTTGTCTTCCCCCACCTGTGATATCCATCCCTGGATATAGTTATTTTGCCTAACTGGAGAAGTGAAGGGCCCTATGACTATGGCAAACAGGAGTGGGTAGAGGGGGCAGCCCTGCACGGTGCTCCTTGTAAGAGCAAAGTGGGTAGTCATTGCTGTGCCCACTCTCAGTGAGGCAACTAGGCTAGTGTATAGTAGTTGTAATAGTGATGTGAACTGTCCAAGAACTTCTGCTCCAGTACTCTCGACAAATAGGCCCACTCCACAGTGTCACTGCCCTATTCCCTGCATTGTGTTGCTCTACAACAAGGTTTAGCAAGTGACATTGGCTGTTCATTGTGATTTTTCCCAGCATTAACCCAAACTGGTTGTCTCCAACTAACTTTTTTAGGTGACTTGCTGTAATTTTGGCTAGTATCTGTAGGTCTGCTGTCAATACAGAGATAGGATTCTGGCAGAGATGGATCTTTACCCAGTTTTGGTAGTCATACAACCACTGCTTCATACATAGAACCTGACAGAGCATATTTTTGAATGGCAGTGTAATACACTTTCAGAAGTAGGGGTGCAAGGTTATTGAGTGGGGTTTGTATAACTCGATGGGTATACCATCAGCTCCTGCATCTTTCCCATTGGGGAAAGAGTCAACTTCTTGCTGCACCTCTACAAGGGAAGGTCTGCTTCCAGGATTTCCTTGTGTTCAAGTGTGAGTTGGGGAACAACTACAGGCATATCAGAAGGGAAGAGTAGAGGAATACAGTTTATAGTTGAAGCCCTTCAGGAGGTTCTGGATTTCAATGGGGTCTGTAACAGGCCTCCCCCTCTATTTTTGAGTAGCGTGATGACCGTCGGTGTATAGTGCATTTTGGTTATGTGGGCTAGTTGTTTCACAACCTTCTCTCCCAGTTCAAATATGTTAATTTTGGAGAAGACATACTTGTTTTGCCTTCTCTGACAGTCTGCATATGCCTCTTGTACCTGCTTAAGTTATGTAAAGCCTTCCTCCTGAGGATATAGGGTAACCTGATTTTCCAGCCTAGTGATGGCCTGTTCTAGTTGCTGTTTGCACACATATTGAATCCTATATGTATTAAATTCTGCATGAAAAACTTCAGAGATGAGCTTTTAAGACATCCCAGAGAGTTACATAATCCAAGGAACCCTCAGTACCCCAGAAGAAGTCTGTGATGGTTCCATTTCAGAATCATGAAAGCTTTCTCGCTAAATAAATGCAAGAAAAGGATAATGGAAATTACATCCCATTTTAAGAGCAAAGGATGCACGGATTGTAGAGGGAGAAACAATGTGTATGAAGGATTAAGACATCTGAGCTTTTATGGAAAGGTAAACCAAAAGACAAAATTACCATATTAGCATCTATTTAAAACAATCTGGACATTTGGCATTTTATGTCAGAAATGTATCAGCCAAACCAACTGATATACATGGGGACTGAGGATAAACGTTTCAAAAACAGGAGGGGATAGGATACAAAATCAGTTATGGTAATCCTCATGACTGGGAACCGTCCTTAACAAACCTTGCTGCTTTTACTATTGATTTCTTAATTTCATTGCAGGTTAGCAGTCACGTTTGAGGGCTTATAAATAAATCTAGAGAGACTGGTGGAATATGTTTATGCTATTAGGTGAACACAGTTATTTCTGTGTAGACATGTTCACCTGTTACTGGGGCTCTGAGTACATGATAATGAGGAATGGATTATTACATTGCAATTGATATAAGTACCCTAAATTTTTGATCATATTATGTCACTATATTGAATTGTTTAATAGCATATAATATTTTAGTCTTGGCTGCATTATATTTTTTAACTCACTCTGTACATAGTGCACTATAGTGATGTCATGGGACTTCATTACCTCATTTTTCCACCACAACACACACGTTATACAGGGGGTTTTCTTTATACCTTAAATCTATTAAGAAAATATTTAAACTTTATACCCAAGAGGGTTGTGCAAGAACAGTTTTATTACAAAGAAAAAATAAATATTTTTTAGAAATTAGAATTGAATTAGCTATGGTGCGTCATTTCTTCATTTTAACAGGGAGATTGAGTGTCCATTCAAGAATTGCTATCCATGTTTTTGGTCTTTTTCCCCACTATCTGACAGTTGCACCTCTCCAAAGGTCTAAACATCACTAGTAAACACGATATACTTCTATGTATTATGTTTTTATAACCAAAATATCTTGTTTGAACTAGTGTGTTTTATATAAACAAAATAAAAAATAATAATCATCTTACCTGTAGGAAGCTAATTGCCATTAAAATAAGGCTATAAGAACTTATTCCTCCAGTAAAAACTTCATTCAGATCCCTCTGAAGGAGAAACTGTTTCAATACTAAAATCAAATGAGGCAACAGAGTATATTCCTAAAAATAATTATGTTGAAAGGTTAAATACTATATTTCAAAAAGCATACACCAGGACTACAGATACATTTTGGACTCTAAAATTAAAACATCCCCCAGCTGCCTAAACAACTCCCTTTGCTAATCATAAGTTTGGCCATTTCTGAAACACTATCCAACCAACACTGGTGCAATTGTAAGATATTTGTTATCTTTATCTTTGTGCTTTTTGACAGGTTAATTGGTTCAGTAGTATACCACCATATTTGATTGAATGCTAATACTGTATGTTTTGAGTAATTCATTTTCTGACAGAACTGGCAGCTATGTAAATACAGATTTTAAGGGAAAATATTTTTGAAATGTTGTGCTGTTTAAAAGACTGGCATGACTAGTAAACGGAAAAAAAAAATACTTACTTTTACACAATCTTTGATAAACTGAGCTGCCTTTACACCAGTTTTTATATTGAAACTGATGTCTACTTTGACCTCTGTCTCCTGGTCAGTGAGTTTAATTATTGGCACCTAGAATAATAGAAGTCAGATTTTAAATGTTAATTTGGCTTAATGGCACACATTGAGAAACAAAATAACATCTTTCCCTCAGCCTACTCCTGAAACTATAAAATCTGTGTGTTCCCTTCATCTAATGTAACTTTCCCTGAGCAGCAGAGCAACCTAAATACTCCTTTTACATTAAAATTTGAATAAAGCCCTTACCCAGACAGTTTTAACAACATGTTCTACAAGCTATTCTCCCAGGGCCAGATTTCTCTCCAGGGCACCCAGAGGCATCAGGGTCCTAGCGTCTGACATCCGTGCACACCTGCATCCCCACAAGCGCACATGCATCATAGCGCTGGGAAACTTTGCTTTCCCTGTGCATTTTAGGATTCCCCTAAAATTTGGGGGCCCTAGGTGTGGGCCTTTGTGGCCTTGCCACAAATCTGGGCCTGTATTCTCAAATGAACTAGTTCCCTACCATTTCCACAATTTTCCTAAGGAAGGCCAATGCCCAGGGAGCTGGTTAAGAACTACAGACCTATGGCCCTCCTGAACACCAACATAAAACTATATACCAAAACTATTAGCTACTGGAGTCCAGTTCATTCAGAACCCAGATCAGGTGGGCTTTCTATGACATCACTGAGCATCCGGCACCAGCAGGGGAATAATTGATTTGATCCAGATTGCTCACATTTCAAGACCCCTACTGCTATTGCTTTCCTTAGGCTGGACCTACAGATTATAGCCTACGTCTGATGACTATCATCTGTGTCAATTTTCCGACCTGCAAAGAACCATTCATTCAGATTAATATAAAATCGTAAAGATAACAAATCACACTATGCTCAGGCTATTAATGGACAGACCGCAATCATACGAAAGTTATGTCTGGCAAAGTAGTAGTGACAATTGTTGTGTTTGGTAGCCAAGGATGAGGAGAGCAGAACAGTGCTTTATTAGCAGGTTCATGCAGCCATTACATAACAGCAGTAAGTCTTACTTTTCACTTTCAAGCTGTACAGAAAGTCATGTGTATGCACAGTGACACCTGCAGGCCATCTGTATAAACAGCACATATTCCCCCTATAGTAGGAAAGCATTTGGACAATATATAAACAGTAACCATTAAACCGTATGTATCTTAAATCAATATATACATTCTTCACATGCAGTCCATGCACGTAGTTTCCTGCCTTATAGGTTCACTTTCTTCTGCCCTATTGCGGTTGGCATTATGCACAGTGACACCTGCAGGTCATTTGTATAAACACCACAACAATCTCCCGTTGATATAGTCAGATAGGCAATATATACATATATTTAATACCAATATAAATCTTTTAACCTGTCCAGTCGACTAATAACTGATTACCCATGGTGCGAAAAATATGATGACACTCCCCAAACGGCCCGAAAATTGTACCTGAAAAGGCATTTGACTGGGTTCACTGGAGCCTAGTAAAATGGACAATGATAAGGTTTAATCTAGGCATTCAATTTATAAAAACCAGTTATGGCCTTGTATTCAGACCAAACTACCAGAGTAAAAGTCTATGGCATGACATCTCAAATTCACAGGCACATGGGCTGTCTTTTTCTTGTTGCCCGTCTATTTTTCACCCCCATCAAGCAAC
Organism: Xenopus borealis; assembly: GCA_024363595.1. Classification (NCBI taxonomy): domain Eukaryota; kingdom Metazoa; phylum Chordata; class Amphibia; order Anura; family Pipidae; genus Xenopus; species Xenopus borealis. The sequence continues at coordinate 72,399,559 of CM044441.1, forward strand.
TTTTAGAACATAACATTTGAACAAAATATATTTTCAACTCCTTACAAGTGGATAAGCCCATGAATTCACACTGGCATGTGTGTGCCATACTCTGCTTGCCCTATGCGATCTGTGTTTGTCAAACTCTCCCTGTGGGAGGAGAACCTGGTGGGGGACTGTTGTGGTCTACTTACAACGATCCAATAAATATCATGCATTCAAGATATACCATGCGAAACTCGAATTCTGTGTCTTGAATGCATGAGGTCATTATCTTCATATTGGACATCTAATGAAACAGTGGAGTTTCTCATTCATCGCCATGTCATATTAAACAGTCTGATCCTAAGTTTTGGTATGGCGAGTAGGCTAGCTGACCATGTAGTTGGTGGAGGCAGAATTACCACTTATGTTTGAATATGATTTGTGCCATGTTATCACTTTAAATCATACTCTCAATAGATACATGAGAGAGATGAGAGAGAGAGAGAGAGAGAGAGAGAGAGAGAGAGAGAGAGAGAGAGAGATATATATATAGATAAATATATATATATAGATAAATATATATATAGATAAATATATATATATATATATATATATATATATATATATATATATATATATACACATATACATATACATATACACATATACATACATATATACATACACACACCATTTTGGGGGGGTACATTTTATTTATTTGTAAATAGAGGGATTGGGCAGGTTTAAAAATCTTACGTATCTGCCAGTGTATGATATCTGCAGAAGAGTAAGCAAAAAAGGGCCAACAGCTGAACAACTGAAAGGTGGCCATACCATTTTTGGTACTAATGGTATTTATTATAATTTATCTCTTGAATAGGCCTATTGAAGAGAGTCTGTACAAGGACAGGTTACATCTGGCCACCCGTAGTAGGTTTAGCAAAACGTTGAGCTTTGTGAATTAATTCTTCAGCAATATATCTGCACAGATTTCTTCAAGACGGATATCACAATGTACTTACTGTAGCTTTATCCAGAATCTTTATTGAATATGAGTCTGCCACATTTTGTGCACGGAGGGCTTGTTCCAAAAGCTGCAACGGTGGCCTTTCCCATTTTCCAAATACAACAAGGTCAATGTCACTGGTAAAAAAAAAAACTGAACTTAAACACAAAAGGTATCAAAAGGTACAAGTTACAAAGTAAAATTGTGAAAGTCTTAAAAAAAAAACAAGTTTAAAAGGAGAACGATCATGAAATATAGTGTGCTCTTTCTTTTAAGTTATACACAGTAAAGTTATCAGTAAAGAAAGAACAGTGTTTTTTCAGCGTTAAACCTATTACTTAATGAAAAAATATCTGCATCCTCAACCAAGCTTTTACTAATCCCACGCAGCCCAACCCAAAAGCAGCATAGTCTGGGACAAAGTGTCATCACAAACAGCTCCCAGTATGTTCCTCCTTCCTGACAAAGTCCACTCTCCTGACATGATTTCAAATCTGCATCCCCCTGGAGGAGTCAATCACGCTGACCACCCCCCCTCCAAGCTGATGTCATAAAGACACGCCCTCCATCAGAAGCCTGCCATTTGCAATGAATTTAAATGAGACATTCATTTCGTTAGTATGTTTACCCTCCACAGTTGGTTATAATGGGGATCAAAGAGGAAATCTAATAGCTATAATCTCAGCCAAAAAGCAGGGCGATGCTTCTTTTATTGGATATCAGGATATGCCAATGTGAAATAATGTGTAATAAACTTATCTAGAATCTCAGCCATACAACATAAAGTATAGCACAAAGGCAGTGTAGGACACACACATATATATATATATATATTAATTATATATATATATATATATATATATATATATATATATATATATATATATATATGATCAGGTGAAAAATGCAGTCTGGTTCTGAGGTGTGAACAGTACAGGGTTTTACAGACATGAACAATACTGGGAGGAGATTATAGGTGTGAACAATACATGTCCCCCCCTTCTGACAAGGAGCAGCACTGCTGAAATGATCCTCTACAATCAGTTTTAAAAGTTCTTTACCAGTTCTTTGTCAACCAAGCCAGATGCATAAATGCAGCTCTTCAATACTGCTTGCCTGTCTGCAGACAGAGATGTGTTGCACACAGATATGATGTAACTAGAGGATGAGGGAGGGGAAATAACTCAAGGAACATGGGTGGGGCTAAGTCAATGCTGCTGAACTGAATGGATACTCCTACTTTCAGATTCTGAAAATGCTTGATCTGGAGAGCTGTTAGGAATGAGTGATAAGTGTGTTTATAACACAAATTTGAGGCAGTTGGGTATAGATTTTATTGTACTAATTAATCATATCAGTGAGAAAAATGGTATGGTTTATATTTCATGACAGTTCTTTAATGGTTTACGGTTTACATTTGCAAAAGCATTTTGTACAAATTCAAGACAAATTAACAATAAATTAAAAACTGCCTCAAAAATTCAGTTGTGCAACAAAGATGCTCTAATTTTTAATAATGCAACTAAGGCTAGTTATAAGGCTGATTTTGGCCAAAAACAGTGTCTCACTGATATCAAGTTGGCCCATATCTGACTAGACTGGTTGGAAAAATACTATCAAACAAAAGAAGCATTATGCAAAAGAGCAAATTCAGACTGAGATGATTGCTCGTCAGCCACACCAAATAAACAGATCTTTATGATTATGAACAATAACAGTCTTTTGGGATAGTTCACTTTTTGTTTTACCATGATGTGTGGCAACGATATCTAAAGATGCAATAGGTCAACATTTTTTTTTTTTTTGCATTCTCTTCTTCAGCTCCAGCTCTCCAATTTGGAAATTAAGCAGCCTGCTAGGGTGCTGGTTTCCCCTAGCATCAATGCAGTGATTTGAATAAACTGGACAATAGTTTGGACAGGACTGAATAAAATATAGGTACATGTATGCGACCGGTTATCAGTAATGGAACTAACGGGGAGGGGGCCATAGGGGCTATGCAGCCAGACCCCCTCCTGTAAGCGAGATCACAGTGGATTCACAAGTGTGCGAACCACTGGCGGGCCTGAGGGGGTGCAGACCCTAGTAAAGTTGCACCCCTGCATACCCAGTAGATCTGCCACTGCCTGTTATCAAGAATGCTTTGCACCTGTATTCCGGATAAGTGGTCTTCTGTAATTTGTATCCTCATCTTAAAAACCGGTTAAACTATTTTCAGAGAATATGAATGATAACACAAAAACTTTTCTTTCATTCATGGTTAGTGGTTGGCTGAAGCCATTTATTGTCAAACAACTGTGTTTACACTCTTTTAATCCTAATCACTACACAAACTAGCCAAATGACCCTGATCAAAAGTTTACATACCATGTATTGCCCCCTTTAATATCAATGAAAAAGCCAAATAAAGTGAAGGTTCTGGAGTGGCCATCTCAGTCTCCTGACCTCAATATCATTGAGCCACTCTGGGGAGACCTCAAATGTGCAGTTCATGCAAGACAACCCAAGAATTTATGGGAGCTTGAGGCATTTTGCCAGGAAAAATGGGCAGCTTTACCATCTGAGAAGAGCAACATCTACAACTACCACAAAAGACTTCAAGCTGTCATTGATGTTAATGGGGCAATACACTGTATTACTGGGGTAATGTATGTAAACTTTTGATCAGTGTCATTTGGATAGTTTGTGTAGTGATTATGATTTAAAAAGAGTAAACAGTTTGACAATAATTGGCTTCAACCAACCACTAACCATGAGTGAAAGAAAAGTTTGTGTGTTATTCATATTCTCTGAAAAAGAAATCAAATTCTGCCAGGGTATGTAAACTTATGATCACAACTGTATCCACACAGAATATTATATATACATATTTTATGTAACTTGAAGCTGACCTTGTAGGTAGGTAAAGTCCAGTGCTAAAGCTTCCAAAAACCTGAACCTGAAAGAAAAAAAATGACAATACAAAATGTTCATTTTACAAACTTTTCTTTAGATATTTCCACCGCCTCACATGAAAGAACTCAAAGGCAGATAAACCTATATCATCTTCTTGTCAAGTACATACTTTAAACAGTGCAAAGGAAGTGACCAATAAAGACATAATGTAACGTATATTAACATTTCAAGTGAATAAAATTAAGAGGACACATACAGGAGTGGAATCAAACTCTTGGGGAAGAATGTGAGAAGCAAAACAAATAGTAATTTTGGTTGCCATGGTCTAAAAGCAGTGTTGGGACAGGGCTGGCAGGACACAGGGAAAAACCCCATAATGGCCCCAAAAAGAAATAAACCCGTGTGCTGTGATTGAGCATATGCACAGAGCTTCTTGAGCAGCGCACGGCAGGCCAGGGAATTGGAGGTCGGAAGGGGGCCCCCAGGGACTGCCTGGAGGGCCCCTCATTTGCTGCCCTGGTGGACACCCAAGGCTCCAGTCCAACCCTGTCTAGAAGTGCAAATATCTGTTGCCAATTCGTCAGACAGAGCAATATTGATTTTGTAACTTAACATTGGCCTGTGTTTGGAAGAGAGGGAATGGTGACATACATCATGGGACAAGTTAGGCCATGAATTCAGCTATTCTCATTTACAGGCCACACCTGCCCATGGTTTTCTGCATGTTCCTTTGGGAGTCAGTAACTTTTTTACAGAGCACAGTTGTGGAATCTCTATTGCTATTTTGCCCCCAGTCAGTTAACACTGTTGCCATACAAGATGAATTAGAGACACACTGAAATCCCTCCCATTTTGGAAAACCTAATATGCTAAATGACATGTCCATTTCTGCATGTACATTTCAGCTAAATTTGTTATGCGTACTTGCTGGTTGTGGGTTGACTACAAACTCTCGCCATTCTTGCCTTTCCGGTAATCAACTTCCATAGGCATTTTCACTTTCTTTGCTACCCTCCATTTAAAAATAGGTTATCTGTTCTTCAGTTTTAGTTTTCTGATAAATTAGGAAACTTCCATCATCATCTCTTCAGTATTCCAAGGTAAAAAGTGATAATTCCCAAATCCTTCACGCTTGATAGATTGACCTGTTTTTATCAAGTAGCTCTATTCATCTTGTCACAGACACAATTGTTGTCTCTTCAAGGCTGTAGGTATCATGGCTTTTTATAAGGAAGGCTCATCAAATTATAAGTTGTACCTTACTATCACTTTGCTCACTGTAGTAAATGTTCTTAAGTGAGTTCATCTAGGTGCACAGCTAGGTGCACAGCTTGTAAGGCATAACTGCTATTGATTTTGAAGGTAGGCAATTTTGTAGTTATGTTTTTGTGGCTACTGCTTCTCGCCAGACTTTCATGTGAGATTTTCATTCATCCAGGTCATGGTATATCTAATATAAGTAATTAAAAAAAAAAAAAAACTGGACTTGCTGAGAAATTTTGCTCATCTGAGCAGTTTCAGAGAGGTGACATCTGAAATTCACAGTGGTGTTGATTCTGTTTATTTACTGTGATAGAATTACCAATGTGTCATGCAACTCCTAGAAACAGGTGTTACTTGTGAAAGTTGCAGGAATGGATGTGTGAAGTATCCTGAAACCACCGGGGTACAGATGTTGGAAAATTGTAGGTAGCAGACTGGTGATGACGAAAGCCCCTGCCTCTGTTCAGGGATGGTTTCTCCACCTTGACATGAATCACCTCTTTGATGCCTCTTTCCAACCAGTGGATATTTAAAAAAAGGACTGATTGCTCTAAAATTAACTGTACAATTCATAAACAAAAATAAAAAACAGATCAATTGACATTAACTCTTTCACTGCCAGCCATTTTGTCCTAAATGCGAACATCTACTGCCAAGCAGTTTTTAGACATTTTGTACTCTTTCGCTTTAAAGACCTTTCCTGGGGGCGTCTTTTAGTTTACCCAGGAAAACAATATATCGTTTTTTTCAGGACAACCTGAGCTCTCAGAATTTGCTAGAATTTTGGGGTAATTTCACTACTGTAAAAAGATATGGGATTCTAAGTGTATAAAAAAAAAAAAAAAAAAAAAAAAAACAGTTTTGCATGATACAAACGCATCTATCAGAAAATTTATTTTATGAATGAGAACACAGCAGATTAAGAAAGTTCAATGTGTCCCAAACACGCCAATACCAAATATAGATTGTTTTATGGAGATTTCTCACTTATATATTTCAAAATCTCTAAGCAGTACACTACCAAATTTCCAAAGCACCGCTCCACAAAACTGCATACTTCTGATTTCAAGGTCAAACATTCCACGAACAGTAGGTTTACCCTAAAAAACTACCCTGTATTAGAAAGAACAGATCCTGCAGAATAAAAAAATGGGTAAATATATCTGTGTACGCCACACTATCAAGTTGCAATTCTATCCTAAAGTTATAATTTTTTATAGAAATTGGTGAATTTTTTCAAAAATTACCTCAGAGCTTCCAATTTGCAGCATCATATCTCTCACACATCATTAGGTACCAATGTATAACACCCTATTTATGATTGCCAGGAGTCCACTGAACATTTTGATGCTCAATATGTATTGGTGTACCCAAATATGTGGCATGTAGAGGCCTCAAAATGTAGACACACCATGTGAGCGATCAGTTATGTATTTCCAGGTACTGCAAAATATACACATTTTCCTCATTTTAAGGGGGGCAAAGCTAGAAAAAAGTTCACCCCAAAAACCATACATTTTCGGAAAGTACACAGTCCCCCAAATTCAAAATGGATATGCATGTCTTTCTACTCAAAAGTGCCAAACAGCAAATCTTTCCTAAATTTGGTGACATTTCCAAAAATCAGCTCAAAATTTCCAATCTGCAGCATCGTATTTCCACACATACTTTTAGGTATCAAGATAAATCACCCCAAATATGAAAGCCTGGGATCATCTGAACAGTTTGATGACTAATCTGTATAGGTGTACCCAAGAATGTGGCATATAGAAGCCCCAAAACGAAGAACCCCATATGGTCTATCATTTCAGGTACTGCAAAAGCAACAGATTTAAATCATTTTGAGGGGGGCAAAACAGTTCACCCCCAAAAACCATACATTTTCAGAAAGTACACATTCCTCCAAATCCAAATTGGGTATGCATGTCTTTCTACTCAAAAGTATCAAGCCCCAAACCTTTCCTAAATTTGGTGATAAAGGCAGCTGTTTTTACATTTCTGAAAATTGCCTAAAAATATTGCAATTGGCCACATTTATCTCACCCAATTTCTTACATACAATTGCCAGTTTGCCTACTGTGAACAAAGACCTGTGACGGAGCAATGTCTGCCAAAACACCCCCCAGAGCCATATATCTTCTGAAAGTACACAATCTGAATAATCAAAAATAGGTAATTATGCCTTTCTACTCCAAACTACTATACTGCAAAGCTACACTAAAGGCAGTGTTTTTAGGACATCTCAAAATCACCTAAAAATATTGCAATTGGACAGATTTATCTATCTCAATCTCTTACATACAATTGTAAAACCCCCTTAATATTGACGCTAAGGGTCTACGGAACAGTTTGATGTCCAGTATGCATAGATATACCAAAGCAGCTGGCATGTGCGCACACTAAATAAAAATAGTGCATATGAATTTTCTCCACTGCCAATTAACCTTTTTTGTGAGACTGCGCATTGTCTGCCAAAAGACCCTCCTAACAGCACAAAGACCCCCCCCCCGAGCCATATATTTTTGGCAACTACACACTGATGAATCCAATACAGATAAAGATGCTGTTCTACACCAAACTACCCAACTGCAAAGTTTTTCTAAACATAGAGGTTTTTACAACATTTCTGAAAATCACCTAAAATGTTGCAGTTTGCCACATTTATCACACAACGTTTTACGTACAAAGAAAAAAAAAATCACCCTAAAGATGGACGTCGGAGGTCTACTGAATAGTTTGATGCCCAATATGCAAAGAATTTGGTATGTACAGACCCCAAATGAAAAACATACATAGGAATTTTCACGCTAACCATCACAGATGCTGAAGTAGGAGACACGTGGAGAGCCCAGGAAGTTGAAGTATCGCAGAGCAGGAAGCAGCTCTGCAGGGAAGGAGAGGTAAGTAAAGAAGCAGACGCTCCATGCGATGCGTCTGCTTCTTTTACAAGTCGGCTCTGCGACATCCGTCATCTTCTTAGGTGAAGGGTTGTAGGCAGGCTAATGGGTTGAGTCTTTATTGTGGGGAGAACGTTCCCTTGGTAGGGGGTTGGTATTTTTCAAGTCCAGATATCTGACATTCTTTGGATAATCATTATGAACACTTTTTTTAAGGTCATTGTGTGCCCTCAGACCACTGTAATCTAAGGCCTTCCCAGGTTTCACAAACACAATCCCAGGGGATGTGATCACTCGTAACTGGGGCAAACCTGGCCACCATAGCTACCGCCTTTGGTTTCCCAGTTACTGGATTGGTTAAGATCAGCAAGCATATTCACCAAACTTGATTTGAGGGAGGCTTATAATTTGATCCAAATTAAGCAGGGAGATGAGTGGAAGACCGTGTTTTGTACACACTATGATCATTATGAGTACCTGGTGATGCCATTTGGATTATGTAACGACCTGCCACTTTTCAGTTTCTGGTTAATGAAATTTTCCAAGACTTGATGGATCAGTTTATCATCATTTATTTGGATGATATCTTGATTTTTTTGGAAAATTTAGAACAGCACCAGGAAAATGTAAAGAATAGTCTTACAGCATCTTCGGGCCCATCAGTTATATGCAAAGTTGGAAAAGTGCACATTTGAAGTATCACATATCAGCTTCCTAGGGTTTTCCATATCTCCAGAGGGAATTCAAATGGATATAGATAAGGTTTAAATTATATTAGAATGGCCAGTACCAAGAAAAGTTAGATATCCAAAGATTTATTGGATTCAGTAATTTTTAAACATTTTATTAGGAATTTTTTGTCTGTAATATCACCTATCACTTTCTTGACCTGTACGGGGTGCCTTTTATCTGCGAAATTCAAAAGGCCAGCTCAGCCTTTTACAAACTCGTGATAGGATTTCTTCCTGGTGCTTCTGAGCCTTTGTGCGTCTGAATCTGCTTTGTTATCTGATCTTCTGTTGTGACCCGGCCTGTTCCTGACTATTCTGACATCTGCAATCCGACCTAGCCTGTACCTCGACCAATTCTTCTGCATGATCCTTTCTGATTGATTACCTGGTTTGACCTTTGGCTTTCCTGATGGATCCTTGATTTCCGCCTGCCTCGACCCAGCCTGCCTGACTCCGATTCTGCCTTATCTTATTGTACCGTGACCTTCAGTCTAACTGACTAACAACCCTCATGCCGCTTTGCTTGCCAGAACTCCTCGCCTTGCTCCCCTCATGAATTCCAGGTGGCATCTGAGTAGCTGAAGGATCCCTGAAGGGTGCCGACCGTGACACAGAAGTCAGATGTTAGAACTCAGAGCTCTATGAAACTAGAAGTTAATTGCCATGCTGAGCAGCTAAACTTACGTTTCCTTATTCCAGCAAGTTGCTGTCTTTAGTTGTTAGAAAGAAACCTTGTTGAGAGAGCAAGGTCTGACTGATTACTTTGTTTTGCTTGATATTTATATCCATTTGCCAGCAGGAGTGCTAACATTTCCTATGTGCTAATATTAATATTTTTCAAGTGCTTAGAAATGGCAGTTACACAAGGCAGTTCCATGGAACTAACTCCTATCTCTTCTCCTTCTACATCCTATCCATATACCTGCAACTGCTATATACTGCTTTAACTGCTTATTCTGGTAATACAGATGAAGCCACTTTGGATTGTGTGTTTGACATAGAATAACTTAACTCAGACTTCACACGTGTCATTTAACACAGAATATTGTCACAGCATCCCATCCAAAGTGTTCACCGTTTAAAACAATGGTGCTTTGGTATGCTAATGAAAAGGTTAAATGCATTAAATGAGTTAAGATTACTTTAGATAACACAGTTTCTTCAATTAACCCTGAGTCACGACACAAATTCATCTGCACATCCTATCCATATACCTGCAACTGCTATATACTGCTTTAACTACTGCTTATTCTGGCATACTCTGCTTTACAGTCTCTGACAAAAATCTCAAACAAACATCCACTCCTCAGTGAGCAAGAGATATTTTTATAGCCCCAAACTAGGGTCTGGTGTCTGTAAAACTCAGCCCTCTGATAGCTGGTTAATTAGTCAATCAGGGTCGAGAGATCGCGGGGGTTCGAGAGATTGCGGGGGTTCGAGAGATTGTGCAAGGGGGGCAATTGAGAGATTGTGCAAGGGGGGCAATTGAGAAATTGTGCAAGGGGAGCAATTGAGAGAGTGTGCAAGGGGGGCGGTTGAGAGAGTGTGCAAGGGGGGTTGAGAGTGTGCAGGGGGGGCTGAGAGAGTGTGCAGGGGGGGTTGAGAGAGTGTGCAGGGGGGGTTGAGAGTGTGCAGGGGGGCTTGAGAGTGTGCAGGGGGGCTTGAGAGTGTGCAGGGGGGCTTGAGAGTGTGCAGGGGGGCTTGAGAGTGTGCAGGGGGGCTTGAGAGTGTGTGCCGCCAGGACAGATTTATTATCAACATGTATTTCTATAGCGCCAACTTGTTTTGTAGCGCTGTACAGATGACAGCCAATTGCAGCAGTGGAAAAGGGGCACAAATATTAGTTCATATTGTCCAGGACTCTAACAGTCAGGCTGGATGGATGGATGTCAGACAGTGGTGCTGCTGCAGGTTTCTCCTCTCCACCCACCCTCAAGATTATCGGTGAAGAAAGAAGGCAGGCAGGTAAGGAAACAAATAACATTTATTACACTGACTTGTGGTTTTTAACCTTTCCTTACTTTCAATAGCAAAAATTGCAGTTCTGCCCTCCTATTATGAAATTTGGCATATTTGTACATGGAATTGACAGTGTGCCATCCTTATGTGATTTCTGGGTTTATTTATTAATGGAATTTCTACTGTATCATTCTAGTATGAATTCTGGGGGTATTGATATTTATATCAAACTGTTCAGCCAACCCTTGGTGTCAATATCTAGTGTTTTCCAATTGTATGTAAGAAAGTGGGTGAGAAATGTGACCAATTGCAATATTTTTAGACTGTTTTCAGAAATGTAAAAAGTTGTGGCTATAGCAGGGCTTTGTGGCCTGTATGTTGCATTGACCAGGATAAGTTGGGGGCCCATAATTTTTTTTTGCAGGGGGGCCCTGTGGCTTCTAGTTACGCCACTGACCTACCCCATTAAGTTCAAATTCTAGACAAATCTCAGCCTCTCTAATTTCCTCTCCTTCCCTCTCCACACATGAAGTATACAAAGTACTCCGTTTAACTATTCAAGGAAACTCCTCTTTTCCATACAAACTAAGAACTTACAAATCCTGCTCTCACTTAGTCTCTACCTTTCTATTGCTGGCAGCAGTGGACATTTCCCCAAACCCTGGCCCCTACCCCATCCCTGTTATCACGACCAGGGGCCCCTTCTCTTTGCTGCAAATTCCAACAGTACAGAACTCTTATTCCTATAACAAAAAAACCCAGTTAATCTTTCTTGTGCTCTCTGGAATGCCAGATCTGTTTGCAACAAACTCACTGCTATACACGACCATTTCATTGCCAATTCAATTAACCTACTCATACTTACAGAAACCTGGCTTTCTCCCACTGCCTCACCTGCTGCCCTGTCCTATGGGGGCCTACACCTTACTCTAGAAACAGACCTGGGGTGGGGTAGGGTTGCTTCTCTCTCCCTGCTGTACTTTTAAAGCTCTTCCACCTGTTCCTTCCCCATTCTCCTCATTTGAGGTTCACTGCATAGGCTCTTTTCCCCCGTTTCACTCTGCATTGCTGTCATATATCGACCACCCAGACCAACTGCACAATTTTTTAACAACTTTGCTGCCTGGCTTCCCTCCTTTCTTTCATCCAACACCCCATCCATAACATTTGGAGACAAATATACCCGTTAACAACATTAACAACCCTTCTGTCTCTAAACCTCTTTTACTAACCTTCTCCATAGGCTTATCCTTGTGTTCAGACTCACCCTCTCACACCAGTGGCAATGCTCTGGATTTAATATTTATTAGACTCTGTTCAACCACTAATCTTACGAACACCATTTCCCCTCTCTGGTCACAATTTGCTCACATTTTAACTCTCACTAACTACCTCCTCACCCCCTGCTATTCCCCAAACAAGTACCGACCGTGACCTCCATACTATAGATGTGTCACATTTATCTCCTTCCTTTGACTATGTTCACTCTGACATCGCCACCATCTCGTCCTTATGTGGCTACCTCTGTCTACTACAGCACTCTCACCACTGCCCTTAATGAGCTTGCTCCTACAAAAACTAAACATTCTAGACCTGTGCTCCTTCACCCCTGTCACTGATGAAGTCTCAAAACTTTCCCACCTTACTACCTGCTCACTTGATCCAATTCCTTCAAAACCTCTCTGCAATAACAATCCATGTCTAATCAGAGCCTTAACTCATCTATTTAATCTCTCGCTCTCAACTGGACTATTTCCTTCTCAACTAAAACATGCTCTCAGGCCCCCATCCTGAAAAAACCCTCTCTTGATTCCTCCAATCTTGACAACCACTGACCTAATACCTTTCATCTCTAAACTACTTGAGCGCCTAGTCTACAACTGACTAACCTCATTCCTCTCTGACAATAATCTACCGGACCCCCTACAATCTGGTTTTAATCCACAACACTCCACTGAAACTGAACTGACCCGACTAACTAATGACCTTTTAACAGCTTAAGCCAACAATCATTTCTCACTACTAATACTACTAGATATCTCCGCTGCATTTGACACTGTAGAGCACCCTCTCCTCCTCCAGTCCCTCCATTCACTTGGCCTTCGTGACATGGCCCTGTCCTGGTTCTCTTCTTACCTCACTAATCATTCCTTCAGTGTCTCCTACAATGGAGTAGCATCTTCTCCCCTACCCCTTTCTGTTAGAGTTCCTCACGGCTCTGTCCTGGGACCCTTATTCTCCCTCTATACTTCCTCCCTCGGCAAATTAATCAACTCGTTTGGTGTCCACTACGACCTCTATGCTGACTGTATTTAGACCCATCTATTCTCTCCTGATCTCAACCCAGAACTCCTAACTCGCATCTTCTCCTGCCTGTCCGCCATCTCTACCTGGATGTCGCAACGTTACTTTAAAGGGATACGGACACCTGAAATTAAACTTTTTTACATCTATTATAATAACTGGCTTTGAAAGCTACTTATAACTTTGCCATAAAGTATTTGCATGAAGCTTTTACATTACCTGTCTGATTCCCCATGTTCATGTATGAGGGGGCTGGCATATTTGTGCAGGAGGAGACCGTTAGCATTAGAAACTGTAACCAACAGGCTGAGATGGGACCGTTAGGTTGGCAAAGTCAGTGACAGTGTCAGAGTCAGGCTTAGGAAATTCAACTAACAATTATATACAAAAACAAAGCTCTCGGCAAAAAATGATCACCATGACCTATAGGTAACATGCAATGTACATTCATGTTAAAATTAATTTTTTTTAGTGTCAGAATCACTTTAAATGAAACCTCACAAACAGCAATGGATCTCTTTCCTCCAACTAACACCAGTAACATCCCTGAAGTATCCATCATAGTTAATTCCATTATCACCCCGTCTCCCCAGGCCCGTTGCCTGGTTATCCTAGATTCTATTAATGAAAAACATGCTCGGCTTCATGCTAAAACATTTGTGCATTATCAACCCCGGTCTGCCTACCTTGTGTTAGCCACTCCCTCGTGATGCGTTCCGCGCTATTGGGCGCTTCAGCTATTTTTGAGAATGTTTTTCATTAACAAATAGTGTTTACAGGGGACCTGTGCACGGCTTTTTGCTGTAAAGATGGCTTTTTACACCGTTTACTTCGGAATTATCTAGATCTATTAGATTCTGCCCAGTCATTCACTCCTGATATCAAGTGACTTATTAAATCATGTCACTTCCACCTAAGGAACATATCCAAAATACGATTGTGAAGGAAATTTTCTTATTAAGTCTTGTTTTTACTAAAAGAACTTATTATGTTAGATTTGCTTCTGATGACCTATAGCTAACCTTTCTAACCCTCACCCTGAACTTGTGCAACGCCTACAAGTCTACCATTTTCTAGACAGTAATAAAACCACATTACACACAATGAGCAGGAAAGGTATGTTGGAGGAGATAAGCTCAGAATAGAAAAGGACCAACAATAGTGGAAACTGCACATCTTGCAAAGTTCCATCGTAGGAGAAAGGGCACATCGGACAGACAGGGTGAATAAATGTCCTTACATGGTCAAGGATGTATTGATTACTACTGATGTAATGCTTGTGACGTGTTAAGTTTTTCCTTTCTGTAATGGCATAAAAACCTAATACTTGCTAATGTTCGGGGCAGTTCTTCTTAATTGATGAGCTGTCCGCTTATAAGTGTAATAAACTTTTACTGATTTTAATCCTCAGAGTCCTGGTAATTTGAAATTGCCACCACAACGATCATCACCCAAGATGCTGCCAAAATTCTTATTCACTCCCTCGTCAGATCACGTCTAGACTATTGCAACTCTTTTAATTGGCCTTCCATGCCAGAGACTGTCACCTCTCCAGTCCGCTAGGCTCATTTCCTCAGCAACCGCTCTTCCTCTGCCACACCATTCTGCCAATCCATCCACTGGCTTCCACTACCCTTCAAAATTAAATTCAAATTAATGACCCTGACATTCAAAGCACTTCATAACTCTGCCCCTCCCTACATCTCTGAACTCATCTCTATATACTCACCCAACCGCTTACTATGCTCCTCTACTGACCTGATAATCAATGCTTCTATCATTACCTCCTCACATGCTCGGATTCAACTTTGCAAGATCTGCACCTCTCCTCTGGAATGCTCTCCCACAGTCTGTACGACTTTCTCCCAACCTTTCTGCTTTCACAAAATTTCTTAAAACACACTTCTTTCGAGAAGCCTACCCTCACTCTTAACTACCAAATGCAACACTACATACAGTACATTTCTCACCCACTTAATTCGATCTTGCCCATTCCCACATCTTATGTATAACTCCCTTACCTTTAGATTCTAAGCTTTTTCTGTATAGGGCCTTCACCTTTTTATAGTCACTGATTGTGATTGCATGCAACTCTATATGTATGTAATTCATGTGATTTAGTTGAATAAACCAATTTACTTTAAAGAGATACGCAATATGTTGGCACTATAGAAATACATGCCAATAATAATTATAGGGGGCTAAATAAGATCATGGTAATGAATTAGTACCCCCTTCCCTTGACCTCTGAACTCTTTGACAGAGACAAAGGTGCAACCATCTTTTTTAAATTAGATCTAAGGGGTGCAGATGGCCTTTAACACCCGGGATGGGAATTAGGAGTACTGAGTAATGCTCACTCTCCACGATGTAGTTAAATTTATTTACACAGAAATGAAAAAACTTAGTATATTTAAATTACTTTACTAGCTGCTATTTAACTGCGTTATTTATGTGCAGCAAACATCCAATTTTAACTCTTGGAATATGTATGTATATATATATATATATATATATATATATATATATATATATATATATATATATAAAGTAGAAAAAGGGATCAGCACTCACTTGATTCGGTGAAAAAGTGTATTTAATGTACACACATAGAAAATCCGACGTTTCGGTTCCACTTGGGAACCTTTCTCATATATATATATACTTAGTTTTAGATAGACTATCATTGAACAATGTGTAGTTTGCCAACTGTTTGCTGTTCCATTGTGAAATACAGAAGTTTAACATAGGGTTAATTCTGGTCACTGCCTTTAAGACTTTGATTGGCAGTTTGGATACAGCATTTGATTGTTTAGTGTTAATATAAATATCCATGTGTATAGTTGTTTGTCTAGCCTATGATTAAGTGCCCAAAAGGCACGAAACGCGTAAGGCATTTGAGATGTTGCGGTTCTAAATAAATAAATTTTTTAACTACATTGTGGAGAGTGATCCAGTTTGTGCTACCTTTTTCATTTCATATTTTGCCACAGTGCCTTCCTGAGCTGAAGGCTTAAAGTGTGTGCACCTGGATCCCCCAATGTATTGGGTAAGTTAAACCGTCAAAAATTTACAATTTGGAGCTTGAAGCACTATACAAATTATTTATGTACTAGACATTAAGCCCGTTAAATTAACGGGCGCTAGAACATATGTAGTCAAAACATTTATAAAAAACAGAATTGTTCTAGGCGAATTTTCGCCTGCGCTGCGCAAATTCACTAACGTGCGAATTTACACTCTGGTCGGCGATCGGTAACGTATTTACGTTTTTCAGACTATCACCCACAATGGTAAAACACGCCACAGCGCAAGGGTGTGAAGTTGCGCGTCTATGTACTTCGCTAGCGTAAATTCACCAGACACGGTCCCTGCGGCACATGCGCAGTAGCGCGATTCCATGCACACAGGGACTGGACGCAGAGACACTTGAACTTTACATTAAGCCGTTAAATTAACAGGCGCTAGAACATATGTAGTCAAACATTTATAAAAACAGAATTGTTGTAGGTGAATTTTCGCCTGCACTACGCAAATTCACTAACGTGCGAATTTACACTCTGGTCGGCGAACGGTAACGTATTTACGTTTTTCAGACTATCACCCACAATGCTAAAACACACCACAGCGCAAGGGTGCGAAGTTGCGCGTCTATCTACTTTGCTAGCATAAATGATCACTCAACGGGAATTGAACACAAAGCACTGGTCAGAGGCATTTACCTTATACACTTCACCACAGGCTTCCATTGCCTCTAGTCTAAGTAGTGGTACTGACAGCATTAGCTGGTGATTGGCGACCTCTAGTGGCCAAAACTGGTAAATTCAGTCTGTCGGCACATGCGCAGTAGCGAATTCCACAGACACAGGGACTGGACGCAGAGACACTTCAACTTTATTATATAGGATATACTTAGTAATGCTCTTCAGTCTATGTAATGCCCTGTCTTTCAGGAGTGTGTAAACAATGTCTTCTGTGATCTTTTGGGGTGCTATGTTGTGGTATAGATTTTGATCTAGTCCCCAAATCCAGCTATCCATCGTGTTCATGTCCAGGAGGTGTTACAAAAGGTTAAGGCAGAACCAGCTTTATGCCATGCTTGAGACAGGTGTTTTTAGGTCCCCTCTGTACATTTCCCGGGGTACATTATTTCTCAAAAGGACCTAGAAATGGAACCAGCCAAAGACCCGGCCATTCTGAAGTGGGCACAACACCTTTGACTACGGGCGATCCAAAGACTTTCAGTGTTTGCCATTTATTATCAGCAATTTATAAAAGATCTCTCTATTCGGGTGGCTCCAATTACTGCCCTGGCTAAAAAAGGGGCATATCCTAGCATTTGGTCTGCAGAGGACGTAGATGCCTTTGATCTATATAAAAAAATATTTAATTTCATCCTGTTACTGGTACAATCTATCACTTTTTTCTCAAAGATTTTCCTCTGCAGAGGTTATGATATTGGTAACGGAGTTGCTAGCCATTAAATGGGCTTTCAAAGAGTGGAGACATCTTTTGGAGTGTGCCAAGCATGTGATCTCTGTGTTTAAAGGAATTGTTCAGTATAAAAGTAAAAACTGGGTAAATAGATAGGCTGTGCAAAATAAAACATGTTTTCAATATAGTTAATTAGGCAAAAATGTAATGTATAAAGGCTGGAGTGGCTGTAAGACTAACCTAAGAGAAATCTTTCTTTTCAGCTCTCTTTTGTTTACACTGACTGGTTACCTTGGTGACCAGGCAGTAACCAATCAGTGACTTGAGGGAGGGCCACATGGGTCATAACTGTTGCTTTTGAATCCGAGCTGAATGCTGAGGATCAATTACAAACTCACTGAACAGTTATGTCCCATGTGGCCCCCCTTCAAGTCGCTGACTTACTCAGATTTAGAGAGCTGAAAAGCAGGATGTTGGATTCTGGCTATTATATTAGACATTAAGTCACTCCAACTTTTATAGTTTGCATTTTTCCCTGACTAACTATATTAGAAACATTTTTTATTTTGCACAGCCTATCTATTTACCCAGTTTTTAATTTTACCCTGAACTGTTCCTTTAAGGATTATAAGAACTTGAACAAATCAAACTCTGGAACAGTTTCTTAGATGTTATGTTTCTAATAATCAGGGCAAATTTTCTTCCCCAGGCAGAGTTTGCATATAATAACACTACTCATTCGTCCATAGGAGAATCTCCATTTTCTACAGTGTTTGGTCATCATTCTAGAGCCTTCTATTTTTCTGATCATTCATCAGATGTTCCCACCATCAACATTTTAGTTGATGTTTTTTCAAGACTGGCAAGGGTCCAAGACTCTGTCTTCAGCAGTTGCTGCCTAAAAAAAGAGCCTCTGCATCAGAGAGCTGCAAATACTATCAGGTTAAACCTGCTTCCTGAACTCAAGATTTATAGTTCTTTTCATGTTTCTTTATTGAAGCCTGCCGAGTATCTCGTTCAGAGGTTATTGGTCTCCCGCCTTTCTAGAGGTAAACTTCAATATCTTGTTCACTGGAAAGGGTATGGTCTGGAGGAAAGGTCGTGGGTAAGTCTCTGATGTTCGGGCTGATCGGCTTGTAAGGCAGTTTCATGCTAGGTTTCCAAACAAGCCTAGGGGTCCCCTGCTAGACTACCAGGTACTTTCTTTACAGTGGACCATTCTAGAAGGTGGGGGGGGGGGGATGTAAAGAAAGTACCTGGTAGTCTATCAGGGTGCAATAGGGATGTCAGTTACACCTAAGGCAGGGACGTCCGCACTGTGCTCCCCTGCATGCCAATGTGCACTCCCTCACATCCTAAATAGAACGGACACAGGTGCCGCCATCACTTCCAGAATTACGTGCATGCAACGTTGTGAAGAAATTCAAATACTCAAAGGATTCATTCAAATCTGGACTGCCAAACGTAGGTCTATACTTAGATTACTTATGTGATTTCTATTGTTTTCTACATGTTCTTGACCCTGCCAAAGCCTGGTCTGCTGCCTGTCTTGACCCTAGCCTGTACTTTGACTATTCTCTCGGATCCTGCCTTGTAATTGCTATATTGATATACAGACCTGGCCTGTGACCTCAACTACTAATTTCTAGATTTTTTACTGCCCTTCCTGACTTGGTATCAACTTCCCCTGTTCTTGACCAAGCTCCTACTCTCCATTCCTGTTGCATGTACGGTTCCCTTGCTTGCCCAGTACTCTATCCTAGGTCCTATCATATTAAGACCCGACAGCATCAGAGTAGCAGAGGCTGCTCCTGAAATTAAAATTGGCTGTTAAAGGCAGAACAGAGAGCCAGGACTAGGACCCTGGGTTCTTTTCTGGGTTTGGGATACCCAACGTCACACTGAAGCGGATATAGTATCTGCTAGTTTGGGGAAAAGGGTTTTGTAGGATGGATCATAGAGAAAGCTAAAAGCCAAGCACTGGCTCAAGACCAGAATACACTACTTTGGCATAGTAACTGTCACCCAGATGACAAGGTCAAATAATCAAGGGAATCTTTAATCTCAAAATGCAAATGGGGAATACGTGACCCTATTTTTTGCACCACTTATGCCCATTATAAGGAGATACAACGGTACAGTTGAATGTAATTAAATCAAATGTGAAACTGTGTGCAAAAATTTGGATACCCTTGTAATCATGCCAATCTGAATGCATGTTACCGCTTAATACTAGGGATGCACCAAAGCCAGGATTTGGTTTGGTATTTGGCCATTGTCAGTAGGATTCAGATTCGGCCGAATCCTTGTGCCTGGCCGAACCAAATCCGAACCCTTAAAATCATGTGACTTTTCGACACAAAAGTAAAGAAAATTTTTCGCCTCTTTACCCTCCCCCTCACTAATTTGCATATGCAAATTAAGCTTTGGATTCGGCTGAATCCAAAATTGTGGATTCGGTGCATCCCTACTTAATACAAATTACTGGCAATGCTAAATTGGTTGGATTAGCTTGTTAAGCCTTCAACTTCATAGGCAGGTGTGTCCAATCAGGAGAAAAGGTATTTAAGGTCAGTTAAGGCCAATTGCAATTTGTGCTTCGTTTGTCTCTGACTCATCTTAAGAGTGACAGCATGGGATGCTCAAATCTACGCTCAAAAGATCTGAAGACAAAGATTGTTCAGTATCATTGTTTTGGGGAAGGCTACAAAAGCAGCAATATCAGAGGTTTAAATGGTCAGTTTCAACTTTAAGGGATGTAATCAGGAAATGAAGGCCACAGGCATAGTTGTAACACCCAGGTCTGGCAGGCCAAGAAAAATACAGGAGTGGCATATGTGGAGGATTGCGGGAATGGTTACAGACAACCCAAAGATCACCTCCAAAGACCAGCAAGAACATATTGCTGCAGATGGTGCATTGTACATCTGAGTGATGAGAAGAAAACCCTTTCTGCATGTTGTATGCAAAAGCTAATTTAGACAAGCCACTGTAGTTTTGGAAAAAAAGTGCTTTAGTAATTTGATCATTTAAAAAAAGTGCTTTGCTGGCAGAAGAAAAACACTGCATTCCAAGAAAAACATCCGTTACCTACTGTCAAATTTGGCGGAGGTTCCATCATGCTGTGGGGCTAGTTCATAGTACTGGGGCCCTTGTTAAAGTAGAGGGTTGGATGAATTCAACACAATATCAATTGGTATTCAGATTCTTCAGGATAATGTTCAAGCATCAGTCACAAAGTTGAAGTTACACAGGCGTTGGGACATTCCAACAAGACAATGACCCTAAACACACTCAAAATCTACAAAGGCATTTGCATTTGCAGAGGGAGAAGTACAATATTCTGGAATGGCCGTCACAGTCCTTCGTCACACTTTTTATCCAAGGCTACTGGCCAAACGTTTCCAATAAAGCAGATAATCACTTCTTCTACTAGATGTGTAATCTATATGTAAACATGTAGCTGTAGCTTTCAATATAAAGAGCAAACCAAAAGACAACTCAAAATATGATTGAGAGCATTGATTGAAAATCATGGATTCTCTAAACATATGTTGGAAGTACATAATGGGATTTCCATGGAACCAATGGTAATCAATTAAATTACTTCTTCAAAGGTAAAATGATTGTAGGCAGGTTAAAAAAAGTTAAAAGCTTGAACTTGGAGGCATGTCTTTTTTTCAAACTAATTTATTATGCAAATAGTAGTTGCCCTATTTAATTTCAATTTTCATTTCATTTATGACAGGAAGTGTTTGGCAATACAATTAACCTTAAAGGTGAAGGAAAGCCATTTGACACTGAGATGCCAAATGTTACTCACCCCCAAGTGATTGAATTATCTGACACCCTAGGCACCTATCAGCCGATAACTGAACCAGTACAGGGTTCTTCCAGCAAGCACCATGTTAAGATCGTCTTCCTGCTTCTTCATTCTTTAAATTTCCCAGGGCAGACACGTGCAGTAGAACCAAATAGCCAGCTTTTTCATTAAAGCTTGGCTTTTCGCTGTACTGTGCATACGCAGCCACGAGACCAGACACCCTAGGCCGGTGCACCCATCAGCTGATAACTGAACCAGTCTGGGGTTTTTCCAGCAAGCACCATGGAAAGATCTTCTTCCTGCTTCTTCATTCTTTAAATCTCACAGGGCAGACACGTGCAGTAAGCAGAACAAAAATGGCTCTACTGTGCATACACAGCCACGAGAAGAGTGAAGCACAAAGAAGATCTTCTGTGGTGCTCACTGGGGGAATCCTGGGCCAATGCAGTTTTCTGCCGATAGAAACATCAGTTCAGGGTATCGGGTAAATAAATACAATCACTTGGGGATGCTTAACATTTGGCACCCCCAAAAGACACATTAATTTCTTCTTGCTTGTAAGGGGATTATTTAACGAAGGTCAAAGTTTAGAGCTTTGTGAGCTTTTTTAGACCTCGAATTAACGCAACTTGAATAGTTTCTAATTTAGGAAAAATCTTGAATGTAAAAAACAGTGTAGTCTGGGTGAAAAACTCAAATTGATAGAGTTTTCGTTGAAAAAACCTCGAGTTGCTCGAATTGATTGAGTTTTTGAGTGAAACCCACTGAAAAAACCTCAAACATAATGAAAGCTATTAACATTTTTTTCACAAACAAAAAAATTACCTTTTTCCCTAAAAAATACCATTGAATACTCATTTTTTTGTGGAAAACACAACTCAACCTTTGACTAACTCCTAAGATTAGCATTGTAAAAAAAAATGTTAGCATAGGTGTATGTACCAATATGTTATTTAGTAAGGCACTACACAGCACCAGAGCAAAAAGGGTCAGCATTCTATAGAACTCATCTCACTGCCAATTATATGGAACTGTCAGGGTTCAGAGTATCCGCAGGTGACACATGGGAACATATTAAGTATATTCCTGTACCCGAAAAAATTTAATTTACAGTAACTTGCTTGGAGTCAAATTTTAGAAGGGGAGGGAATTAGTTTACAGCAGTGATCCTCCAACCAGTAGCTCGCGAGCAACATGTTGCGCTCCAACCCCTTGGATGTTGCTCCCAGTGGCCCCAAAGCAGGTGCTTATTTTTGAATTAATAGCTTAGAGGCAAGTTTTGGTTGCATAAAAAACAGATGTCCAGCCAAACATTCTGTACTGTAGGCTGCCAGTCCATATAGGGGTTACCAAAAAGCCAATCAGAGCTCTTATTTGACATCCACATGGACTTTTTCATGCTTGTGTTGCTCTCCAACTCTTTTTAAATTTAAATGTGGCTCACGAGCAAAAAAGGTTGGGGACACCTGGTTTACAGCAACAACTTGAAAACAGCAGCAGTATCAACTTGAATACAGCAGCAGCAACTTGAAATACACTTACATCAGCAGAGGGCCACAGATCTTTTATTACAGTTTCAATTCTGCTCACCACCTCTCTCCGCATTGCAGATTCTTCGGGTCTTGGAGACATGAAATCATAAAAATCTAATATTTCTTCATGGAGACTAAATGAAAGAAAAGTGAATTTACATTAAGCACCAGAATTGAAACAAATGTCAGAACTTCAAAAAAAATAAAAAATTACATATACACACACATATAAAGGTATGGAATAAGTTATCCGGAAACCCATTATTCAGAAGTTACGAGGCAGTTTCCCATTGACTCAATATTGATCAAATAATTCCTGTTTTGTTTAAAGGGTAAGACATTTTTTTGTAGCTTTATGCACAAAATGTCTCAAGGTCTTAACTATGTTGATAATGGGTTGAGTGCAGAGGACCTCTTGTATTTGTCTATATGTATTTTGTGGTCACAGCTTCATTGCAACCCCGCCTTTTAAAATGTAAAAAATTAGTGGTGAGCACAACTTTACCTTGTTTGTTATAGTTCATATAGGAGTAGTGACCAGCTCACTGTTGTAGCTCCCACCCCTCCCAACTATAGTCAGGTGATCCCACTGGTGTCTAATAAAAGGGGCAACCAAGATTGGGAGTTTTACTTTGTAAGCAGCTATTAAGTTTCAGGTAAAACTTAGTCCTTTGTAAAATGTATAATGAAGCAATAGAATTGTTCAGATGAAAATTTGAGCGTAGGACTGGCCGAATATGGGATGACTGACGTAGTTGGCCAGCTTAAATATATTGCAATATATGGACAAACAATCCCTGTTTTGTTTAAAGGGTAAGGCATTTATTAGTAGCTGTGTATATATATATATATATATATATATATATATATATATATATATATATATATACACATATATATATATATATATACACACATACACACACAAGGCTTATGGTGCACACCGTATACTCGGAAAAATACCTGGGTGCCAGCTGGGATTGAAATAGCAAAACAAAGCAGAGTAGCGGCACTCACAGGGTTCTTTATGAAAAATTTGAAGAAAAATCTTTGACCTCAACGTTTCGATCCCCCACAGGGATCTTCGTCAGGAGCACACAAACAATACATCAACCAGATATGTAACCTCCCCCGATATTTAAACCCTCCAGTGTCAGCGTTTTTGGCGCCAAAAATCGGTTGCTAAGCAACCAAAAATGCTATCACCAAAAGCCGTGATCATATACTAATAAGTGTAGATAGCAATAGCCAAGGTTTTAGGGAGCCGAAGATAGTGAGCACAAGGAAACCATACCCCAAGTTAACAGAAAGATATATACAGACAAAGATCGCACCTTACCACACTTGAGACACACCATCCTGCCCCCGTGACAAATTTCAATTGTAGCTATGGGCCGGATCTCCAGCCAGTAAGGAACGCAGTATAGAGGTGGGCGTGCGCACAGTTGCGCATCAGACTTCCGTGTGTCAGAACGTTGCCGGCCTGTCATTACCATAGCAACGGCGGCAAATAGCCGTCCTCTATCAAAAACGGGCGCAAGGACCAGTACTTCTGGCCTCTTCACAAGTTAAACGCCAGTGGTTGAGGCATCTCCCCATCAATTTTGCCTAAAGCGCGACGCAGCCCTGCAAAGTTAACAGAAGTACAGAGTACCTGCGCTCATTGTCACTCACTAGGCATGCGTCTTGGAATCGCTATATTGGGATTAGATTATCCCCAGAGGAGAGCATACCTACAAAAACCACGTAGGGCAGGGCTATGTGGAGATGGTTCTACACACTTAGGTACATACCCACTTATAGCTGCTGTAGTATTTTCATATAAAGAAGTCTAAGGAGGCAGTATGGTGTGAATATTGAGAAATGGTATATACAGTGAGAATAAAATGAAAAGGTGCTAAGGAAAATGAAAATAAAACCAACAGGAAAGTCCTAAGGGGAAAGAATTCATTTGTCAAGCAACAATGTTGCAATTTATATGCATCTCTGTCAGGGTTGAAAGGAAATTATGTATCCAAAACGCCAGAGTGGCAAAGACTGGTTAACTACAACATAGATATCAAAGAAAACCCATGGGTAAGGTTTCATTCAATCCACGTGGATTAACAGTGTCCAATCTATATATCCACTTCGCTTCTCTTCTTAATAGGGCCAGGTCCCTATTGCCCCCTCTTTGTAAGGGTGGTTGGTGATCAATTGCCATACAACGGAATGTTGGAAGGCTATGTCCAGTTTGTAAGAAATGGCGAGCCACCGGTTGTTTGGCATTCTTATCCTGTAATGCCTTACTGATGGTAGATCTGTGGTTTGCTATTCTATCCCTCAGTGAGGTAGTCGTTTTTCCAATGTAGTAAAGTCCACATGGACATGTCACAATGTATACTACATATGAGGAAGTACAAGAAAGTCTATGCTGTATTTTAAAGCGTCTGCCGGTGTGTGGGTGTGGGAAGTCTTTACCCGTCAGAAGTGATCTACAGGTAGTGCAATCAGGGCACCGATAACAGCCCAATTTCTGTTGGCCAGACAACCAGTTTCGTGTGACTCTGGTTTTAGTCGCAAAGTCAGTCTGTACCAGAATATCCCTGAGACTCTGGTTCTTTTTATGACCAAACATCAGACAGGGGGCTTGATATAGGGATAAGGTACTGTCCATAGCAATAATGGGCCAATTGCGTCTGACACATTTTTGGAGGTGTCTTGAGACGTGAGTGTATTTAGTGGTAAAGATCATGTTGGGGAGTCCAGGGCTATCACGGCTTTTGTCAACAAGAAGGTCCGCCTGTGTATAGGACAATGCCCTTTCCAATTGCTGTATGAGTACGTCTTCTTTGTATCCCCTTTTGAGAAACCTATGGAAGGTTTCCTCCAACTGTTCTTTCGCCGTGACTGGGTTACTGTTATTACGAATGGTGCAGATAAATTGTGAGTATGGTATAGATCTGATGGTGTTCGGAGGATGTTCGCTTGTCGCGTGGAGAATGGTGTTCCGGTCGGTGGGTTTTTCTATATAGGCAAGTCCCCAGTCCTATCTCAGTCTTAAAGATCTTTAAGTCCAAAAACTCAATACTCTGTTCATCCGCATTAAGAGTAAATTTTATTGGTGAGTCCAATTGGTTGAGGTTTTCAAAAAACTCATTCAGTGAGTCCCTGTCTCCGCCCCAGATCAGCAGTAGGTCATCTATATAGCGAAGATACAATAATAGATGCTCCCCCGCTCTCTCCATGATGTTTTCTTGTTCAAATTGCAACATATAAAGATTCGCATAGGAGGGTGCCAGGGCACTGCCCATCGCGGTACCGGAGGTTTGTAGATAATAAGAGTCTTCGAATCGAAAATAGTTTCTGGTCAGGGCTAGCTCCAAAAGCTCAACAATAAACTCCGTCGGGACGGATTTGGTGGTTCTTGTTTCTAATGCTCTTTTACATGCCATGATGCCTTGCTCATGAGGAATGACCGTATAGAGGCTTTTGACATCCATAGTGGCCAGAATATACTGTTCAGGTAGATGGTGAAGCTGCTGTAATTTCTGAATGACCTGTGTAGCGTCGTGTGTAAATGAGGGCATCAGGGAGACAAGAGGTTGGAGAAAAGAATCGATAAAAATTGCAACCGGCTGGTATAAAGAACCAACTGCCGAGATAATCGGTCTACCCGGAGGTGTCGACTGATTTATGGATTTTTGGGAGAGTATAAATTATAGGAGTCTTGGGGAAGTCAGATTTAAAAAATTGAAGCGTGTTCGTATCTATCCATCCTGCCGAAAGTGCAAGAGTCAGTACGCTGTCTAATTCTTTTTTGAAAGTAATACCCGGATCCCCCGGTAGGGTCCGGTATGTCAGTGTTTCAGATAGTTGGCCAAGTAGTTCATGCCTGTAGTAGTCATAGCTTAATAGAACAATTCTGTTAACTTTGCGGGGCTGCGTCGCGCTTTAGGTAAAATTGATGGGGATATGCCTCAACCACTGGCGTTTAACTTGTGAAGAGGCCAGAAGTACTGGTCCTTGCGCCCGTTTTTGATAGAGGACGGCTATTTGCCGCCGTTGCTATGGTAATGACAGGCCGGCAACGTTCTGACACACGGAAGTCTGATGCGCAACTGTGCGCACGCCCACATCTATACTGCGTTCCTTACTGGCTGGAGATCCGGCCCATAGCTACGATTGAAATTTGTCACGGGGGCAGAATGGTGTGTCTCGAGTGTGTAAGGTATATATATAAATAAATGAACCATTGGGGAACCAGCACTCACGTCCCGATGGTGCAAAAAATCACCTGAGTGCAAAGACAAACAAAACTAATTTAGGTTAGTTTTATGCACGTCCCAGCACAGCAGACACGCTTGGTCTGATTAACATATCTGGAGAGACACGAGGTGTATTGAAGCAGATAATCCTTACGATAGTATCTGCAATACATCCTAGCCTGGCAATTCTGTAAGTAATATTGCAATTTTGAAAATATCGCTACACTGCGAGCCTGTACTGATAGAATTGATATTTCTTGCTCTAGATTCTCTGTTTGATGCACACAAGTGTGTTGATACTTTGTTTGCGTTCTTGATACTATGTATTTTATGTCACATCGCTAGTTCACTTAATCAGAGCATTCTTGTTTTGTTTATTGAAATTTCGGCTGTACATAGACAACAATCTGTTTGACACGCACCTTGCACGTTTTCTTTCGCTGATCACTTATGTGTTTTATATGTTTTATATTTTTCTATGCACTTGGGGATATCAATTGATGTCTGATAAGATGATCGATTAAGATTTATAAACTTTAGGCAATGATATACACATTATTGGGGTGTGTTTTGAGGGTTAAAAGTAATGACCTATGACATATGACCTCACTTCATGTTGCTTCCATCACTAGGGTTCATAAGGGTCACGTTTTGCACGGAGGGTTCACTTTGAGAAAGGTCAGATTGCTGACAGAAACGTCAGTGTTTTTTGTGACACAATAAAGTGTTTTTTCATTTTTTAAGTCCTGTGAGTGCGAGACTGCATGAGTGGGATTATGCAGATGAGTGAGTGGTAGTATGAGTAAGAGTGGTGTCATGCCCCCAGCATTGTTTATAGTTGTGTGAACCAGCCTGTCATTTATTTAACTGTGTGGTATGCCCTTTTATGGTAATGTCCTTCTTAGGCCACCATACCTTTACCATGTGATCCGGTGTCATACCAGGAAATGATCAGTATAGCTGCCATCTTCACAGTGTACAGAGCTAGCACAACAATCTGCAGTAATCCTACCCCATCCAGCCTTGTGATAGCATCGTTGGTATGTATCATCTGTTCCCCAAAGCCTATCCATAAAGGCAAACTGTTATTTAAATGTTTATACTGCTGATGCAGGTTTATAAGTGAGTTTATATACAGCCACCTCATGGCCCTGCTATTCTCTATATGTCCCTCCTCAGGTATCTAGAACCTGTCTTATAGTATGTAGATGCCTCTCACCTCTCAGTTCATATGCATTTTCATAGTGTTCATGTATTTTATAGGATTATCATTTATTGTACAGTTTACTGAGCACTGTCATTTTCTAACTTTCCTAGTTTTACACCTTGGCCTTTTGTTAATAAACTGAAGCTCAATATCCTGTGTCAGTGACTTAATGAAGCAAGGAGTTTAGCTGCATGTCAAACTACACACTACCCCAGGGTAATACGTAGTGAGGACAGAACAGTAAAACAACAGCTATCTAGCAGGCGGATCTATAGCTTTACTGCATCACAGTAAAACAACGGCTATCCAGCAGGCGGATCTATAGCCTTACTGCTTCGCAGTACAACAGCTGCCATATCGGCGGATGAACTACAACTCCTAGTGCAGCGATTCAGATACAGCCACTACTATCAGTATAATGTCACAGAAAAGGACATCCTCACTAACAACCAGATCTCAGTTTTCGGGCTCCTCGCAATGCTCATCTGTTACCAATGTGGCCACCATTGCCCACGCAAAAGCAGAAGCTGCAAAGGCCCGTGCCGCCTTTGCAGAGAGGGAAATGGAGGCGAAAGTAAAGAAAGCACTCTTAGAAGCAGAAGGTGCAGAAAGGGAGGCCAAGAGAGCCCGCCTAGAAGCAGAAAGGAAAATACAGAAAACTCGCCTAGAAGCATCCCTTGAAAAGCGGACCATAGAGAGGGAAGCTGCAGCAGCCTTAGCAGAAACTCTAGAGATGATTGTGTACCCTGACAGTGAAAGGCACAGCAAAGTACCTGATCTCGTGACTGAACCCCATGACCCACTACAACGCACTAGGAAGTATGTCTACCAGCACTGCAAGCAGGACACAGATTCTCTCTCAGCACAACAAGGTCAACATGCTGCCCCTGAGCCAGACCAAGGATGCCACACACCTCCAAAGGCCATCAGCAAGCTACAGTTGCATCAAAGATACCACACTGAGCAAAGCAATCCTGCTTATAGCATCCACAACAGCCAGGTACCCAAGCCTAGGGTTAATCCTGCACCAGCTTCTACGGATATGTTAAGGAGGTACGTCACAAGTCAGCCTAAAGTGGAACCTCCAGACAGGTATGATTCCGCAACACCTTCTCACTATTACACACAACCACCTACCTATCCTAATGCTAACAAAGTCACAATGGACTTTGCCAAGTTCTTTGCACGCCGCAAGTTATAACCTGGCGGTCCTCTTTCCAAAACACTATTAAAGACTTAGACCTATCCTACAGTGAGGACATAGATCTCCTTATCAAGTACCTAGGGACTGAGTCTGCCGAGCATGCCAAAAGGATCAGGGTAATCAGCATAAATCACCCAGAGACAGGTCTCAGAATGATCTGGCACAGACTTCATGAGTGTTATGGCTCAGCAGAGGTAGTCGAAAATCCACTTTTCAAAAGAATGGACGACTTTCCAAAAATATCTAACAAAAGTTACCAAAAACTTAGAGAACTAAGTGACTTGTTAATGGAACTCCAGGTAGCCAAAGGTGAAGGGGACTTACCAGGGCTTGCATTCCTCAACACAGCCAGAGATGTTAACCCAATAGTGCAAAAATTGCCCTACAACTTACAAGAGCGGTGGATGGCACATGGGTCAAAGTTCAAATAAGTGCACAATGTCCCATTTTCTCCTTTTACTGTGTTCATGGACTTTGTATACCAACAAGCCAAGATGAGAAATGATCCCAGTTTTGATTTTACTCTGCCACATGCCACCCCTTCAATACTGAACACTCGCAAAGCAGCAGTAACAGTACATAAAACTAATGCTTCCTCCTTAGATTCCTTTCACAGATCTGCAGAACCTTCTCACGAGGAGACAAGGAACAAAGAGCCTGGTAAGCAGTGTCCCTTACATCTAAAGCCGCACCCTCTTGTGAAATGCAGAGCCTTCAGAGAGAAGTCCATAGAGGACCGCAAAGCCTACCTGAAGGAAAGCAACATCTGCTACAAGTACTGCTTATCTATCTCTCACCTTGCCAAGGACTGCGCAGAATGTGACAGCACACATCACAACACAGCTTTACATCCTGGGCCAACCACATGGACTGTGTCTTACACCAAGAGTGCCAGCAAGCATGGCGGGGAGGAAGACAACACTGTTACTAACATATCCGAGGTTACTTCCCAATGCAAAAATCTGCTTAGTCAGAGTATACCTAACACACCAAAGGGACAAGGCCATCAAGCTTTATGCAATCCTGGAAGACCAGAGCAATAGATCTCTAGCCAGTCTGGCCTTCTTTGATGCATTTAATATCAAGGGCCCTAGCATTCCTTACTCCCTAAAAACCTGTGCAGGAGTTACAGAAACAACAGGGAGAAGGGCATCCAGCTACCGAGTAGAGTCCATAGATGGAAAGGTATGCCTACCCTTGCCAACTATAACTGAATGCAACCAGATTCCTGACAATAGATCTGAAATGCCTACACCAGATGGAGCTATGCATCATGTACACTTGAAATGCATAATGCACTTAATCCCAGAACTAGACCCTAAGGCTCAAATAATGCTACTCTTTGGGAGGGATATCCTACAGGTACACAAGGCAAGAGACCAGATAATTGGCCATCACAATGCACCTTTTGCCCAGAAGCTAGACCTTGGATGGGTCATAATAGGAGATGCTTGCCTTGGAAGCGTACAGAAACCAGTCTGTGTAAACAGCATGCTGACCAACACACTAGAAAATGGACGCCCCTCCATTTTTCAGCCATGTCACAACCAGTTTCTCTTAAAGGAAAAACCTTATAGCACCAGCCTGGTACACACAACTCTAAGCACTTCTGATGATAACCTCACATGTGACAGTGATGAAGATCATTTAGGACGCAGTGTTCCAGAGAACAAGAGGATAACCAGGTGGCAATGTCTATTGAGGATAAACTCTTCCTAGAGATAATGGAACAATAGCTAGTTAAAAATTATTCAAACAGTTGGGTCGCTCCTCTACTCTTTAGGCCTCAGAGGCAACACCTGCCTAATAACAGAGAGGAAGACCTTAAACGTTTCTCTTCTCTCAGACTTAACTTTCAAAGGAAACCAGAGATGAGAGAACTTTTCTTTCATGGGCAAAATATTCGACAATAGCCATGCAGAGATAGCATCCACCCTCAAGGACTCAGAGGAATGCTGGTACCTACCAATATTTGGAGTACACCACCCAAAGAAACCAGGGCAGATTAGAGTTGTATTTGATTCCAGTGCCAAATTCAAAGGTGTCTCCTTAAATGTTCTCCTAACAGGCCCTGACCTCGATAAACTTCTGGGAGTACTCCTTCGCTCCGCAAAGACTATTGCTTTCATTGCTGACTTTCAACAGATGTTTCATTGTTTTCTTGTTAGAGAGACAAACCTTGAGATTCTTCTGGTTCAGAGACAACAATCCTTCCAAAGACATCACAGAGTACGCATGAGGGTGCACATCTTTGGCAACAGTCCTTCACCTGCAGTCGCAATCTACGGGCTCAGACGCTCTGCTCAAGAATGTGAGGTAGAGTATGGGACAGACGTTGCACAATTGGTAGAAAGAGACTTCTATGTAGAGGACTGCTTAAAATCCTTACCCTCAAATGATGCTGCAATCAGCCTTCTCAAAAGAACACAGGAGGCGCTTGCCTGCTCCAACCTCAGGCTTCACAAAATAGCTTTCTCTCCTCAAGACCATTCAAATGATCTAAGAGACCTAGACTTAGGGGCCGACTCTTTACCGGTGCAACGGAGCCTGGGACTTCTGTGGGACCTAAAGTCTGATACCTTTGCCTTCCAAGTAAACCGAGGAAAAACCCTTCACTCACAGAGGTGTACTGTCTACAATCAATA
>CM044441.1:72441777-72456464 GCA_024363595.1 Xenopus borealis
CATGCAAAAGAATAAGAAATCAGGAAGGGGGCAAATAGTTTTTCACACCACTGTAAGCCCGTGTACACAATTGAAGAAAAGAAATGCGGAGACAGAGGACTCAGAGCAGCATTACTTGAGGGTTTACTGGTGTATTTATATAGAACTTTCTGATAAAGCTTACTTAATTTTAGCCTTTCCTTCTCCTTTAAAGGAGAAGTAAAACTTAAAGTGATACCGACACAAAAATTAATTTGAACATATGAATATACATTAAATGTTACCTATAGGTCATGTTGAAGTTAGTTGAAGTTGAAGTTCCTAAGCCTGACACTCTGACTTTAACAGGCTGAGATGGGACAGTCAGGTTGGCAGTTACAGTTTCTAATGCTGACTTCTGCTGCACAAATATGGCAGCCCCTCATACAGGAACATGGGGCGACAGGTAATGTAAAAGCATCATGCAAATACTTTATGGCAAAGTTAGAAGTAGCTTTTAAAGCCAACATTATAATAGATGTAAAAGTTTAATTTCAGGTGTCAGTATCCCTTTAACTAGTAGAGAAGTAGGCTGGAAATGTTGTACATTATGTGTTGGATTTCTGTACCAGCCCAAGGCACCTGAAAACCTTTCGCAGTGAAGATCTGTACCTCCAAAGATGCCCCAGTAGCTCCCCATCTTCTTTTTTGCAGATGGGGAGAGCACACGCTCTGTGCTGTGGTGAGTTACTTAGCTTAGGGACCAATTCACAATATACATTACACATAGCCAGAGCGTTAACCTTTTTACCGGTACTTGTATTGTATTGACCGTTAACATTCTGTGCTCTTTCACTTTATACAAACACATCAATTTGCATCCATCTTTTAGGAAATTATCAGGTATAATCCTTTAGCATAAAAATTCAATTCAATGTTAATATACTATGAATTGATTAAATTAATTATAATAAAACATGATTATAATTGATTATTCTAAATTGGATCCTGTATAGTAATCAGTTTAAAACTAATCAAAGTGATTATAAGTGCAATATAATAAATTGAAAATCAAGTGCGATATTTGAAATTCATTCATGAGATATGACAGTCTCATGAATTGCTAATCAATTACTAAAGTGCTAGAAATTAGAGAAGTTATAACTCAATTGATTAGAAGCTAAAGTACAAGTGCTATTAAATAATT
Source organism: Xenopus borealis (assembly GCA_024363595.1). NCBI lineage: Eukaryota > Metazoa > Chordata > Amphibia > Anura > Pipidae > Xenopus > Xenopus borealis. The sequence goes on from CM044441.1 coordinate 72,442,943, forward strand.
AATAAATTAATTATTTGGATACCCCAGGAGGTAATTAATTCATTCCATTAAAAATCAAACTATAATTCATCTGTTGGATTGGCTCCAGTTCAGAAAGGAGTAGGAAAATTTAAATGAAAGATTGGTGGAGTTGTCCCCGCTAATCCCTGCCTATTGATGGCTAGTGCTGGGACACCACAAAGATGGCGAAAGGTAGGGTTGCCAAGACTGTGGTCTCAATTATTACCTTGCCCTAATCAGGAAAGAATTACTTTTCCCCTAAAAAAAAACACAAATTGTTGGTCCCTGGAGATTCCCAGTGCGGGATTGCAGGAGAAGAACGGATAAGATTATATTGACCAAATACCAAAACCACCCTCACAAATCAGATCCAATAAGTGAAATTTTACGTTTAAAAGCTTATTGCTAAAACCATGTATACAGCAGACACTCGTAATACACTACTAAATTTCCAAAGCACCTCTCCACAAAATGGGATATTTCTGATTTCAAGGTCAAACATTCCACAAACTGTAGGTTTACCCTAGAAAACTACCCATTATTAGAAAGCACAGATCCTGTAGAATCAAAAATGGGTAAATATATATCTCTGTATGACGAGCTACCAAGTTGCCCCGATAGGATCTCTCATACATCATTAAGTACCAATGTAGAACACCCTAAATAGGATTGCCAGGAGTCCACTGAACATTTTGATGCTCAATATGCATTGGTGTACCCAAGTGTGTTGCATATAGAGGCCCCAAAATGTAGACACCCCATGTGAGCTATCAGTTATGTATTGCCAGGTACTGCAATATCAACATATTTACCTAATTTTAGGGGGCTGGGGGGGCAAAGATAGAAAACCGTTCACCCCCAAAAACCACACATTTTCGGAAAGTACACATTCTCCCGAATCCAAAATGGGTATGCATGTCATTCTACTCCAAAGCACGAAGCCGCAAACCTTTCCTAAATTTGGCAATTAGGTGACATTTCCAAAAATCATCTCAAAATTTCCACACTGCAGCATCGTATTTCTGCACATACTTTTAGGTATCAAGAAAAATCACCCAAATATGAACTGTTTGATGCCCGATATGTATAGCTGTACCCAAGCACATGGCATATAGAAGCCCCAAAACGAAGACCCCATATGCTCTGTCATTTCTGGTACTGCAAAAATCAACAAATTGACATCATTTTGAGGGGGGCACAGTTATAAAAAATTAAGTTCACCCCCAAAAACCACACATTTTCAGAAAGTACACATTCCCCCAGAATCCAAATTGGGTATGCATGTCTTTCTACTCCAAAGCACCAAGCACCTTTCGTAATTTGGCGATAGGCAGTTTTTACATTTCTTAAATACAATTGTAAAACACCCTAAATATTGATGCCGAGGGTCTATGAACAGTTTGATGTCGAGTATGCAGAGAAATACGAAAGCAGCTGGCATGTGCGGACCCGCAATAAAAATAGTGCATATGACTTTTCTTTGGTGCCGATTTGCCTTCTGTGAACAAAGACCTGTGACTAAGCACTGTCTGCCAAAAGACCGCCCTAACAGCACAAAGACCCCCCCCCCCAGAGCCATATATCTTTGGAAAGTACACATGCTGAAGAATCATATAGGTAATTATGTCTTTCTACTCCAAACTATGCTAAAGGCAGCATTTATGACATTTTTGAAAATCACCTAAAAATATTGCAATTGGCCATATTTATCTTGCCCAATTTCTTATAAACAATTGTAAAACACCCTAAATATTGACGCCAAGGGTCTACGGAACAGTTTGATGTCCAGTATGTATAGATATACCAAAGCAGCTGGCATATGTGGACCCCAAATAAAAATAGTGCATATGAATTTTCTCCGCTGCCAATTCGCCTTGTGTGACACTCCAAAAGACCCTCCTAACACAAAGACCCCCCCAAAGCCATATATTTTTGGAAAGTACACACTGATGAATCCAATATAGATAAAGATGTCGTTCTACACCAAACTGCAAAGCTTTTCTAAACAGAGGTTTTTACAACATTTGAAAAACATACATATGAATTTTCACGCTAACCAACTCCGATGCTGATAATAGTATCCAGACTCTGCATTATGTGCCGTAAGACCCCCAAACTGTAAAAAGACCCCCAGATAACCATATATTTTTGGAAAGCATATATTGTGACGGATCAAGTAAAATATACATTTCTATGCCAAAGCACCTAACAGCTAAACTATACTAAATAAACATAAGGAACAATAATGCAGGGATAAAATTGCAATAAAACCACAAAAATAGCGTACATCAATGAAATAAAATAACTGACGACCGCATAATTAGTGGCCCAAATCAATTATCCAATAGTCACGCTGTCGAAATACGTTTTTAGGCAAAGATAACAGTACAATGAATAAGTAGAAAAAAAAAACAAACAGGTGTGAGCTTGTGTATACATGTTTGTGCACTAATAAAAGTTGTCTGAGTGTGCAAATATGTGTAAATAAGTGTACAAAAGGGACCAAGTGTGCTAAAATAAAAAATTCCAAACTTTACTAAAAATCTGTGTTTAAGTGTATAAATATAAGTGCAGGTAAGTATGTAAAAAAAGTGCACTTTCCTTTTTTTGTTGCAGGAACACGTGGAGAGTCCTGGAAGTCCCATTTGTAAAGTCTCAGCGCAGTAGGAAGTGCGTGGGTGGCTCTGCAAAGCCGGTAAGTAAAGAAGCAGACGCTCCATGCGATGCGTCTGCTTCTTACAAGTCGGGGGGGGGGTGTTTGTGTGTTTAGAGAATTTTCAGTGGTGTATTTATGGTATATTTTGTGCAAATAGGATATAAAGCAATAATATTAAAAGGCAACAGCAGAGGAACTGCCGGTTGGACATCATGAGCTCCAGACGCTCTCAATCAGGCTCAAGGGGGTGAGTCCAAGAGAGGTTATGGGATGTCAACAGAAGTTTTTTTTTTCTCTTCTCGCTCCTGTATGTAAAGCAGCGGTGGCCACCGCCTCAGTCACAAGAGCAGAATTTTGATACAGGAATTGGAGTCCGCTATCAAATCTGGAGTTGAAAGAGACATTATTGGATCAACTACAGGATATCAAAATGGCTAATGATTATGAAGCTGAGGCATCTATGGATTCCATTAAACTGGCAGGAAAATCAATGGGTCTATCAGTAGTTGCCAGAAGATGCCTGTGGCTTCGACACTGGAATGCAGATTCCCAATCCAAGCATAACCTGTGTTCGCTTCCATGCAAAGGTAATTATTTATTCAGCTCAGAGTTGGATCAGATTATCTCCAAAGCTTCGGCTGGGAAATCTTCCTTTCTCAAGACCGCAGAGATAAGAGAAACCAGATTAGAAATTCTAGAAACAACTTTAAGGAGGCTAAACCATACAAACCTGGAAAACCCTTCTCCAGACAATGGAGATCTAAGAATCAGAGCTTTCCTTCCAAAAGAAATGATCAAAAGCCCAACAAGAGATCATGAAGGTGTTGGAGCCCCATCGCCGGTTGGGGGAAGATTGAAAGAATTCAAAGCGGTGTGGGCTTGAGAATGTACAGATCGATGGGTTCTGAATACCATCTCAATAGGTCACAAATTGGAGCTTACTCAGAATCCCCCTCCAAAGTTTGTTTCATCAGACAAAAAGACCTGTAAGAGAAAAGAAAACCTTAATGGGCATCATAAAAAATCTGAGAAAAAACAATGTTATAATTCCTGTTCCAAGGAATCAACGTTTTCAGGGAACATATTCCCATTTATTTTTGAGGTGCAAGCTGAGAGAGAGAGTTAAGAGTAATCCTCAATTTAAAAAAAGATTGAACGAAAGATTGACCATTTCGCCCTTCAAGATGGAAACTCTGAGCTGTATATCCCAAATGTTGTCACCCGAAGATTGGATGGTGAAGTTGGATATAAAAGATGCTTACTTACACATCCCAGTGAAAAGGAGCCACAGGAAACATCTCCGGTTCAAAATCTTGCACAAGCACTACCAATATCGAGTGATTCCGTTTGGACTAGCCACGGCACCAAGAATTTTCACGAAAATCCTTGGCACCAATTGTGGCAAATTTGCGGCTCAAGGGAATCCAAATTTTCGCCTACCTGGATGACATACTTTTGAAAGCTTCATCAAAAGAAATGACCTGGCAACAACCATCAGGTATCTTCAGGATTTAGGTTGGATAATAAACTTCAACAAAAGTATTGCGACCCCAACACAGAGAATGGAATTCCTGGGAGTCCTCATAGACACTCAGACCTTCAAACTCTATCTCCCAGACAGAAGAATCAGGGACATTCAAAAGTCAGTAAAACATGTTATTTCAAATTCAACACATTCGGCAGTAACGCGCCAGCAAGTTTTGGGAAAGTTTATTTCTATGGTGAATTGCATAAAATGGGCAATGTTACATGCAAGGACGTTCCAGATGGACTTCCTGTCAAAGTGGGACCACAATTACAGGGCCCCTTATCAGCAAATCAGATTACACCCAATGGGGAATCTCTGAAATGGTGGAAGAAGAAGAACAACAATCCGCTTCAACCAGTAAGTTTGATCAAAACAGAGTGGTTGACCATGAGTGAGGCTGGGGAGCCCACACCCTAAACAAAAAAAACAAAGGGCAGATGGTCACAGGAAGAGAGAACGAAATCTTCCAATTGGAAAGAGCTGAAGGCCATATTCCTGGGGCTGCTAGCCTTCGGACACATGTTAACAGGGAAATATGTATTGGTGAGATCCGACAACATAACAGCTGACTTAGCAGCCTCTGTATCTACCTTAATGGCTGCAAAAAAAAACAGCACTATCCAAAGATATTTCACTGCCTGGGAGAAATTTAATAGTTGGCGCAAATCGAATAAAGTCGATCTGCTAGAAATCTCAGAGGTTCAAATTGCTGAGTTTTTGCAGACAGGAGTGGAGCTTAAATTAAGCGCTTCCACTCTTAAAGGGACAAGTGACTGCTATATCACACTTTACTGAAACATCTTGGGCCAACCAACCCCTAATTAAAAGATTTTTTTGGGACTAAAAAAGATGTCACCCATATCCAAGCAACAGGTTCCTCCATGGGATTTGAGCCTGGTCTTGGAAGCGTTAACAAAGGAACCCTTTGAGACAATTTCAGATGTCCCTATTAAAATGCTCAATTTAAAATGTGTTTCTTACTAGCAATCACCTCAGCTAGAAGAGTTGGAGAATGACATGCCCTGTCTATTGCATCTGGGAAAATAGTGTTTCTACAGGGCAAGGTAATCCTTAAAACAGCAGAAAAGTTTATCCCTAAAGTGGTATCGGCGTTCCACATGACAAGATATTACCATCATTTTTTTCAAATCCTAAAAACGATGAGGAAGAGAAATGGCACAAGCTGGATGTTGTAAGATGTATCCAAACTTACCTGGACAGAATGAGATCTTCTCCAGACAATGGAGATCTAAGGAAAAGAGGATTGGGGAGCAACCGGCAAAATCAACTATTGCGGCATGGATAAAAGAGTGCATTAGATCAGCATACAAGGCCAACTCCAGTACGGTACCCTCTCTTATTAAGGCACACTCAACCAGAGGAATTGCAGCATCCTGGGCCTTTCAGGCCAGAACTTCTTCAGAGGACATCTGCAAAGCAGCAGTGTGATTCTCATTCCACAAATTCTTGAATGACTACAAGTTTGACGTGTATATGCATAAATCTACGGCTTTCGGAACGGCTGTCCTGAAATCGGTCATGGGTCACAAATAAAATAGCCTCCCTTACTAATTGTGTTGGGCTTTGTACATCCCATTGTTGCCCACTGCCATGTGGAAGGAACAGGAAAAGCGAGAATCATATACTTACCGAGATTTTCCTTTCCTGGACTGGAACATGGCAGTGGGCATGGCTTCCCACCCTCGTTGGGGAGACTCCATGAGAACAAGTTGGCGGCCGGGGGAGGAAGTCAGGAATTTATTAGTTATTTCCTGTCCCATTTGCATGGCAGGAGGGATTAACCCATTGTTGCCCACTGCCATGTTCCAGTCCAGGAAAGGAAAATCTCGGTAGGATATGATTTTTGCTTATACACACACACACTTTAGTAAATTATTGCTTTTTATGTTGGACTCATATATACACACTGCCACAACTTTTAGAATAGTTTTCACCAAAATAACTTTTTTAAACTGGTTTTCCCATAAAAAGTGTATTTTGGCAGCGGGACTATGGGATATTTTGACTGTATTGTTCCATACAAGTTTTTAGCATAGCTTTGCAATTTGGTGTTTTGGTAAAGAAAGTTGTATAGAAAGTTGTCTTTTTCCATTGTTGATTAGGTCAAAATTTATATGCACTATTTCAATTTGATGTCCATACATAAGAACATACTTTTGTATATCTATGCATATTGGGCATCAAACTCCTGGTGTTCAGAACAATTTTCAAAAACAGAAAGCATATCAACTGAAAACTGAAAGGCACCTCAATTGAAAGAGCAAAGAATGTTCAAAAAGTGGCTGGCAATAAAAGTACAATTTTGGCTGGCATTGAAAGGGTTAATGTGAATTACCCATTTAAAGGAAAGTTTTTAAATGATAGTTCAACTGTAAGCCTACTTTTAGTATGTCTATAAATAGGCTAATTCTAAGCAATTTTTCATTTGGTGTGCATTTTTTTTTTTTAATAGTTTTTTTTTTTTTTTTTACTACTATGCCTTCTTCTGACTCTTTCCACCTTTTCTAACAAACAGATGTTCTTTAAAGCCACCTTATTAGTCATCTTTCTATTCAAGCCCTCTTCTATTCATATTCCAGTTTCTTATTCAAATCAATGCATGGTTGCTAGGGTAATTTGGACCCTAGAAAACCAAATGGCTGAAAATGCAAATTTAAAAAAAAAATACTGGCCTTCCTCTGTTTATAATTCTGCCCTTTTTAGAACATTGGCAACATGCATAATTTTTAGTGAGTGGGAGTGCAATGTGCGGGACCATGCAGACGAGCGAGTGGAATCATGCAGACGAGTAAGTGGAATCATGCGTGTGGTATTATGAATATTATGCAAATAATCCCACAGTGAGTGGGATTACATGTATGTGTGGAATTATGCATATGATTGCATGGGATTACATATATGTGTGGTATTATTCATATGATTGTGTGGGATTACATGCATGTGTGGGATTATGCATAGGATTGTGTGGGATTGCATGTATGAGTGAGTAGGAATTACATCTATGCGTGAGCGGGATTATATGAGAGGGACAATGGGGTAGATTCATCAAAGAGTGAAGTTCCGCCACTAGAGGGAAATTCCACAGCTCTCAATTCATTTTTATGGTATTTTGCAAGGCGTATTCATCAATGGGTGAAGTGAAAGTTCACCCTTTGATGAATACGCCTTTAAAAATCCCATAGAAATTAATTGAGAGCTGTGGAATTTCCCTCTAGTGGTGGAACTTCACTCTGATGAATCTACCCCAATGAGTGGGATTATACTCCTGTAATATACTAGTATTATATGTAGGAGCGAGTAGGATTACACATACAGTACTTAATAATAAAGTTACATTACAAAACAAATTTCTGAGCAAGGTCATCAGGTGTGGCTGGATATGCAAATATAAAGGAGGATGTAGCCAATAGAAAATGGCCACCTGGTTAAAGCACATCTTGTATTCAGGAAAACAACTACAGTGCATCTAATGGAGGGGACAAATACAGAGACGGTGATGCATTTTGTGTGGGGAATATATGCCCAACCTTAAAACATCTTAAAGGTTTATAGGGTTTACATGTCCAGTGAGGTATATGCTTATTTGCATAGTTAAATGTGTTAGAAACTTTATCAGATCTCATGAGAAATCTTAAATCCAGATTATTTGACAATCTGGGTAGATGGCTGCATTGTATTACAGTATTGGATAGAACCCCTGGAGTTGCTGTGGGGAGGTTAGGCCCTTCCACTTTCCAGGTTGATTTCTCCTTAAACAATAACTGATAATTAAATGAGAACTATAGTGTAACATCTTTCTTCAAACTTAATAGCTCTGATAATGGGATCTTGGATATCTATACAATGTGACCATTAATTTAAAGAGCTTAACCTGATGTGTGTATGTGTGTATTGATTTAGACACTCATTGGGACATATTATAGAATAAGCTAAGGTAGGATATATTTAAAAAATTAGTAAAAATTAATATATTTGCACGAACTCTTTATACCAACTCATTAGCAATAACTTTTCTCCTCTTTGGATTATTCTAAAGATTTTCGCTAAATTTGCAATTTATGATGTTTCGAGTGAATTGTATGACTAATTTTTATAAATTAACGGTAAAAATAGTTTTTCACATATTTAGACACATATACACATAACCTTTATAGCGAATTTAATTATAATTATGATTATAATCCATATATGTATACAAGTTGTGTTGATTGAGGATTAAACAATTATATATAAATCAATCCTAGATTACAATTTAATACAAATAATTTACATTAACATTACTACTCATTGTTATACTCTACTGTTTCTGTTTATAAGAACATTATTACTATATTTGTCTAATTTATGTAAAAAACTATTATACTTCATTACATTCTTGAAAGGCTTGTAAAAATTCTTTTGAAAAAATTCCAATAAAAATGATTGAACCAGTAAAATGTGTTCGATTTGGTATATGCAGGTTCTTTATGTATGATACTCAAGTAAAGCGCACAATATAGAAGTCAATCCAAGGGAAACATTAACCAATTGGGTAGTTTGCTTAGCAGAAATAAACCAACGGCCTTTGAATTTATGTGACTGCTTATAAGTGCACAAGCAACCAATGAATTACAAGCTCAATGAGGAGAGTGCTTGGCAGACCAAGTTTGTTCAGATGAGGGTTTGAATGTGGTTTAACAATTAGGATTGTGAGCATGGAGGTGGTGCATCTCTATTCTTTTTAAACTTAAACTAGTTATGTACAATATTTACATTCACTTACCCCTTCAAACCTGGGCTGTAATTTCTTTTGATCCAAGGAGTGCCATTCTGTGAATGCCTACAACTGGGACAAGCACCAGACCATCCATGAAGCTCTCCCGAAAACAAGTAGTTCATTCCATAAGTGCTGGCCTTATTTTCCCTTTTTCTTTGGCCTGGCTGGCATTGATGCAGTTTGTAACAGCTTGAAAGATGATTAAGAATGTTATGGTGCAAAGCAGTAGGACATGAGTGTTGAATGGAACCTAGCTTACTCTTACAGATCATGTTTAGATGCTTCTTACAAAAGCTTTTGTGGAGACCACTCTCATTTGGTTTCAGTCGTACTACTTGAGAAATGCCATTTGTAAGGCAACAACTTGGATGTTTTCCCAAGACACTAGGAGATGAAGATCTGTGACTTTCAGGGTCATGCTCAAAGGATGACGAACAAGAGGACAAAAAGTTTTTATAAGACCTCAAACTTTCACTTGATTTGTCAAATAACTGAGAAGAACCAGGAGGTAAAGCACAACCAGACACTAAAGGGACAGGCTCTTGATCTCCTGGGGATGATGAAGAAGAACATGTGGTTGCTGGACAAGAACTGGAGGTTGACTGGAATGTGTTGTGGGTGTCCAGAGCCAAGGGATTGAGACTCCCATATCTTGAATATTTAGCAGTATCATTAAATAGAAAATTAGGGATACTAACAGGCACAGTAGAAGGGGGAGATGCCAGTCTTGGATGTTGTTCCCCAACACTTTGAGAAGTTTCCCATAAATGCATCCAGAGAGTATTTGCAGGGCCTTTTTGCTCTGGCTGGATCCAAGCCACTCTAGGATCCATTCAGGAATGCAACAAAAAACACCAGTGATCTAAACAGAGTAAAAAAAATTAAGTTAAATAGTACTTTTACAAAAGGTTCAAACTGTATTGGTTACAGAAATATAAACCCACCCTCCAAATTTTGCATCAGAAAATGTAATTTCAAGTAGCTTTATAAAAATACATTAAAAAGCATTCGTAAATTTTTTACATAAAATATTTCTCTATATTCATTTTCTTGGAAACAAATGTCCTATTTTATAGAAGAAAAAGGTTTTCACTCTGTAGTAGAGAGCAATGCATTTGAATTGCATTTATCTTCCTGCGTTAAGAACTAAATCCATCAGCTATGTAAAGCTGTAATTTTCTTCTTTTTCAGTTGGAATGACTGCCTCCGTCGTGTCACAGCATTAAGGTTTTGTTTGTTTCATCTTTAGGAAACAAACAGTGAGGTCGAAGATATATTGGTAGGCCATGTACAAGCTCAGATCTCAATTCACAAGGTTACTGGAAGCAATTGGAGCAATGTGCAGATGACGAAAATTTGAAGGGTATATCATAGGATATAATAAAGGGTGTATAATAAGGTAAAAATGAGAAAGCTTTTCCCCTCAGTCCCATAGGCAGCACTAGAGAGACGCTCTCCTCGCCTTTAGGCAGGATTAGCCCTCAACAATCAGAAGAAGCACCACTCAGCAGGCAGTAGCACATTAGTGATGTAACAAATAATAAGATATACATTTTCTGTTTGCACAAGTTTATTATACATAGAAACGGAAGAATAACTGTGCTGCCTTTAGGACTGAGGAAAAAAAAGTATAAAATTCATCACCTCATGTCCCTACAGGCAGAAAGAATACCGAGAAGTAAGCCCAGGATCATTCCTAAAATTTCCATTTACACAGTATACACTTGTAGGCTGAGCCTCACAAACTGGATTTAAATGCACAGGCAGGGCAGTATGAGGATATTCCCTGGCTTTGCCCAGTCTAGCCGATTACATATTTTAAAAGGCCTGTTTATGCAAGGAAAAAAACGATTCTGAGAGTTCAAGTTGCGAAAACTCAAGTTGTTGACTTTTCCACTAGAAAAAACTGGAATCTCTCGAATTATTTTTCTTTTTGAGCAAAACCCTCCAAAAAAAGCTATCATGCAGGCTATTAACATCTTCAAATGGTTCAAGGGACCTCTGACATTGACCCCTCCTTTAAACCCCCCCAAAAAAAAATTTAACCCAAAATTGAGAGTTTCGACCAAAAAAAAAAAAAAAAAAATCAACCCACATTTTCATGGAAAACATGAACCCTTAATAAACAACCCCCTTAAGGTCAGTTAAGCATATTTTGGCATCTAGCGTCTATTTCTCACTTTGATTCCTGGAGAAAAATAAGTTTGCAGCATTATTTCAAGTGGATGAACTTGCATGAGAAGGCCTGATAAACCTTGCAGAGCAAGTGGCCAAGAAAGCCGTCTTAATTGCCAGATGAAACAAGGTGTTCAAAACAGGGAAGATATCTAGACAAAACTGTATTGCCAGTATAACTATTTACTTGTTACAGCGTCTCACCTAGGTCCCGAACAGGTGCAAGACATAAAAAAAAGATGTACTTATATAATTAAAAACATCTCAAACAGAATGCCTACCAATAATACTACAAAATAAAGGTTTGTTGCCATGAATATACACTTCTATTTACTACTGTAATTTTCTTTTCAAGGAACTAAAAATCTGTTTCACTCCCTTGTGTCAACTATAATCCAGTACTTGCATATCCAACGGACTTGTGCATACTATGCTAATGATCATTTACCAATAATGATAAAATACTCAATACATCCAGTAACCTGTGCATATTGTGGGAATAATCATTTCATTACAATTGTATCCAAAAAGTGTGCACATTCGTCAATCAATTTTTTTTGTGAAAATATGCATTTATATTTCAGGTGGTTTCAGATTTTTTCACCAGAAATAGACTTATTCCAATTACTTTCTATCTCTGTGTGTTTTTCCAATAGTGAAGTGCAGGGGTGTCCAAACTTTTGGCTTCCCTGGGCCATATTGGAAAAAAAAAATTGTCTGGGGGCACACGAAATACACAAACACTTTTGATTTGAAAAAGTTAAGAAAATACCTATAAAATAACAACAATATCAGTTGAAAAACCAGTTGGAGGTATACACTTGGATATTACAGTAAATAGACTTCTTATACTATTATGACATTTCCTTGGGAACAGAGTGTTTCAAGCTGGGTCACATTGATATCCATCCCAGGCCACAGTTTGGACACCCCTGGTGAAGTGTAAAGTGTAATTTTCCCCCCTTCTTAAGCAGCTCTGGGAGGGGGGGGGGTCGCCGACCCTGTAACCTGTTCTAAATGGATACATTTCTTTTGTTTTTCCCTGCTGAGCATTACAGGCAGCGGTTAAAACTGATACAATAGTTGCTAATACACCAGAGATGCTGCTCAGTGTATAAGTAAATGCTGCAAATTTGTAGCAGTTTAGAGTCTGCACCTGAATTACTGAGCTGCCAGACTCAGTCACCAGAGACTTTAAAAAAAAAAGTAAAAAATTAAAAAATGGAAAGTAATTGAAAACAGTATTTCTGGTAAACAATCTGAAAACTGGAAAAAAAAAGTGTTTGGAAGGTGAATAGCCCCTTTAATATAATTACAATACATTTTTTTTGGCTATTTTAATAATTAATAATCCCATGTGTGTAAAAGATACCTATACATGCCTCAATACTAGCATAGAAAAAGCTCTTACTGCAGATTGTATACTATTCTGTATAGATATAGAAAGACTCTATACATCTTTTCCACAGAGAGAAGGTATCCAATATGTGGAAGCAGCACTTTTGGAAACAAATATGTCACATCACCTGGTTTATTTTTTCAGATTGCCTTATATTGGTTTTACACAAACATTTTTTAGATTCAACCGCAATTTTTCTGGGTGCAGCAGTAGCGAGCCTTCCTTTGTGAACATATTTGTGTATGCCTTGGAATAAAAATATTTATCACAAATTTAAGAAACATTGTTAAATATATGCGCTATGTAGACAAGATTTTAATCATCTGGGATGGCACGCCAGATAACTTTACTGAAATGGTTAATGATGCCAATAAACAGAATCCTATGGTTAAATTCACATATGAAATTGGAGGAAGAATGGAATAGCCACGGGACTATATAGGAAAACCCACCGACCATAACAACATCTTGGATGCACGTAGTCTCCATAATCCAGGAATAGTGAAAGCAATCCCGCAAGGTCAATTCCTGTGGGCTTGCAGGATTTCCACTAATATTGAAACTTATAATATAGCAGCAGAATCATTGGAAAAAAGATTTGTTGAAAAGGGTTATAAGACAATACGTAACGAAGATAAATGAGGAAGTGTCCAAAATAAATAGAAAAAACAAATCAAATAAGGCGTCCCGTGTTTGTGAGTCAGTATGGTGGCTTAAGTAAAAAAGTGGGAATGTGATTAAACCGTATTGATAAATGTAGCCACTGGATCTGCACACAACCGATTTTGCAGGTGGGGATTACCATTAACCCTTTCACTGCCAGCCATTTTGTCCAAAACGGAACATCTACTGCCAAGCAGTTTTTAGACATTTTGTACTCTTTTGCTTTAAGGGCCTTTCCTGGGGTGTTGTCTTAGTTAACCCAAGAAAACCATATATGTTTTTGTTCGGGACAACCTGAGCTTTCAAAATATGCTAGAATTTTGG
>CM044441.1:72460895-72472531 GCA_024363595.1 Xenopus borealis
GTTAAAACCCTTGCCTGCAAAAACGTACCAGGTACGTGCTTGGCAGGCAAAGGGTTAAACAGTGTTGGCCAATTATTCAGAGTGATCAAGACTTTGGAAAATGCTTCCCAGTCCCTCTTACATTTAGTTATGAAAGAGGTAGAATGTTGAGATCGGAGTTATGACCTGGGGAAAGACAAAGGAGAGGGGTCACAAATGTTTCTTGGTAAACCAAAGTATGGTACAGCACCATGCTTTGTGTGTGCTGTTCAGGGGTAATTAAGGGAGACAATATTAACCTTACTAAAGGACATAAAATGGCTCTAAAATGCTTTGCAACATGTGACACTAAAAATGTGATCTATTTAATTATATGCCCTTGTGGTATAGTATTTATAGGCCACACAATGAGACCAGTGAAGACTAGAATTAAAGAACATAAGGGAGACAGAGAAAACAAGCACTGATACTGCAGTCTCTCATCACCAAACATAACCAGACCCAATGGCGCTGGTAAGTATTGGAGGTAGTCAAACTGCCATCAAGAGGAGGGCATTTACAAAAATTGCTATTAAAGCTGGAGGTGTTCTGAATAAAAAAGCTTAATAGTTTAGCTCCATTTGGAATTAATGATTCATGGAGCATAAAATGTTTTCTATAATGTATAGCTAAGATAGAGGAATCGATTTAATGGTTACAAAGTGGGTCTAATACAGCGGTCCCCAACCTTTTTTGCCCGTGAGCAAAATTCAGGTGTAAAAATAGTTGGGGAGCAACACAAGCATTACAAATGTTCCTGGGTGGTGCCAAATAAGGGTTGTAATTGACTATAGGTAGCCCCAATGTGGACTGGCAGCCTACAGGAGCCTCAGTTTGGCAGTATACCTGTCTTTTATGCAACAAACTTCCATTCAAGCCTGGAATTCAAAAATGAGCACCTGCTCGGAGGCCACTGGGAGCAACATCCAAGGGGTTGAGGAGCAACATGTTGCTCACGAGCTACTGGTTGGGGACCAATGGTGTAATATGATACAATGCATCTGATTCTCAGATTGGTCACCAGCAATACATCCTTTTCTCAAATGCTTTCCATCTTTTACACTTTTTTTTTTTACCATTCCTGTCTCTGGTGTTTACAGCAGCCAGCTCAGTAATTCAGATGCAGAATCTGAACTGTTACAATTTGATGCAATAATGGGTAAATTTATCAAAGGTCGAATTTCAAATCTTAGGACATAAATGTTCAGTGAGTTTGCAATTGATCCTTAGCAAGCAGCTCAGATTCAAATGTAAGTTACGACCCATGTGCCCCCTCAAGTCACTGATTGGTTACTGCCTGATATCTCAAGGCCACTCCTTGAATTAACACTGTACTAGTGCCAAGTCGCACACACACACACAGGGGTAAGAAGTGGTGTAACTATAGAGAAAGCAGACACTGTGGTCCCAAACCACAGGGTCAGCTTCCTCTAGAACTGCTCGTCCCTGATGTGAGCGGCATGGAGGATAGGCGGATAATAGGTTATGGTGTGCTGGGCTCTTAAGGTTTTTATGCAGGGGTGCCTGGTGCCACAAAAACGGAATGCACACATTTTAAATTTGTGCGCACATTTTTTAAAAACGGTGTGCGCAGGTCAGAATAAACCCTAAATATTGTGTGCGTACAATCATCTGCTTTCCCTGGTATCCGAAATCTCCGCTTTCCCTGGCAGCCATGTAGAAAGTTCTATCCATGTGCCTTTGGACGCTATCTCACCAAGATGCATGCCAATTACAGTACTTGTCTGCTACAGGCACCACTTCCTCCAGGATTGCACCCCCCCAGCAGTTCCTTGTGATGGTGCAGTTCCTTGCGCTGCAGCGGTCCCCCTGTAACTCCAGCCTGTCTACCCGTTTCAAAGCAAAAGCCACTACACACTCACAAACAGTTATTTTACACTAATGAATACTTGCATACATTTTGGGATCAGGAGCTTTTATACAATCATTTTTTTTTAAATAGTATATTTGCTAGCTGCATTGCGTAATACTTTTTGTATGCTTTAGGTCGTTACCTTACAAAATCTGGGGTATATAGTAGAGTAATGTGAAGGCTTTGTGGTGATTTTCATAAATTTCATAAAAACTGCTACTTTTAGCATAGCCTTGCAGTTAGGTAGTTTGTCGTGTGTGAAATGTGTACTTCCAGAATATATAGTTTTCTGGGGTTGATTACAGATTTGTCATTTTTACCCCACATAAAATCGGGTAGTATTTATTTTGGTAGCAGAAATATATGCTACGATATGCACTAATACTAGTGTATACAATAACAATTTTTGGATGTCAAAGCACCAGATACTTTGGTACTCTAATGTAGAATGGTCATCAAACTGTTCAGTGGACCCCTGGCATTCATATTTATTATGTATTTTCTTGGTAGCTTTTGCTTTGTGGGAAACACAAACTTGCAAATGAAACCTTTTGATGTGATTTTTCTGAATTTTCATAAAGCTATGCTTTAACCCTCTGCATTCAGTGCCACGCGTTTTACCATTTTATACTAGCTTGCTTTAGGGGGCATTTACTGGTGGTAACAGTTTACCAAGGAAAAATCTGCTGGAGTATTTATGTATTTCCACTTCTGGAACTTGATTTAGAGTTTAAAATGAAAAATAAAAAAATTTAAACTTGCTATGTCTCATGAAATAAGACTTTATAACCACAAAATCTATTTTATTCGCAAAAATCCAAATGGATTGCCTCGTGCCTCCAGAACGTCAGTAAATACCAGATACTTTGTTTTATCATACCTCCCCAGCTGTCCCGTGTTTAGAGGGAAAGTACCTCTTGACAGCTCAACACACAGTCCCTCGTTTCTACCAGAAATGACAGTTTTTCTCTGCACCAATCAGCCAGAGAAAGAAACAAAGTTTCTAAATTAATTGGCTTTTGGCAGAGTCCAGAACTGAAAAAAAAACAAAACCTGCCAAATGTTGTAAACTCGACATGGTAATTAGAGGGTGTGATCACAAAAATGGGCATGGTCAAAAATGTGCCACGCGTAGCAACTTTTTGGTCTCTTTTTATTTACCAAATTTTGGGAGGTATGGTTTTATGGAGATTTCGGACAGTCCATGAGTGACTCGCGCGTGACAAACTGTGCAACAAATTTTTGATGCAAAAAGTTTTCACCCGTTCGAGTCAATGGGTGCAATTTTCGTGGCAAAGCTTGGCAAACAATTTTACTCATCACTACTGATCTCTGCCCGGCAGCAGGGATGCGGAAGGGCGACGTCACGTGCTACAGAGAGCCTTCAATCACTGGAGCATTCTCAAAGAAGTGAAGTAAGGGGAAACAGTAAGTACTGTAAACACAGACTTTATTTTAACTTTTCCTTGTCCTAAACTAAACCCCCTGTACCAAAAAAAGCCCCCTTAACTGCTTGGTCTTGCCACCCCTCCCCTCATTATGCATTAGTAAAGGGAAAAAAAAAATATTTACCTTTAAAAAAAAAATCTAAACCTAAAATGCAGAGAGTGCAGTGGAACACTATCTTCCACTGCTTCATATTCTTTTGAGACTCACAGTCTTGAAGCATGTTTGAGCCAATTCAGAAATCGGCTTCAACTGTGAATGCTCAAACTGGCGTCAACCTGAGGAAAAAGGGAAAGTAGATGGCTCAGATGTGGGGGAGGAAGAGGCAGCAGGGGAAAGTAATGCGAATCTTAGTGGGGGAAGCCAAAAATCAAAGGCCCAAATATTGGATGTTTTCACTGAATCTGTTTAAGCAAAGCTAGTATAGAGTTCCTCTTTTTGCAAGAGAAAATGTTGATCTTTAGGGCTGAAGGTAGAAGTTTGTTTGAGAAGGCAGGCCTAATAGATGCAGCTTCATGGGTGGGGGGGGGGGGGGGGGGAGAAAAGCTAAGCATAACTATCACTATGGCAGCAGGATTAGCAAAACAAATTTAGTGTTCATCAAGAAGGTGGATAATTTTACAGACTAAGAAAATTACTGAAGAATTCTTAGATCACCTATGATTATCTTTCATGTATTGGTTTCTTTAGTTTTCTTAGAAGAGGGAAAGGTTTGTAGAAGCTTAGTTCAGGAATTCTGAAAGAAGAACATGTTAATTCAAAGATTTCTTCCTGAATCAATGGTCTAAGGTAGATTTCTACAACTGACCCTATGGTGGGTGGATGCAATGTAATTTGTCATGGTTATTTTCACCTTCTTGCAGAGATCTAAAGGAGGGTTGGGAATGATTTGTCCAGTGACTTTTTTGGCTCTATTTTGAAGAACAGATTATTTGTGGGAAGAAAGTTTCAGGTCATGGGTTATCACCTTTTATAAAAGGTTGGCCAATAGGAAACAAGATGATGGGGGATCAGTGTGAGGGGTGACAGACTCCAATCATACTTCTAAAGCAGGGGTGTCCAAACTTGGCCCTCCAGCTGTTAAGGAACTACAAGTCCCACAATGCATTTGCCTGACTGTGGCTGTCAGACTCCTTCATTGCATTGTGGGACTTGTAGTTCCTTAACATCTGGAGGGCCAAGTTTGGACACCCCTGTTCTAAAGCATATATATGGGGATAGTGGTGACCCGATCTGGGAATGTTGTTTGCACTCCTACACTGGATTATACTAGCAGAGCATTTGGATATCCTATAACCGAGTAAAAACCCAAGGAATCAGCTTTAATGGTTCTAGAAAGCTTATTTTGCGCACCCATGACTTTGAAGGACTGTTCTGAATGATACTGTAGCAGTAAATATTAGAATGAATCCTACTGTTTTGGGATATAGTGGACACAGACAATATCTCAGACCAGGCCCTGGAAAGACATCTGATAAATGTAGTCAATCGCCAAATACCAATTAGGTCGAAAACCGCATCCCACCCCCCCATCTCCCAAAGACTGGCTGCTTACAGTGGACGAATTGGAGAGATTTGAGGAACTTTTCACACATACTGCCTGGCAAAAAAGGGATACATAGCTCAGGTGCTTCCTTTTTAAAAGAAACAAGACTAAGAATACAAATGGACTCTAGGTGTGTAAGGCAAAGTATAACGGTTACCAGTGTATATTTGAGAATCTGACATTATGCATGTGCATTCCAGATATTTGACTTTCACAATGTAACAATGGTGTGCTATTCCCCCCTCCCCCTTCTTTTTGCACTCCTGTTTATTTTCTGAAAATGATACAGATGTGAAACTGATACAAATAAAATACACTAGTATTAACACACAGTAAAAACGGTCATGACAAGTTAATAGAGTAAGAAAAAGCATCTTATCTATTAGCCATTACATTGTTAAAGTGCTGGCTCTTTCTGAAAGCGCAGAAGCAGACAAAATGCTCCGAGACGGCAGCCTGAACACCAATATTACAACAAAAAAAAAAAAACACACTTATTGGTTCAAGGATAAAATTTTAAATGGTAGAAAGAATTTGCAATGTACAGAGGCTAATTTAGTAATAACTACACCATAAAAATGATTACAGAATCCCTTTAAATGAGGTTGCTGGAAGATACCCTGAGCTATGCTTTTTTTTTTTTTTACTAATGCAGTTGCATACAGGGAGAGGGGCTATACCAGGCAGTTAAGGGTTTTTTTTGTACAGGGGGTTAGTTCTGTACATTTACAAACAAAAAAAATCTTGCAGTACCAAACAAGTGATCTTTTTAGTTCCTGTGGTAGCTGGATTTTCTTGTTGAGAGAATACTCCAGATGGTCCCAATTTAAATTTAGGAATTTTAGTAAATTTTTCATATGAGTCTATGGCTGCTGAAAAGAATCGGAGGACTTCTGTGACTTGATTTATAGAGGACCGCTTTCTTTCTTGTCCCACCTTGTGGGCCTTTTCCCTATTTCGGTATCCAGAATAATGCCTAGAAATGTTATCTTTGTTGTGGGATGAAGATTGGATTTTCCCCAATTTGGAACCCATCCAATCTTTGCAGAGTTTGAACAGTTAATTTTAAGTGTTCCTGCAGAATGGAGAGAGATTTTGCTTTTATGAGACAGTTGTCTAGATATGGTATTATTTAGTGTTCTACGGTAGGCTACTGCCGACACCAAATTTTTTGTAAACACTCTTGGGGCACTTGCTATTCCAAACGAAAGTACTGTAAATTGGAGATGTTCCCTAAAAGCGAGGCCTTTTATAGCTATCCTTAGGATCCTTTGATGACATGTTCTTATTGGCATATGTAAAAGTGCATTTTGTAAACCTAGCCTCACCATTTCTTCTCTGGCTGTGTAGCCATGGGGGCAGCTATTCAAAGGCTAAAAGGCTCAAGTTACACAGCAGATAGCAGATAAGCTCTGTAGAATATAATATTATAGGTTATCCATTTATCCTGTGCCATTTAGCCTTTTTTCCTATTTCCGCCATTGCTATTCAGCAGCTTGTTTATATGAACTATAGTAGTGTTTCTGAGGCAAACAGTTTTACCAATGCAGGGCAACACTGTATGATATTTTCATTACTTTAAAACACAAATTTTTTGGTGTTACTGTTCCTTCAATACCCCTTGATCCTTGAAATCAAGAATTGGCGAGTATAGCTTGTCTTTATTTGGAAGACATGTCCTTACAAATCTTATTGGAGGAAATGTGTCGAATTAGACACAAATTCCTTCAATCTCCCTCCAACCTGTCTGACGTCATTTTGAAAATGGTCACTGCTGGAAGTTTGTGCTTCCTCTACTGGATTGTCATCTAAACTGACTAAAGGATTTATCCTTTGAGGTCTCCAGACTTGCCGATATTTATAAGAGGTACAAAACCCACAAAAGGGCATTGAAAGTTCTTCTATCTTGATGTAAACATTTTACTTTTATCAGATTTATTTTCCAATAGTAGTTCTAGTTCTGAACCAAAATTTTACTCCTTCAAAAGGGAGGTTAAGTAAGCGATTCTTCGATGCAATCCACAGCTTTAACCATACAGCCCTTCTGGCTGATGTGAATGCTGTGGATTTTGCCAAAATATCTATTGCAGCTAAAGCCGCTTCAGTGAGAAAATCAGCTGCTGAAGACAACATGGGAAGATTTGACAAGAGCTTAATCTCGACACTCTTTCTTCAATGCTTTTTCCAATTGTGTGATCCAAACCTTCAGTGATCTAGCTACTGAAGCCACGGCCACCGCCGGTTTGAATCCTGCTGCTGAGAGGAAAGCCTTCCTTAGTGCACCATCAGCTTTTCTGTCCATCGGGTCTCTAAGACCTGCACTATCTTCCAGGGGAAGTGTCGTTCTTTAAATGTTTGCACTACTGGAGGATCCAAGTTCGGGGCATTATCCCAATCTTTAGAATTGGTCCCATTGAAAGGAAATTGCATTACATTTTTTCTGTAAAATACATTTTCTATCTAGGTTGGACCACTGATTTTTAATTTTTTCTTTAATAACTTCATCCTGTGTAAAACCTACTTTACATTTATTAATATTTGCAAAAAGTTTGCTTGATTTTTTTGGTGGTTTCGAAGTATCTTTTAACCCCATTGTTTCTCGGCCTGCTAAAATCAGAGACTATATCCTCTATGGGGAAAAAAAAATCTTCCAAATCAAAGTACTCCGACTCTGAATCCAGTTTATATTTTTATGAACATGGTTCAATTGAATCATCTGATGAAATATTTTCATAAAGGGGGCTGCCCTCAGCAGGTACATCTCTATCCTGCTTATTTTTATTAAATGATTCTAAAGCTTGTAGCATTGCGCCCTTCATCCATGACACTAATTCGTCCAAACTAGTAGCTGGGGCTGCTGGACAATTAATCTTTAGTTTACAAGCCAGACATAGCTAGTTTCCTTCAGTGGATACAAATTTATCACAGCCCATGCAATTAATTGAGGACAATTTCTTAGTAACATCTTTCTTATCCTTAGGAGACTCAATTTGGGGATCTCTATTTTTGGCCTTATCCTTAGTCTTGCCTTTAACTTCCCCTTTTTCAGGTGCAGTGTCAGCCATGCTGTAAAGACACAAGCAAAAAACCTGAACAGTAGTTGTTCCTATTCCCCTAAGGCAATATATCTTTCTACACCTTAGTCAAAGACTTACTTGTGTATCAAGTGTGCAGTGTTTGGGACCTGGACAGCAAGCATCCACCCAGGAGTGGCAACCCGCCATTATGTGGCATGATGTAAAGTGACATTGCCGAAACCAGAAAGTGACATATGCGTCCCCCAAAGCTCTCGGGTAGTATGCGCATAAAGGAGGCTGGTAATCTGAGCAGCTTCCTAACTTACAGCCCATTTGCTTCCCCCCAGAGGCATACCCATGTGAATAGCGCATGGTTTATTACTGTTACCGTATACGGAGGTACAGTCATCTGGATCTCTTTGCCAGAATTTTTTTGTCATCCGGCTGAACGATGTTTCCTCATCTAGTAGGAAAAACAAACCTTTATAGGTGTGTAGGGACCCATAGATTTCTGTCTGGCACCTATGGAGTTAAGTCCCTGCATCTTTGTCACTAGGCAGAAGTTTATGTTGCAAGTGTATACTCTAGTTACAGCCCAGAGTGTAATGACAATTTCCTGCCACACAGTTTTATAGTGCTGGAAAGGAGTGGCCACTTCCTCTTTGGCTGCTGGTACTGAACAGGCTGGTTGCTCATTGAGCCTGGGCTCAACAAGGCCCCAGTAAAGCCACATGCCCTAACAGGACCTCCAACTGTTAGTGAACCAAGTCAGGGACCAGGCAACCCCGTGAACGAGGGATAGCAAGTGCAGGGTAGTACTGTAATAGTCTCTCTAGAGAGAGAGAGAGTCAGCTTATTTTTTAGTATGAACAGTTCTATGTTCCAACGAGGAGTGTTAGCAGGAAGAGATCTTCCTTACAAAGCTTCCCCTGTGTAGCTTTTAGTGCAGGGATATCATTGTGCTAGGGACTAGGACTTAGTGGCATGTTTACTAAGACTGGAGATAAATATCTGGAGATGTTGCCCATAGCAACCAATCAGATCTTTGCTAACTTATAGGTGGCTGTTTAAATCTAATTGCTGATTGGTTGCTATGGGCAACATCTCCAGAAATCTCTCCAAATATTTATCTCCAATCTTAGTAAACATGCCCCTAAGAAGCAGCTATCTGGCCTTACCTGGTATTCCAATCAGTCACTTTGTATTGGAATGGATGTACCTTGACTATCCTGACTGAGGAATATTTCCTACTGTGATGTGTTACTCCTGTGTAACATCTGCTACTCTATGAAAGCTCCTGTGTGAGTATTTAAACCTGGGAATATTGCTTTATGCCAACATTCACCCTTTGTTTTAAAGAACCTCCTGGCGCCCATTTCATCTTTTATTATACAGTTTGCCTGGGTATTGTAGTTATACTACCTCCTAAGGATATCTTCCACCTGGCGAAGGCCCTGCCCTGGTGTGTAGGTCGCAGTGTAACCCATGCTTTCCTATCATTAGCTGGACACTTAAAGTGGACCCGTCACCCAGACACACAAATCTGTTAAACATGAAATACAATTTAAATTTTTCAAATATTGTCTGCCCCTCCTCTATGCCTTAGACAAAGAGGTGGGGCAGATAATTACTTTCACTTTCCATTCAGCACTTCCTAGATGCCACTGCTCCCCACACATTCCCTCAGTTCTCTTAACCATATGATTGTGTAGCCTGGGCATTGGGATGGACATTGGTTCCCCCATTCTGGTGCACAAACAAGATTCTGAGATGATGCAAGGCTTGCCTTAAAAACAGTGTCCACAAAATGGATCCTGCCTGCTTGCTAGAATTATGAATTCCCAGACTGAAGAAGACAAGATTAAAATAATTTATATAGTGTAATTAATGTTCATTTTGCTTGACTAATGTGATAAAATATGATTTTGAATATTTTTTTTGGGGGTGACCGGTCCACTTTAATCCTTTGTGCTGTACATAGCCCAAAAAAGCGTTACAGGTGTATGGGAGGAGTTTTTTTTTTTTTTTATTATGCTGGACGGTGTTTTCCTACCCAAAGGAGGAGCTCTCTATAGTAAGTGCTGCCAAGGGTCGTGAGGGAATTTTGTCCTGACTTGTTTGGAGAGCTCCTTGGTCTTCATTGTGCAATGCCTCTTGCTTAATGGTTTTGCAGTCTCTGGGGCCTTTCAGAAAAGGTGTGTTTATACTGACAGATCATGTGACACTTTGATTGCTCACAGGTGGACTTCAAAAGGAGCATAATTCGTTAAATGAAGGTAATTAGTTGCGCTAGGATTTTTAGGGGGTGAACACATATGCACATGCCAATTTTCAGTGTTTTTTTTTTTTTTAATATAGAACAGCACTCAATAGTAAAACCCATGACCCACTGTGTACTATTCAGTTACATTGAGAAGGAAAAACAACAGCCTGCTAGAAAGCAGTTCCCTCCTAAAGTGCTGGCACAAGTCACATGACCGGGGCAGCTGGGAAATTGACAAAATGGCTAGCCCCATGTCAAATTTCAAAAATGAAATATAAAAAAAATCTGTTTGCTCTTTTGAGAAATGGATTTCAGTGCAGAAGTCTACTGGAGAAGCACTATTAATGGATGCGTTTAAAAAAAAAAAAAAAAAAAAATACCTGTTTTCCCATGACAGTTTCCCTTTAAATCTGGTAGAATATGTATCGGAGATTTGAATTTAGACAGTTGCGATGTTAATGTATCTTCTTCTGTATACGCTAGAACAATGATCCCCAACCAGTAGCTCGTGAGCAACAGGTTGCTCTCCACCCCCTTGGATGTTGCTCTCATGGTCCTCAAAGCAGGTGCTTATTTTTGAATTCCAATCCTCAAAAGTTTTAATTGCATAAAAACTAAGTATAGTGCCAGGTAGAGCCTCTTGTAGGCTGCCAGTCCACACATGGGCTACCAAATAGTCAATCATAGCCCCTATTTGGCACCCTAAAGGACTTTTATATGCTTGTGTTGTTCAACTCTTTTTACATTTGAATGTAGCTCACGGGTAAAAAAAGGTTGGGGACCCCTGCACTAAAACATACCAACTGGCAAATGCCATGAGTCTCACCAGCTTAGGTTCTTTAATCAACTACAGAAAACCATTAAAGGAGGGATCTATTGTGAAAATGAAACTTTAATAAGCTTCATCTAACTGAAAAATTCACCAAAAATTAATCAATTATCTCAGCCTCAGGAACCTGTTACACTTTCAGAAGTCAGGATCAATTTTTGATGGATGGGTAGGTCTAATATGCAAATATCAGCCTCCCTGACATGAATACCTTTGTGCCAACAGGCAGGGGGCCACACAGATTACACCACATGCACATTATGAAGTTTTGAGACAACCTATACATAAGTACACTTAGTCTAGTCTACAAAATACTAAACGAAGTGCCTACTAATAACAAAAAGTGAATTATTCATAAAAGGGTGACAAATTACAAGCAACACTCTCTACCAAACAAGGGGAAGCATCCATCAATCATGGTAATCGCAATATGCCCATCACCAAATATACCTAGTACATGCTATTATTATTATTATCAACATGTATTTCTATAGCGCCAACTTGTTTTGTAGCGCTGTAAAGTGAATGTGAATATACAACTAAATCACATGAATTACATACATATAACATGAGGAGTTACATATGTCACAATAAATACTGGTACAGGAGGTGAGGAAGGCCCTGTACAGAGAAAGCTAAAGGGA
>CM044441.1:72478719-72514486 GCA_024363595.1 Xenopus borealis
AGAGGGGGAGTCTGAGCACAAGGATAAGCCTAGGGAGGATGTTAGTAAAAGAAGTTTAGAAACAGAAGGGCTGTTAATGTTAACAGGTATATTAGGTTTCATACGTACACTGTACCTGGAGTGCTTCAGAAACTAGCACTATCCGATAAAAACTAATTATTACATTGATGGGGTGAAAAATATTTTTATAACCAGGGGTGATTCTGCCCCCCTCCCCTAGAGCTTACCTTTGCTATGCCAGAGGGGATCCTGGAGGGGACCTCATCCCTAGTGCACAGTGTGCAATTACACCTCTGGGAACTTGTAAGGTGCTGCCGCCTGAGGAGAGTGTTTCAACTCACCTCATTGGTGCAACATTGACTGTCAGTCATGTTTAAGAATTTTCATCATGAAAATATAAAATCTGTCAGTAGTACAGTCAGATAATCATTGTTAAACTATTGTTCACTGCACTAAGCTTTTGCAAAAATAAACAAAGGAGCAGATATATGGTTGATCTTGTAGCCTACATGACAAAGATACAAACGTCTTGTTATGTATCATTTACCATGGATGGGTTAATAATTCATTCAAAATCGTTTAGCCAATGGAATCGTTCACAGAATGGCAACAAAATCTGCCCATGTATGGCTAGGTTTTTTTTAAATATACATGCATTCCCTTTGCATGCTTGTCGAAACGAAAGGCAGTATGCAAGCTCAACGTCTCTATGTTGCTTGCAGCATTCAATAAAAATGAAAAAAAAAAAAGTATAAAAACCCAGAATACAAAGGAATCAATGAGATGTCGCATTTAAGTGTACGGAATCAATTTTCTCAAAAAAAAAAAAAAGTGTACACTAAAAAAAATTAAAAAATGAGTGCAGGTGCTATGATCCCCACATTAACAATAAAGCAGAAAGAATTACTTACATGCAGGTGAATGGTAACCACTGGGTGATGATAAAACTGTAGTTACTGCCAAGACCCTAAAAAAAAAATTACCGATCGGTAAGTCAAAAGCTAATGGTGTGTGTAGCCAATAAGGGTTAAGGCTAAGGTTAAGGCTACGCGAATTGCAACTACAGCTCTTCACGAACTAAGCCTACCAGCTCTGCGTATAATAATGCGAACGCAAACAACTACAAACAAATATTTACACCGAAAACGCTTATTCCCCCCAAGTACCGATAACAGGATGCATTCAGTCTGCACAAAGTGAAAACGACTTACTGTCTGAAAACAAACATAGACCTGTAACTATCTGAATGTAGGCACACGTGTGTGCGTTACGCCTATCGCCCAACCCAAATTACGCGCCGCAGCGGCTGTTGATCTAAACATTAAGGGTAATATCAAACTGCTTACGAGATAATGGAGCGACTTTAATCAGAAACTGGAACGTTACACTTTAAACACAAACTATAATCAAAAACCTGGAACCACGCAGCACCTTTTAAACCTCACATCCCGCTGAATGCGTAGCAACGGCAGCGGAAATCATGTCACTGTTAGTTTGAGTACTTGCATTGTACCCGCCCCCTACGTAGCGTTAAAGCTTTCAAAATTGACGCCCAAATCTAAAATTCTGATATGCCTTCTCTGCATACCACAAATACAGCGTTGTTAAAGATATACAAACAGACGAGCTATACAAAATGCAGTTATTTTTCATCTATGAGGTGGAACCTACAATCGGGTCTGTATACAATGTTTATTTGGTTCTACCTGACCCACTTTGGTATTAAAAGTTTATTTGAAACAATGGATAATTAACCAGTTCTTTAGGGTGAGAAAGCTGACTTCCCCTGAAAAGAAGTTAGGAAACCCTGAAAGAATTTTAGCTAAACAGCATTACATCATCTCCTAAATGCATACCTCCCAACATTTTGGAAGTAAAAAGAGGGACAAACATTTGTTTTTCTTGTAGCTAGGGTTGCCACCTTTTGAAAAATGTTATACCGGCAGGCGGGGGCGGGGCCAAAAGGGGCGTTACGTGGCGTCAAAGGGGGCGGAGCCATGCGAAGGATCGGCTGAAGACGCGAGAAAGGTACGTTTTTATTAGATTTAAAGCAAGGCAAGGACCATTTTTAAGGGGTATTTCAAATTTACCGGCAGCTACATTGCGGTAAATTTGTAATGCTGGCCTTGGCTGGTGTTTTACCGGCTAGGCCGGTAAAATACCGACTGGGTGGCAACCCTACTTGTAGCATGGCAACATTTTTTACCACGCCCATATATGTGACCACACCCCCTAATTACCATGATCATTTTACAAAATTTGGCAGGTTATGAAAGTTTGAAAATATTACTTCTTATCTAAACTGCTACAATTACATATTTCTTGTCTCAAAATTGTTACAAAGTATCTTAGCTGTTCTGGGCTCTCTGCCAAAAGCCAATTAAGTTAGAAACTTTGTTTCTTTTTCTGGCTGTTCAGTGCAGAGTTCTGATTCAGCTCTCAAAAGAGGGACTGTCCCTCCAAAAAAGGGACAGTTGGGAGGTATGAGAACAATTTTTCCTGCCAATAAAAGTTTAGTGGGTACACTGCTTGTATCTATCAAGAGTTGCTGCTTGGCCAGTAATTCAGCAGCATAGCCTCCAAAATGATAGATGCAGCTTGCACCTGATATTTTTCAGAATGCAAATGAAATTGCACCCTTTTTTCCCCTGGTTAATTTAGCATCATTCACAAGAGGTAATCCCCACCCATAAGTTCTGACTGGACAGAGCACATTCCAAAGTAATTACATTTAAATTGTAGTCTATATAGGCAATTATAGTCTATATAGGCAAGCCCCAGTGTCAGACTGGCCCACCAGGATACCAGGAAAAGTCTCAGTGGGCCCAGGTGTCAGTGGGCCCTCATGCTGCTAATTTGGCCTAGTTCATGACCATTCCCTATTTCTATGAGAACAAAGAGGTTAAATAGATGTGTAGGGACCCATAGATTCTATACAGCAACTATGGAGTTAATCCCCTGCTTTTAGTATGTTTTCTGTTATTGGGTGTACCTACTTGTAACAGTTCTGATTCAACATCAGCAATTAATTGACAAAGGGTGCAATAACCACTCCCTGCCACTAAAGCTTTATAATGTGTGCAGGGAGGGGCCTCTGCCTCTTTGGCTCCTGGTGTTTGTGCAGCTAGGTGTTTTCATTGAGCCTGGGATCACCAAGGCCCCAGTAAGCCACTTGCCCTAACAGGATCTAGGGTTGCCACCTGGCTGGTATTTTACCGGCCTGGCCGGTATTTTTGATGGTTGATCCCAATGTTATTAATAGGAAAAAAAGATAAATATATAGGAAGGCCGGTATTTTTTTTACAGAAAAGGTGGCAACCCTAACAGGATCTGTACTGTTAGAGACCTAAGTCGGGGATCAGGCCACCCCGTGAAAGAGAGCTAGCTAGATACAGGAAAGCATTTGTTATAGTTTCTCTAGAGAGAGAAAGATAGTTAGTTTACTTAGTATGAACAGTTCTATGTTCCAACGAGGAGTGCTAGCAGGAAGAGATCTTCCTTACAAAGCTCCCCTGTGATGCTTTTAGTGCAGGGATATAACTGTAATAGGGATTAGGGCAGGGGTGTCGAACCTTTTGGCTTCTCTGGGCCACGTTGGAAAAAGAAATATTGTCTGGGGCCACACATGAAATACACAAACGCTTTTGATTTGTAAAAATAAAGAAAATGCACAGAAAAGAACTACAATACCAGTTGGATAACCAGATAGAGCTATACAGTGGCATATGGGACACCTGGATATTAAATAGCCTTTTATTATTATATTATAATACACAAAAGCTGTGAATATCTTGTAAATTATATCCTTATAAACGGTTAGTTCTGATGTCATCAGTTATAAACGGTGAGTTCTGATGTCATTTCTGTCACACGACTCCCTGAAACTTGTGTATTATAATAAATAAAGTACCCCCAGTTGCAAAATAAGAGGATATTAGAAGTTACCTCGGACTTCCATGACCTGTATAAAAACACTCGGCCTTCGGCCTCGTGTTTTTATATGGTCATGAAACTCCTCGGTAACATAATATCCTTATATTTTACAAGAGGGGGTACTTTATTCACTATATTATTATTATTACTACTAACTGGGCAATGAGCAGAGTACCCTTTCCTGCCTACTCCTATATTGTTCGCAACATGAAGTTTCCTTGCAAGCTGGGCCGCATTCATATCCATCCTGGGCCACATGTGGTCCCTGGGCCGCAGGTTGGACACCCCTGGATTAGGGTTTAGCAGCAGCTACCCGGCCTTATCTGGTATTTCATATTTAGTCACATATATAGCCACAGGCAATTTGTATGGGATTGATGTACCTTGACTATCCTGACTCGGAAGAATATTTCCTACTGTGATACCATTTATGGAAGTCTGCTAACTTATCTTCTATTCCTGTATTTTTCATATGCTACGCTCCAAGCTCCTATGTGAATTTTATAAACTTGTGGTTCATTGCTTTGTGCATATGGAATAAACCTTTGTTACTGTTTTCACCAAGAACCTCCTGGCGTCCAACATCTATTTTATTACAGTAGCCTCTGTATTATTGTATTTTATACCTCTTAAAGGGAAAGCTTCCACTTAGCGAAGGCCCTGCCCTGCTGTGTAGTGTCACAGTGTAACCCATGCTCCTCCACTAGCTGGACACTTAAACTAATCTGTGCTGCCTAGCCCAGAAAAGCGTTACAGATGTAATAATAGATTATAGTATGTAAAGAAAATAGACTAGGAGAATGCAGGTTGAATGAGTGGAGGAAGAATAATAATACTGAGAGTGGGCCCCTGGTCTAAGATTTTTTGGTGGGCCCCTGATGTCCCAGTCTGACACTGGCACGCCTCTATCCCTTCCTCCTCTTCTTTTTTTCATCTGTCCTATGACTGACTGGCACAGGCACAGCTGTGTTTGACCCAGGGGACCTGTCTTGATTATGATTCTTCCAGCTACATGTGACTTTAAGTGTGGCTAACACAGACAAAACTTGCTACCACCACTCTCATTTTTCACACTGGTGATCAGCACCTGATTTTGTGGGCGAATACCTTCCTCCCTTCAAGTGAGCATTAGCACTTGGACCTGAGTGCTGGAGAGCTAAGCTCCCCAGTATCTCCCGGTAAAGCGGCTGGGAGGCATGCCTCCACTAATTTTTTGCCGCCGAGGCCTGGGCCTTTGTAGACTCGCCACAAATCTGGGCCTGTTGGTGATGATAGAAACCAGGTACTGTAGTAGTTCAAGGCTAAATGTATTTGAAACACACACTCTTCCTACCAGTATTCAAAGGGTTAACTAGCATAGACACAGACTAGGATTTTCATTCAGCATGCAGAGGAGTATCACAGGTACACACTTTCGGGCTAGGGTCGTTTAGAGAACCAAAGACAGACATACAGTAGAACCCCCATTTTACATCCCCTGATTTTAAGTTTTCCCTCATTTTACATTGTTGTTTTGTGGTCCCACCTATATATTATGCATAACACATTTCCCTGATTTTAAGTTTTCCCTCATTTTACACCAATTTTTTCTGGTCCCCTGAAAAACGTAAAATGGGGGTTCTACTGTATTACATTTATATTTAATATTATAAAAGGTATACCAGTGCGTTGGAATATCTTTTGTTTTTCTATTAAAATCAGTTATCCTAACTGAGCCTGTTGAGTGCGGTATTTTTTTCCTATTCTGTACACATTTTACCTGCACCCAGGCAAGTTGTGGTTTTTGTTTGGTGAGTGCTCTTCCATGTTCCATATATATATAAATGATGGCACAGGATTTAAACCAAAAGTGGCAAAAATTATCAAAATAGAAAAGGTTTATTTATCCAACGTTTCGGTCCCACACAAGGACCTTTATCTATTTTTCCTTGTGTAGGACCGAAATGTTGGATAAATAAACCTTTTCTATTTTGACAGTTTATTTCCACTTTTGTTTAAATCCTGTGCCATCATTTTTATATTGTACTTAATTTTTCACGCATGTGCACTTGTGCACCCAGGTCTCTAAAGCTTTTTCAGGGGTGTGCAGCTCATATATACACAGTTATATGAAAAAGTTTGGGAACCCCGCTCTGCCTGCATAATAATTTACTCCACTTTCAACAAAAAAGATAACAGTGGCATGTCTTTCATTTCCCAGGAACATCAGAGTACTGGGGTGTTTTCTGAACAAAGATTTTTAGTGAAGCAGTATTCAGTTGAATGAGATTAAATCAAATGTGAAAAACTGGCTGTGCAAAAATTTGGGTAATCCTTGTAAGGGCCCTTACACACAGGCGTTTTGGACCTGCGCTCCCCCTGCGTTGCATTTGGCTGCGTTCAGCCGCAGGGAAGCGCAGGTCTAGACGCACCTCATTCTTTTCAATTAGGTTGTACCCACGAGACGCGTGTAAGCGCCGAACGCAGGTTCAGACGCAACATGCTGCATTTTTCCTGCGTTCGGCGCCTACATGCGTTTGTGTGAGTACAGCCCCATTGAAAATAATTGAGTGCGTCTATACCTGCGCTCCCCTGCGGCTGAACGCAGCAAAACGGAACACAGGGGAGCGCAGGTAAAAACGCCTGTGTGTAAGGGCCCTTATTCTTCTAATTTGAATGCATGTAATGGCTCAATACTGATTACTGGCAACACCAAATTGGTTGGGTTAGCTCATTAAACCTTAATGGGATCCTGTCATGGGAAAAAAACATTTTTTTTTCAAAATTCATCAGTTAATACTGCTGTTCCTGAAGAATTCTGCATTGAAATCCATTTCTCAACAGACCAAACAGATTTTTTTATATTTCATTTTGAAATCTGACATGGGGCTAGACATATTGTCAATTTCCCAGCTGCCCCAAGTCATGTGACTTGTGCTCTGATAAACTTCAATCACTCTTTACTGCTGTACTACAAGTTAGAGTGATATCACCCCTTCCCTTTCCCCCACCCAGCAGCCGAACAGAAGAACAATGAGAAGGTAACGAGATAACAGCTCCCTAACACAAGATAACAGCTGCCTGGTAGATCTAAGTACAGCACTCAATAGTAAAACCCATACCCACTGCTTACTATTCAGTTACATTGAGAAGGAAAAACAATAGCCTGCCAGAAAGCAGTTCCCTTCTTAAGTGCTGGCACGCGTCACATGACCGGGGCAGCTGGGAAATTGACAATATGGCTAGCCCCATGTTAGATTTCAAAAACGAAATATAAAAAATTTGTTTGCTCTTTTGAGAAATGGATTTCAGTGCAGAAGTCTACTATACAAGCACTATTAACTGATGCATTTTAAAAATAAAACATGTTTTCCCATGACAGTTTCCCTTTAAACTAGGAATGCACTGAATCCAGGATTCGGTTCGGGATTCGGCCAGGATTCGGCCTTTATCAGCAGGATTCGGATTCGGTCGAATCCTTCTGCCTGGCTGAACCGAATCCTAATTTGCATATGCAAATTAGGGTCAGGGAGCTAAATCACGTGACTTTTTGGCACAAAACAAGGAAGTAAAAAATGTTTTCCCCTTCCCACCCATAATTTGCATATGCAAATTAGGGTTCGGATTCGGTTCGGTATTCGGCCAAATCTTTCGGGAAGGATTCGGGGGTTCGGCCGAATCCAAAATAGTGGATTCGGTGCATCCCTACTTTAAACTTCATAGGTAGGTGTGTCCAATCATGAGAAATGCATTTAAGGTGACCAATTGCAAGTTGTGCTTCTGTTTGAT
The DNA here is from genome assembly GCA_024363595.1 of Xenopus borealis. Taxonomy (NCBI): domain Eukaryota; kingdom Metazoa; phylum Chordata; class Amphibia; order Anura; family Pipidae; genus Xenopus; species Xenopus borealis. Next base: position 72,486,421 of record CM044441.1, read on the forward strand.
TCGCCTCTGAAGAGTGACAGCATGGGATCCGCAAAGCAACTCTCAAAAGATCTGAAAACAAAGATTGTTCTGGCAGGTCTATGCAGAGGATTGTGAGAATGGTCAAAGACAACCCAAAGATTACCTCCAAAAACCTGCAAGAACATCTTGATGCAGTGTATCTGTACATCATTCTATAATTCAGTAAAATTTGCACAAAGATCATCTGTATGCAGAATCAGACCACGCCGGCCAGGCGCCATAGGCAACCTGGCTGCTCATTGCACCTGCTGGAAGCTTGCATGTGCGTAAATTGACACCGGCATTCAAATTGACGCTGGATGCGCATGCACAAACTACCGCAAGGGCGAATGGATGGAGAGGGGACTGGACTAATGCTAGGAAGCAGTGAAGGAAGAGAAAAAGTGATATCCCTTCTTGGTCACCTGAACAAAAAGGACTGAGATTTACCCTCGTAACCCAAAATATAAAATTAGCTTAGTAGAAAATGGGGGATAATAGTTGTCTACATGTCATCAGTAAGGATAGCATTGACTTTTTAGACATAACTATCAATATTCAGAAGGATGGCAGTATCAGCACAGATTTATTCCGTAAAAAAACAGCGACTAATTCCATTCTACATTTTCAGAGCCATCACCCAGTATCAACCAAAAGGGGGATTCCGGCGGGTGAATTTCTACGTCTGAGGCAAAATTGCTCAGACTTACATGTGTATAAAGAAAGAGCAGATGAACTGACTTCACGTCTGCTAGAAAGGGGATACTCTCATGATATCATTAAAAAAGCTTACTCAAGAGCACTCAAGACCTCTAGGAATACTCTTCTTACAGCACGCCGACAGTCAACACAAAAAGTAGATTAACCAGTGAGATTTATCGGTACTTATTGCAAACAGTGGTCAACCATCTATACTGTTTTAAAAAACACTGGCATATACTACATACAGATCCAGTTCTGACTACAATATTAGGCCCTAAACCTCTCACCAGCTGTAAACGTGCACGGAACCTTAAAGATTGTCTGGTTAAAAGTCATTTTACTAAGGGGACCAACCAATCGCTGAAAGACGGCACTTCTGCTTGTGGCAGATGTAAAGCCTGCAGATATATGTATAATTTGAGTTATGTGATTGACAGATTCAATAAGAAGCGTTTTATTAAACACCATTTTACATGTACCACTATGAACATCATCTACATGCTTATTTGCCCTTGCAATAAAATATACATTGGCAAAACCAACCGGGCTTTTAAGAAAAGATTACTGGAACATGTTTCCAGTATTTACAATACATTAGATCTAATTAAAGCAAATAAAAAATTGCCTCCGGTAAGTCGCCACTTTCTGGATAAACACTCTAGTGAGGGTTTGAAGGCCATTGGCTTATCCAAAATTACCCTGGGAATAAGGGGGGTGACAGCACTCCTATCCAAAGAAAGTCTATATCTGACCACAATACTTTTGCTACTATATGTGATACTCATTATTATCTCGGGTGATACAAAATTATTAACTTTTGTCACCTCAGTTGCAACTTAATATACTTTGATAGCATACAATGTAATGTTGCTATTAGTCAACCTTTAATGAACGGTCTCATGCAGCTGTGTCAATGTATGTAACTATATATGTATCTACTATAAAATACGTTTGGGCTTTTGTGACACTCGAAACATATACGAATTTTGTGGCTATATGGTGAAGAGTTAATCACATAGAATATAACCCAGGCTCTATGTGCAGGTCTATGTAATGCTTCGAAAATTCTCCTATCAATCTGCCTCTCACTATTTGGCTTATTTGAATTCCAAACCCTCAGCTCAGCAGTTATAAATAGAGGCGGCACAGCCGGTCCTCAGCTGCCTATGACAAAGCCCACAAATGCCAGGCAAAACGCGCGTCGGCACATTTTAGCTCCGGTTAGGCAGGGACACAAACTCGTACAGATTTTGCCCTCTGAAGACCCACTGACGGAGAGGTTGTCTTTCGGGGGTTCGGGTGTGGGGTGGTTTGAAAGGCAAAGGTTGTTGCTCCGTTAAGTGTGCCCTAGGCACAGCCGCCATTCAGTCAGTTCTGTGTGCCTGAGGCACAAGTCAGTTAGCAAGCAAGCAGATTCAATTCTCGGATATCCAGCATACTTTAGTCGCTAGTGAGTCAGTTTTGGTGCCTGAGGCACAAGCTAGATAGCATATCAGGTTATCTAGTCATCAGATAGATATTTAATGTTGCCCGAGGCAATAACCTAATAGACCAGTGAGGTAGCGTGCGTATATTTTGCACCATACGCTACCTACCGAAGGGATTTAATTAAGCTGGATAACACAGTGAATGCTGGTGGGTGAGATAAAGGGGATGATCTCCATGTATACTTTGATTTAGCGACCATTGGCAACATATATCACCCCACTCACCACTTTCTGTGAGTTCGGTCCTCTGCCTAACCCTGTTCTTAAATTTAATTTTGATACTTTACACTGGACTTTGTTTTAACATACTTATTAAAGGTTAAGTTTTAATACCATTTCATATACCATCCTTGAGTTTTGGATATAGATGGGGAGGTGCAGTTCTATGGGTTATTTCTTTTTCTTTCTTTTTGTATATGTAGTTGTCCATTACTGTTGTTTATATATTAAGGTGGACAATTGAATCAAATTACTCCTTTAGTGTTCCTTACTCCCACCAATAAATACTTAAATATAAATATAAAGTGCTGGTGCTTTCAAATAATTAAATTGACTATTTACCCTCGATTGAGGCTTAAGTTAATTAATTATACCAAAAATTATTGTAAAGACCCAGAGATGATTTAATAACTAATTCATGAAGGAAATTAGAGTTATTTATATATGGTTCTTTATGAATTCATTACCAGTGATTAATGCAGTTTAAAAGTTGTGGTTTTTATACAAATGGCCTGCGGGTGTCACTGTGCATACACAGGACATTCAGTACAGCTTGAAAGTGAAAGTAAGAAGTTACTGCTGTTTTGTAATGGCTACATGAACCTGCAAATAAAGCACTGTTATACTCTCCTCCTCCTCGGCTACCAAACACAACAAATGGTGACAAGGATGTCTTTTCTACCCCTGCAACAGCCTGCACCTTCTCTACCAAACCCTGGTGAGCCTACCATACTGTAAGAAACCTACCCTGGTGGTCCAGTGGGGGGACGGCAGGGACGTCTGCTGCTCCCTCGGCAGGGACTCCAGCTGCATCTTCTTCCTTTGAAGAAGCTGGAGAGTGCAGAGACGTGCAGCTAAACTGGTTAGAGGAATGGAAGACTTAAATTATGAGGCGCTTGCGAGGGGACATGATTACACTTTACAAATACACTAGAGGGCATTATAGACACATATCAGGGGACACCAACGTGGACAGCATAATGGTGAATCCACAGGACAATTTGTAGCACCTTTGAGAGAGCTGGTTGTTACCTGTGAGTTTGGGAATCTAACAAATGAAATGCTAAGAGACCAAATAGTGGAAAAAAACAAACTCACCACGCATTAGAGAGAGACTGCAAAGGCTATTACAGTTGCTAGCCAAATTGAAACAGCTGTGGCAGAGGCTAAAAATCTCAGTCAGGGAACTGCTGGGAATGTACAGATTGTGAATTCAAAACTGTGGCCTCATAATGTACAGTCACAGGAAAAATACAGTACTAAGGAAAGGGATTCATTGCCAAACCGTGCAGCAAATACAAATAAAAAATACTGCTTTCGTTATGGTTCAACACAACACCTTGCAAACTATGCTACATGTCCTGCAAAAGCTATACAGTGCCGCAAAAAGTTGAGACCAGTACACCAGAAATTGAGACGTTAACAAGCCAAATGCAAGGCTTATACTGACATAAAACGTGGTGCAAGAGAAGTGCGCTTTCAGCCTGGATCTTTAGTCAGAATAAAGAAACCAGGAATACTGAAACAAGGACAATCTAAATTTACTACACCACTTGAAGTGAGATGCCAGTGAGGACCATACACATATGAACTGTCTGATGGACGCACATGGAATGCAAGTCGTCTTGCTCCTGCTAGATATGACTTTGGAGATGATCCATTTGATGAAGGACATTTTCCTACTCCTAATGCCAACCCTAATAGGCCTGAAGAAAGTGAACCTATAAGACGTACTGAGAGAATCGGAAAACTACCTGCATGGACCCAGGACTATGTGATGAGAATAATGTATATTATTGCTCTAAGATGCATTGTTGTTGTTTATTACATTTGCCGAAATGCTTTCCTACTATAGGGAGAATATGTGATGTTTATACAAATGGCCTGCGGGTGTCACTGTGCATACACAGGACTTTCTGTACAGCTTGAAAGTGAAAGTAAGAAGTTACTGCTGTTGTGTAATGGATGCATGATCCTGCTAATAAAGCACTGTTATACTCTCCTCATCCTTGGCTACCAAACACAAAAAGTGACAACTGATTAAATAAATTAATAAAGTGCTGCGTGCCAGATATTGGAATATCAATTTCATACAATTAATTATCAGATTTTGTAAGAAAAGGAAGAAAAGAAAATAAGGAGGGGTGGGGAAATCCCGTGTAAAATAACTGATCATTAAACTAACTATGGGACCCCACAAAAAGGGAGAAGTCAGTGTATCTGGAACTGTGGTCTCAATGGTACCTTGTCTGACTTATGTTAAGAGCTAACTTACAAAAAAATCACAAATCCCAAAACACTTAGGGGCAGATTTATCAAGGGTTAAAGTCAAAATTCGAATTTCAAAGTAATTTTTGGGTATCGAATAGGCCAAAATTAGATTCAAATTGAAAATTTGACCATTCGAAAATCAAAGTACTGTCTCTTTAAAAAATTTGAATTTGACCCGTCGCCACTTTAAACCTGCTGAATTGCTGTTTTAGCCATTAGGGACCTCCTATAACCTTTATAGAGTGGTTTTGAAATTTTTGGAATATCACATTTTTTTGGAGGAAATCACCCGTTAACGATCGAAAAAACACTGAAAAAAGATTTTGAGATTAAAAGATGAAGCCGCTTCAGCAACAACAAAAAGGAGCACCAAATATGTTATCAAAAAGGGTCCGGATTAGGATAACCCCCCTAAGGTATTAATTAAAAATTTTATAAACCGTAAAGGAAGAAACCAACGTGCGTTTGCCAGAGGCTTTTTCATAGGCAGTGTGTGCTATCACAGACACTGAATATTTTTTAACTTTATAGAGTGCGTCCACGTCATAATAAGTCGAGCGCAGTGATGTCATTGCGCAAAGCTCCGCCTTGTATTTACGTCATTACATTTATTTGGAAAGTAAGTTAAATTGAAATCTCATGAATCTTGCTGCCAAAGTGTGGACTTTGTCTCTAGCACTCCTATGTACCTTTGTTATACTTATTCCAAAATAAAGGAATTCCAATTTCTTCATTTTTACAATTATACCAATTATAGTGGTTCTCTGTGAGGATTAAATATAAACCATAATTGATTACAATTTAATCTTTATTTAAATTATTTAAAAGGAAATTAAAATCATGTTAATGCTAAACTTGTAAATAATTGTATAATTGAGACTGATTCTCCAAAATATACAATTAAATGGAGTTTTTAGGTCCATTGCATACATTCCATTATAATATTTCAATTGTTTGGGAAATCATGCACGTGGTATATTTCAAGAGACATATACACCATTGACTTAAAAATATAAAAATCTATACCATTATGATTAAAATTTTATTTAAATAAATGCTGTGAACAGGTTATTTTCGTTAATATAGTTTGGTATTAATGGGGGTATTAATGGGAACTTAATCTCAGACGAGGGACTGGCCATAGATGCAAAGATCCGCTCGTTTGGCGACATCACTAAACGAGCGGATCTTTCCCCGATAAGCCACTAACTGGCAGGGCTATATCAGGGTAAGATCAACGTTTGGCCCTATGGACTACGGATTACGAGAAGTGCAATGGACTTCCGACGGGTCTTCCCGACCGATATCTGCACACAATATCGGTTGAGAAGACCTGTCGGAAGCCCCCATGCACTGGCAGGTAATCTGTCAAATCAGTGTAAACGACTGATATCGGCAGCTTTATCTGCTTTATCAGACCTTTTTGTTCAGGTGACCAAGAAGAGATATCTATTTTCTCTTCCTTATAAATGTGAAGGTACTGATGTAAGCTAGATCCCTTTCCTGGTCAATTTAAAATATCTGTGTATAGATCTACTTCCCCTTTTTAAACCAGGAGGCAGAGAAGGTACGTGCCTGGTGGCCCCAGCTTTGCGCCCTAGGCACGTGCCTACTCTGCCTACCCCTAGTTCGGCCCTGTCTGTATTGCAGGGTGATGGAAAAGAAGCCCTTTCTGCACTGATGCCACAAACAGAGTTGCTTGTTGTAAGCAAAAGCTCATTTAGACAAGCCAGTGTCATTTTGGAACAAAGTGCTTTGAACTGCTGAGACAAAATTTGAGTTATTTGGTCATAGCAAAAAGCCCTTTGCATGATAGAAGAAGAAGAACACCACATTCCAAAAAAGCACCTGCTACCTACTGTAAAATTTGTGGGGCTGTGTGGCTAGTTCAGGGACTGGGGCCCTTGTTAAAGTCAAGGGTCGGATGAATTCAACCCAATATCAACAAATTCTTCAGGATAATGTTCAAGCATCAGTCACAAAGTTTAATTTATGCAGGGGTTGGATATTCCAACAAGACAATGACCCTAAACACACTTCAAAATCTACAAAGGCATTTATGCATCGAAGCAGGCTGTCCATGCTCGGCAGCCATCAAATTTAACTGAACTGGAGAGATTTGGTATGGACGAATGGTCTAAAATATCGCCATCCAGAATCCAGACACTCATCAAAGGCTATAGGAGGTGTGTAGAGGCTGTTACATTTGCAAAAGGAGGCTCAACTAAACATTGATGTAATATCTCTGTTGGGGTGCCCAAATTTATGCACCTGTGTAATTTTGCTATGATGCATATTGCATATTTTCTGTTAAGCCAATAAACTTTATATCACTGATAAAATGCTATGGTTTCCATAAGGCATGCTATATATGAAAAGGAAGCTCAGCAAATTATAAAAAAAACTCCAAACAATTAAGGGTTAAGGGTTCCCAAACTTTTTCATATGTCTGTATATATATATATATATATATATATATATATATATAGAGAGAGAGAGAGAGACAGAGACAGAGAGATAATATATCATTATGAATTATGCCATATTAACCAGGAAAAGAAGGAAATTAAGATCATACTTACCGGAATTTTCTTTTCCTGGTTAACAGATGGAGTCATTTACAAGACCCTCCCTAGGTAGCAGAATTATTAGATGAGGAGGAAGAAATGGGGGCTTGCCTATATAGACTACAATTAAAGGACAAGGAAAGGCAAAAAAATAAGATCCCATTTTTTCTTTCTTTAATGAAAAAGAAATCTATATCCAATATACTTTAATTAAAAAATGTGTTCCGTTTTTAATAGAAGCCTGACTGTATGCATTGAAATTTACTGCTGTGGATAGGAATTGTCAGACGGTCCCTAATTGCTGGACATGGAAACAATCATACTTATGAACAGCAAGGGGAGCCACCACCTTACTTCCTAGCGTTTCAGAACTCCAGCAGCTTTGTTTCCCTGTTCCCAGTCGCCCACTGTGTAGAGATTTGTATTGGATTTTATTTTTGCCTTTACATCCTCTTTAATGTTTCCGACTCCAGCTGCATGGACAAAGATCATGGATCCAGATGTAAACATATAAACTGGGATTCTATTTGGAGGATTATTTTGCTGCAGCCACGGGTTATGCAGAGTTGGAGAATGTCTGTATTAAACAATGCAAAAACTATAAAATCCACATTAGATTACATGACAACACAGGACCCAGTGCAGTCTGTATATTCTGATTATTAATCAGTCTTGCTGTATCGACTTGCTGTTCTCATCATTTATGATGACCCCTAAGCAGCCCAGGCCACACTGAACATGTGCACAGTCTTGGTCTTACAAAGATGTTTAACAAAGTTACAAAATGACAGCCCCTTGTGGCCAACTTTGAAAGCATAAATCATTTTCTTGATTAGGCATTGTTGTACAGTAAGTCCATGTTTTTGTTTAGTATATAAAATACATTTCTAGCCTTATTCTATTTTTGACTTTCCTTGTCCTTTAAAATGTAATTGCTTTGGTATATGCTCTGTCAAGTCAGAAGTGAGGGGAGATTACCTCTTGTAAAAGAATCATATATTAACCAGGAAAAATAATTCCAGTTTAGTATGATATTCATTTTCTTCTTTTTGCATGGCACAATTGTAGTGGATGCAACTCAGAACATGCAGTGGTATTGGAATTTTAAGAAATAAAGTTGCATTATATGTAGGAACACTATAGAGTTGAATCCCAAATTGCTCTTTGTGCACTGCATTTGGCATTTGCAATTTTCCCTAATGTGTTTGCAAAGGTAAAAAAAACAGGAGAAAAATCACACAAAAACGCTTGAGCAGGATCTGAGATAACCAGAAGTCAGCTTGGGCAATAAATGATTGAACAGGTTTAAATAGCTACATTTTGCGCCAAAAGGACAAGAAATAGGAAGTAAGACTAAAATAGCCGGTGGCAGCACCAGCTTCAAAATGCAGAACCACTCATGTTGTGACATCATCGCACACGCAACGATTTGCATAACAACTTTGCACATAATGAAGGGCTGGCAGGATGCCTTACATACACACTTCCTACCAACACTCAAATTGCTAACTAGTATACACACAGACTAGAATTTCCATTCAGCATGCAGAGGGCTATTGCTCACAGGTACACTCTTTCATGCTAGACCAAAGACAAACTTATTAAATTATATATTATAAAAGGTTTTACAGTGCACATTAACAAAAGATGTTACAAAAAGAGACACCAATTACAATTATAAACAGGGAAAAACATAGAAACATATACCTTTACACAAAGCTGTCGAATTCTTGGACCTGGACGCAAGGGAAAACAAACTGGATTAACTTCCAACACAATTGGTCCTCCCAAATAAATCCAATTTTTTAGACAGAGGAGCTGAACATTTATCAATGAATTTGGTGCACCCCCCCCTCAGGAATGCAAGGGGACATGTCTTCTGAGTAGGAACTGGGCCAAGAATATAATGACCATAACTCCTTATAGGAACATAGGAGAGAGATGATATTATATTCATTGATTATTAATTCCAAAGATACTAAACATCAATATTGTGTGACCAGCTCCTGTGCAGATATTCACATCTGATAAACAGAGTACCAAACCTAGTCATATTTGGACTAGTTTGAAACCTTGAACCAATCACCAGTTTTTTATACTGCTAGTACAACAGGTAAGCGTCCATACCTCCCAAATGTCCAGTTTTTAAAGGGACATTCTGTCTTTTGACAGCTCAACTGGAAAGTCACGTTTTTCTCTGCAATGAACAGCCAGAAAAAGAAACAAAGTTTCTATCTTAATTGGCTTTTGGCAGAGAGCCCAGAACTGGCAGGAGGTTCAGATAAGATACTTTGTGACTGTCTCATACCTAAGCACTGACTAGCACGTCTTCTCTCACCGGTGCAGAAGCGAAGATGGTGGCACCCAGTGCTACCACGTGGGTAGCAGTGGCACCGGCGCAAGAACGCCAGCATCAGCACGCCGGCATGATGATGTCACAAGGCCCATTGCCAAATTCAAAATAAAAGGACGCCCAGGATTATAGGAATTGCTACCTATGTTCCTGGGTGTTCCTACATTCTTCCTGTACTGATTCCTGAACTTTGACCTTGCTTGGTTTGAAACTTTGCCTGGACTTTCAATTACGATTTTGCCTGAACTCTTTTGTACCATGATTTTGTACTTTAACAAAGTCTGACGCCGGTGGTAGGAAAGCTTTTTGAAGGATTAATAAAGGATAGGATACTGGACTTCATAGCAAATAACAATACTATGAGTTTGTGCCAGCATGGTTTTATGCGTAATAGATCTTGCCAAACTAACTTAATTTCTTTTTATGAGAAGGTAAGCAGGGACCTCGATTCTGGGATGGCAGTGGATGTGATTTACTTAGTCTTTGCTAAAGCATTCGATACAGTGCCACACAGAAGGTTACTGGATAACTTAGGAATGTTGGCCTGGAACATAGTATTTGTACCTGGATAGAGAACTGGCTAAAAGATAGACTTCAAAGAGTGGTAAATGGAACATTTTCAAATTGGACAAGTGTTGTTAGTGGGGTACCACAGGACTCTTTACTGCGTCCCTTGCTTTTCAACTTGTTTATTAATGACCTGGATGTGGGCATTGAAAGTACGGTTTCTATTTTTGCAGATGATACAAAATTGTGCAGAGCTATAGGTTCCATGCAGGATGCTGCCACTTTGCAGAATGATTTGTCTAAGTTGGGAAACTGGGCAGCAATCTGGAAAATGAGGTTCAATGTTGATAAATGCAAGGTTATACACTTTGGCAGAAATAATATAAATGCAAGTTATACACTAAATGGCAGTGTGTTGGGAGTTTCCTTAAGTGAGAAGGATCTTGGGGTTTTTATAGATAACAGTGTCATTCTGTAGCTACTAAAGCAAATACAGTTCTGTCTTGCATAAAAAAGGTCATAAACTCAAGGGCTGAGAACATAATTATACCTCTTTATAGATCCCTAGTAAGGCCTCATCTGGAGTATGCAGTGCAGTTTTGGACTCCAGTCCTTAGGAGGGATGTAAATGAGCTGGAGAGGTTAGAGGGATGGAAGACTTAAATTATGAGGGGAGACTGTCCAGGTTGGGGTTGTTTTCTCTTTTTACCCATAAAGAGGATCACCGCACCAAAGGCCACCCCTTCAGACTAGAAGAAAAGGACTTTCATTTGAAACAGCGTAGGTGGTTCTTCACAGTCAGGACGGTGAGGTTGTGGAATGCACTGCCGGGTGATGTTGTGATGGCTGATTCTGTTGATGCTTTTAAGAGGGGCTTGGATGATTTTTTGGACAGACATAATATCAAAGGCTATTTTGATACTAAACTCTACAGTTAGTATAGCTATGGGCATATATGGTTTGTGTGAGTGGAGATGTGTGTGTGTGTGTATGCTGGGTTTTTAATTTGGAGGGGTTGAACTTGATGGACTCTTTTTCAACCCAATTTAACTATGTAACTATGTAACTATGTAACCCAGGGGTCCCCAACCTTTTTTCCTCATGAGCCACATTTAAATTTAAAAAAAAGTTGGAGAGCAACACAAGCATCAAAAAGTCCATGAGGATGTCAAATAAGAGCTCTGATTGGCTTTTTGGTAACCCCTATATGGACTGGCAGCCTACAGGAGAGAATGTTTGGCAGGACATCTGTTTTTTATGCAACCAAAACTTGCCTCTAAGCCAGTAATTCAAAAATAAGCACCTGCTTTGAGGCAACTGGGAGCAACATCCAAGGGGTTGGAGACCAACATGTTGCTCTCGAGCTACTGGTTGGGGATCACTGATGTAACCCTTCAGCTTCCTCCTTGGTCCTGATTACTCTCTGCAGGGAGCTGATAGGCCCCCTTGACATTATAATCGGGTATGGACCCTAGTGAGGAAGCTATGGCAGATGTCGGAAGAGCGCTCCACGGTTTGGCCAGCCACATGGAATCCTATGAAGCCCAGCAGACAGATTTTTGCCTAGCTCTTACGGCCATTTTGGACAAGTTGTCTGCTCTTTCTCCGGCAACTCCAGCTTCTCCTTCCACTTTGGCTCTACTTCCGATGTCTTCTTCGCACACCTCTGAGCCATGTATCCCGGTGCCTCCCCTCTATGGTGGTGATCCACTGGCTTGCAGAGGGTTCCTGAATCAGTGCGAAATTCAGTTTACGCTGCTACCTAATCAGTATGTCTCTGAACGCACTAAAGTGGGATACATCATTACCCGCCTGACGGGAAAAACTCTTGAGTGGGCATCTCCTCTGTGGGAGAAGCAGGATCCACTTATTGATGATGTGAAGGCCTTTATTCTGGAATTGCGGTCCATATTTGATGCTCCCGGCTGGTCGCATCTGCCTCCTCCTGATTGATGCAGATTCATCAAGAGACTCGTACTGTGCCTGAATAAGCCATAGAGTTCCGCATATTGGTGGCTGAGACAGTTTGGAACAATGAGGCCTACCATGCTGCTCTCTGCAACAGGCTCTCTATCCACCTAAAGGATGATTTGGTTTCCCGTGAGCTGCTTACTCATTGGAAAGATCTTGTCGCTTTGGCCAAGAGATTCCAACCTCTATTGGCTCCTCGCTTCCTTTCTTTTCCATTTGTTTTTATTGGCATTTTGAATAAACAAAACTAACAAAAAGCAGCAAAGCAATAGCTTAGCATAACATTTGTCAACTAAATAATAGGAAAAGAAAAGGCCGTTGCTTCCCAGCACACCTTCTCCTACAGCATCTTCCCTTTCATCCACTCCTCCTGTTACTCCAGCTGATGAACCAATTCATCTAGGACGTGCTCGGCTCTCCAAACAGGAGAAATTGAGGAGACGGTCAGTGGGTCTTTGCCTTTAATGTGTGGAAAAGAACCATTCTGCCAACATCTGTTTGGTGAAACCTAAGGGTCCCCGCCCCCAAGGTAAACTTAGGATATCTCTTGTGGGTGGTGTTACCCCCAAACTCCAAGCAAACACTCACCAGTTTCTTTTCCCTCTACAGATCATGCTGCCAAATAAGACTATCCTATTGTCTTGACTCCGTGGGCGGCCGGCAATTTCATGGACGCTGCCTTTGCCAAAAAGAATGGTGTTCTCCTGTTTCATATGCCCTCTCCTCTATGGGCATTTCCCATTGATGACAGGCCATTGTCTTCTGACTTCTTCCCCTAAACTACAGAGGAGTTACCCTTGAAAATTGGGACTCTACATTCTGAAAGACTGTCTTTCCTGATTATTTCAAGTGATGGGCGAATCTCCCGCGATTCGCTTCGCCGAAAAATTTGCGAATTTCCAGAGAAATTTGCGAATTTCCAGAGAAATTCGCGAATCAGAGAAAAATGTTCGAAACGCTTTTGACGTGTCTTATTTACCCCTTGTCTCCAGCAGAGACCATCGCTATGAAAAAATACATCCACGAGAATCTCCAGTGGGGGTTTATCTGTCCTTCTACCTCTCCAGCAGGGGAGGCTTCTTCTTTGTTGAAAAGAAGGATGGCAGGTTGCACCCCTGCATTGACTATTGGGGACTTAATAAAATTACTGTGAAAAACAGATACCCCTTGCCTGTTATCTCCAAACTGTTTGATCAGCTGAAAGGGGCTAAGATCTTTTCCAGGCTGGATCTCCGCGGGGCATATAACCTTGTCAGAATCCGAGAAGATGACGGCATTCAATACCCGGGATGGGCATTAGGAATACCTCGTAATACCCTTTGGTCTCTGCAATCCCCCCACTGTCTTTCAGGAATTTGTGATCAACATCTTCCAGGACCGTCTGGGAAAATCTGTAGTCATATACTGTACCTGGACAACATCCTAATCTTTTCCCAAGACTTGGAAAGTCATTGTGCGCCAGTGAAGCAAGCACTCTCATTTTTAATTGAAAATTCCCTCTTTGCCAAGCTGGAGAAGTGTGTCTTCGAGGTGCCTAAGATTCCATTCCTCGGTTATATTATTTTTCCAGAGGGGTTTGAGATGGATCCGTGAACTGTTACCTGTTGATAAGGATCTGAGGGTTAATACATTTTGTGCTAAGAGGATGGGTTTAAAATCATTAATTATATGACGGATGTTAGAAATGCCCCAATTGAAACTTATATTAAGATGGTTACCACTGACTGACTGGAATTAGCCTATAGAGGGCGTGACATCACATCAATTCCCCCTAATTTGTCTAAAGATGATTATACAGCTTCGGAAAGATTAAATAATAGGAAAGATTTGATTTTTAAATCTGCCGACAAGGGAGGTGCAGTTGTTGTGATGTCAAAAGATTATTATGTGGGTGAAATACGGAGGCTCCTAGCAGACAGTACCATGTATAAACAGCTAGATGGAGATCCAGTTATGGAAATTAAAAAGAAAATGCAACTCTTGGTGACTGATGCGAGACAATGTGAAGTGATTGATGGTAGTCTGGCGGGATTTTTAATACAGGAAAATCCAGTGACAGTACATTAAAAAGGGATTACGATCTCAGCCTGGCAATTATAGGCCAGTAAGTTTGACATCTGTGGTGGGCAAATTATTTGAAGGCTTGTTAAGGGATCGCATTCAAAATTTTGTCCTAGGGAATGGCATTATGAGCAGCAATCAGCATGGCTTTATGAAGGATAGGTCATGCCAGACAAATTTGATTGCTTTTTATGATGAGGTAAGTAAGATGCTGGACAGTGGGGGGGCAGTAGATGTGATATATTTGGATTTTGCCAAAGCGTTTGATATCGTGCCCCACAAACGACTGCTTTCTAAACTAAGGTCTGTTGGGCTTAATGAAGTGGTTTGCACATGGAATAGGGAACTGGCTACAGGATCGGGTACAGAGGGTGGTTGTTAATGGTACATTCTCTACTTGGAGTAAGGTTCTTAGTGGGGTCCCTCAGGGCTCGGTGTTGGGTCCACTTTTATTTAACTTGTTCATTAATGACTTAGGGGAGGGTGTTGTAAGTAAGGTATCAGTGTTTGCAGATGATACAAAACTATCCAGCCCAATTAATTCCATCCAGGATGTGGCATCCTTGCAACAGGATCTTGACAAACTGGCAATCTGGGCAGATAAGTGGTAAATGAGATTCAATATTGATAAATGTAAAGTCATGCACCTGGGATGTAAAAATATTCAAGCCACTTATACCCTTAATGGGACTGTACTAGGCAAATCCATTATGGAAAAGGACCTTGGAGTCCTTGTAGATGATAAATTTGGCTGTAGTAAGCAGTGCCAGGCAGCAGCATCAAGGGCCAATAAGGTCTTGAGCTGTATTAAAAGGGGCATAGAGTTACGGGAGGAAGGGGTCATTCTTCCACTTTATAGAGCACTTGTAAGGCCACATCTAGAATATGCCGTACAGTTTTGGTCTCCCTCACTCAAACAGGACATTATTGTATTAGAGAGGGTACAGAGAAGGGCAACTAAGCTGGTAAAAGGTATGGAAAACCTTAGCTATGAGGAAAGACTGGCCAAATTGGGGATGTTCACACTGGAGAAGAGGTGCTTAAGGGGTGATATGATAACTATGTATAAATATATAAGGGGGTCATATAATAATCTCTCTAATGCTTTATTCACCAGTAGGTCTTTCCAGATGACACGAGGTCACCCATTCCATTTGGAAGAAAAGAGGTTCCACCTAAATATTCAGTAGGGGTTTTTTACAGTGAGAGCTGTGAAGATGTGGAATTCTCTCCATGAGTCAGTTGTACAGGCTGATACATTAGATAGCTTTAAGAAGGGGTTGGATGGCTTTTTAGCAAGTGAGGGAATACAGGGTTATGGAAGATAGCTCATTATACAAGTTGATCCAGGGACTAGTCCGATTGCCTTTTGGAGTCAGGAAGGAATTTTTTCCCCCTCTGAGGCAAATTGGAGAGGCTTAGGATGGGGTTTTTTTTGCCTTCCTCTGGATCAACTAGCAGTTAGGCAGTTAAAATAAAAAAAAAGAGGTTGAACTTGATGGACGCGAGTCTTTTTTCAGCCTAACTTACTATGTTACTATGTTACTATAACTTTGTCTGATGATGAACTTTGGCTAGTCACAATGGACGTGGAAAGCCTCTACACCTCAATCCCACATGATGGAGGTGTGGAGACAGTCCTTCTATATCTGGAACAGGATGAGACCCTTGATGGGGCCCAAAAATTTTTTGTATTACATTGTCTTGAGATAATACTGGAATTATTTCATGTTTATGGATGAATTTTTTCTACAGATTAAAGGTACAGCTATGGGGTCATACGTGGCCCCCTCTTATGCTAATATCTATATGGGTAAATTTGAAGAAAATTTTATTTTTACCAACTGGTGGTTTAAAAAAATGCTGTTTAAAATGGTTACGCTATATAGACAATGTCTTCCTGATTTGGAAGGGGCCACGTTCATCTCTTGACGAGTTCTTTTGTGAAATTAATTCTGTATGTACATATATCAGGTTTACTATCCATGTCGATTCTAAGGAGATAGCTTTCCTAGACACAAAAGTGTATGTTGAGGAAAATAAGTTGAAAACTGATCTATATACAAATCGAAACACTATATTTCACTTTTCGTCTTTTCATCCTCCACAGACAAAAAGGGCATTACCAAAATCCCAATTAGCTTGGGTAAAAAGAATAGTATCAGATGAGGGTCTGACACAGGAGAGATTACAAGAAATTACAGAAATTTATTGCTAGACAGTATCCGAGAAAGGTAGTGGAGAAACAGAGAGAAGAGATAGAAAGGGTAGAACGAAACAGTTTATTAAATAAGTCAGTTAAATTGGATAAGTTTATAATACCCTTTGTGTCTACTTATAATACATTGAGTGACCGAATTGGAAAAATAATAAAAAAAACATTGGAATATCCTACAAACAAATTTGGGGGAGATACCGGTTTTTCAAAATCCACCAGTCATGTCCTTTAAAAAGGCACGGACTATTGGGTCGATGTTGGTTAAAGCAGATGTTGGTCCAGAAATAAAAAGTAAACAAACATTGTTGCGCCCACCAAAAAAGGGAACTTTTCCGTGCTGTATGTGCAATTGTTGCAAAAAAGGTGAAATGGTGTATCACCTGAGAAATGGAACTCCTATTCTTATCTCTGGCCAGTTCACGTGTACAAATACGTATGTAGTTTACGTGATTGAATGCCCTTGTGGCATGACATATGTCGGACAGACATCACGTATGGCCAGAGATAGGATTAGAGAACATAAATCAGCAATTAAAAACAAGAGAATGGACCAACCTGTAGCAAGGCATTTTGTAGAAATGGGACATGCTGTCCACCAATTAAATGTTCAAATAGTTGATTCAGTCCAAAAAATTAGAAGGGGTGGAAACCGTTTAAAAAGATAACTTTTTAGGGAGGTTTGGTGGATACGAATTAGATAGTTTGTCACCAAATGGACTAAATATGGAATACAACTTGGTTCCTGTTTTAAGATAATTTATTGCTTTTAATTTTGCTGTATTTTCTCTTTTTTTCACAGTACACATATTGATACAATTGACCACATAGAAAATGTAACAATATAACAAGATAAGTGGAGCTTTGTATCCTGTATTTGATACACTGTATATAGATTTTCTGTAACATTGCTGAAAAAACACTAGGTGGTGCTGTGAGGGAATAAGGTAAAAGGAGGAAATGTACATAAGACTTTTAGCTTGATAAAGAGACTTAGGGGCTCGAAACGCTACTCTGTTTTTGTTGCCCTGCAATTAGAAAATAAAGGCATATTTTAATCGGAGTGCTGCCCATCTGATTGTCTAATTCGTGAACTATTACCGGAAGTTCATCAAGGGGTTCTCCTCCTGCATTGCACTCATCCTTTCCCTCATCCATAAAGGAGGTAAACCCAATTATTGGCCTCCTGCAGCCCTTGAGGCCTTCCAGTCCCTGAAGGTTGCCATTTCTGCCTCAGTCATCCAGAACCACACCTACCCTTCTTCATCGAAGTTGATGCTTCTGTTGTTGGGGCTGGTGCTATCCTTTCCCACAGACACTACTCGGATGGGAAGGTAAACCCATGTGCATATTTTTCTAAAAAGTTTTCCTCTGCAGAGCAGAACTATGACATTGGGAAACGTGAACTCCTGGCAGTTAAGCTCACCCTCGAGGAGTGGTGGCACCTTTTGGAGGGTGCTCCTTATCCAGTCACAATCTACATTGACCATAAGAACTTAGAATATATCCAGTCTCTTAAGAGATTAAATCCCCAGCAAGCAAGGGGGGCTCTGTTCTTCTCCCGCTTCAATTTCATCTTGACATACCGACCTGGGACCAAGAAGCAGAAGGCAGACGATTCATCTTGAAGTGGTGGATCGTCATTCTGAGGAGCTAAATCCAGTAATTCCCTAGAATCATTCCCCAATTCGCTGAGCAAATCCTGTCTAGTCAGTCTACTGCTCCTGCTGACACTCCTTTTGGAATGGCATTTGTACCTTCTGAGTTACGTTTCCCCATTCTGCAACGGACTCATTGCTCTTAACAGGCCGGTCATCCAGTCCTGAAAAGACTCTCGAACTTTTACGATGTCTTGTCTGGTGGCCGAATAAATCTAGTCATAGTCTCCCCAGCGGGTTATTGCAATCACTTCCCATTCCCTCTCGTCCATGGACCCACTTAGGTATGGACTTTATTGTAGAGTTGCCTCCCTCAAAAGGGAATACTGTCATTTGGGTAGCGATTGATTGCTTCAGCAAGATGGGGTACTTTATGCCCTTGCGGAAGCTACCCTCTGCGGTGAAACTGCCTCAGTTTTTTATCCAGTATATTTTACGGCTTCATGTTTTCCCAGCGAAATAGTCTCTGACAGAGGATCCCAGTTTGAATCCAGGTTCTGGCGCTCTTTATGCAAAGCTTTGGGTATCACTCTCCAATTCTCCTCTGCTTATCATGGTCAAACTAATGGGGCAGTGGAACGAGTTAACCAAGCCCTAGAGCAATTCCTAAGGAATCATGTTTCCCTCTGTCAGGATGATTGGTCCGATCTCCTCCCATAGGCGGAATTTGCTCATAATAATGCTTGTCACACCTCCACTGGAAGATCTCCTTTCTTGTCAGTGTATGTTCAGTATCCGCAGGTGTACCCACAAGATTTCCTTCTCTCAGATGTGCCAGCTGCTGCTGATCACATGGCCCATATGTCTGCTATTTGGGCTGCTACCAAATCTGTGCTACCTCTCTGGTGCATAAGACTTTTGCGGACTGCAGAAGGAGATCCTCTCCGCCATATAAAGTTGGTGATAAAGTGTGGTTCTCTTCCAGAAATGTTCGTCTGAAGATTCCTTCTCCCAAGTTGGGTCCAAAGTTCATTGGTCCTTATTCCATCTCTGAGATCATCAATCCTGTGGTTGTTCGATTACAACTTCCCCCTGAGATGTCTCTCTAGTGAAGCCAGCTATTGTTAACTGCTTCTCTTTTGCTCAATCTCCTCCATCTCCTGTCTCCATGGACGGTCAAGTATAAAGTAGAAAAGATCCTAGATTCCAGACTAGGGGCTCTCTCCAATTCCACATCAAATGGAAGGGCTTTGGCCCTGAAGAATGCTCTTGGGAGAAACACTCCAATATTAATGCCTCTCGTTTAGTAAGGCAGTTCTACAAGCAGTTTCCCCAGAAACCAAGGCATGGTGGTCCGGAGGCTCCCCATGGGGGAGCGGGTACTGTCACATACTTAAGCGCCGACCGGCGCGTCTTCTCTCACAAGAACGTGCCAAATTTATTTGCAAAACTGTAATAACTGGAAAAAAAAATCACAGAAATATGTTCAAAATTTCATAACCTGCCAAATTTTGTAAAATGAACATGGTAATTATGGGGTGTGCCCACAAAATGGGTGTGGCCCAAAAAAACTTTTTTATCCCTCTTTTTGTTTCCAAAATGTTAGGAGGTATGTGGGCTCTGTGCGGATAAATATGTTTGTGTATATGTTATGTGTGACCTCCACTTCACCTGCCTTGCTGTGAACATTAAAGGGAAACTGTCATGGGAAAACATGTTTTTTTTAAATGCATTGGTTAATAGTGCTGCTCCAGTAAACTTCTGCATTGAAATCCATTTCTCAAAAGAGCAAACAGATTTTTTTATATTCAGTTTTGAAATCTGACATAGGGATAGCCATTTTGTCAATTTCCCAGCTGCCCCAGTCATGTGACTTGTGCCAACACTTCAGGAGGGAACTGCTTTCTGGCAGGCTGTTGTTTTTCCTTCTCAATGTAACTGAATAGTACGCAGTGGGACATGGGTTTTACTATTCAGTGTTGTTCTTAGATCTACCAGTCAGCTGTTATCTTATGTTAGGGAGCTGTTATCTGGTTACCTTCCCATTGTTCTTTTATTAGGCTGCTGGGTGGGGGAAAGTGAGGGGGTGATATCACTCTAACTTGCAGTACAGCAGTAAAGAGTGATTAAAGTTTATCAGAGCACAAGTCACATGACCAGGGGCAGCTGGGAAATTGACAATATGTCTAGCCCCATGTCAGATTTCAAAATGAAATATAAAAAAATCTGGTTGTTCTTTTGAGAAATGGATTTCAATGCAGAATTCTTCTGGAACAGCACTATTAACGGATGCATTTTGAAATTTTTTTTTTTTCCCATGACAGGATCCCTTTAAGTTCTCCCTCCTTGGGCTTTCCCCCCCTCCACATGGAATGGCTGTTATCAGCCAGGGCTTGTTGTGAAGTGATGCCTGTTATTTGTCTGATTAGGGTGAAGAAATGTTTTTTCATGATACCTTGGGCCATTTGATTAACTATTACAGGCGTGTATCACAACATGCAGTATCAGTTTATATAAAATATTCTCATGTTTTGATTTTATTTTCCATTTAAGAAGATGAACAATATACATCCAGGACTGCACGCAAACTGATATTATTATTATGGAATGCAGACAATTTATGACCATTTTGCCTTACTTGTTTCTCAGGGCCCACAAAACAACATCTAAATGGGTAAAATAACTCCCTGCTGCAATCCATTGTGTTCAGTGAGGACTACATGCTTCTCTTCTACCACAACTGAAAGCAGTGGGAAATTACTAAAGGGGTTGTGGAGAGTGATATTCTAATGGTTGCAAACAGTTTTAGCTTTTTATTCAGCAGCTTAGACTCAGCCATCCTAACATACTAAAAGTTAACTTCAATAACTACAGCTATCATATTTTTGATATAGTCGCAATTATTTCACAATTGTTTCAAATTTAAATTCCAGATTCTAACATAACAAAATGTAGTGAAGTCTGAATGTAGGTCTGAATATAGGCAAGGCTGTATATGTTTGAATTTGTATGTAATGTTGCTATTCTTCACAGCCAGCTGGTTGCAGACATATTTCTTGTGAGGGTACCACTTCTATGGGTCATTGTGTTAAAGGGGTTGTTTAGTGTAATGTACTTGTCAATCAGTAACCTTTGAAGGCAGCGGGTACACATTCCACACACAAGGGAAACCCCTGTGGATTCCGGTGTTCACTGATGGCCTTTTGGGGCCCCATGCTTTCTGCTGCGGAATCAACCAGGAATTGGTGCGTTTAGGTAGTAACAACTCCATAATGAGGTACCGGCAAGGATTAGGCAAAAACATAGTCACAAACAGACAAAAGGGTCAAGGCAGGTGGCAGGCATCAAAGCCGAAAACAGGCAGGAGTCAAAAAAAATGCTTCAGCAGGGTCTGTAAACAGAAGCCAGCGTGGCCAGGAGGTAAGAATACCAGAGGATCTCCCAGCACATCTTACAGTACTCCCCCTTCAGGAGTAACTTATACAAGGTGGTTTATAGCATACACCAATGATAATTTTCTTTGTAACCTTTTGCCCAGTCAAAATCTCTACCCAGAGGGATTGCATACCCTCACCAATGTCAGCAATGGTTATTTCTTTAGTGCATGGCTTTAATTCAGGCTTTACATACAAACACACTCCTCCACCCTTTTTAATTACTCTGTAACTCCTAAAAAGGGTGTAACCATTTAAATTCACAGTCCAGTCACATGTTACATCCCACCAGGTCTCATTGATACCAATTATATCATCATTTTTAGAGCATGCAATTAATTCTAGGTCTTCCACTTTCCCTGACAAACTCTGTGCATTTGCCAGCATACAACGGAGATTGCTACTTTTACTTTTTAAATTTGCATTACTTAGTGAAGCATTATATGTTAAGCTAGTATTAGTCTGTTTTCCTAGCAACAGAGGGACCTCCTTAGCTGGTAAACTGTATGCCCCCTCAATCCTCCCTATGACCCCCTTACTAATCCTACTGCCCCATCTACTCTAGCTTCCCCATTATTGTTTATCTCACCCACCCCCCACTTGCCTAGTTTAAACACACCTCCAACCTCTTTACCATTCTTTCCCCTAGCACAGTGGACCCCCTTCCATTGAGGTGCAATCCATCACAACTGTATATGTTGTACCTCAAGGAAAAACTAGTCCAGTGCTCTCGGAACCCAAACCCCTCCTTCCTACACCAAGACTTGAGCCATGCATTTAGCTCCCTAAGTTCCTGCTGTCTACCTAAACTTGCACGTGGCAGAGGTAAAATCTCTGAAAAAATGACATTAGAAGTCCTTCCCTTAATCTTAGAGTTTAGATCCCTGAACTCACTCTTTTAGGTCTTCCATCTACCATTTATGTTGTCATTAGTACCGATATGTACTAAAACATTTGTGCTATGCCCAGCCCCACCCAATAGTTTGTCTACCCGATCAACCCTATGCAGAACCCTGGCACCAGGTAGACAACAAACTGTTCTGTTGTAGCGATCCAGATGACAGATTACCCTATCCAATTTCCTAATAACTGAATCCCCTACATCCACAATCTGTTTAGGCCTGACTCTGCTCTCCTCCCCACCACTACTAGATAAATGTTCTCCCGGCATTTAGAGAGATCAGCCCCATCTAGAATTGCCATCCAGAGTTCACACTCCCATCTTATTCACACAATCTGGTGTATCTGTTGGGATCAGGTCCGGACTGAGAATTAAAATACTCCCTGGAATTTCAGGTACACAGAGGCCCAATCAGCCCACATAGAGGCCCAAACAGCCCCCACCATCCCACTAAATACTGACTTTCTATGGCACCTTATAGCAGCCCCTCTGGCATTTGCCAGACCCACAGATTGCCAGTTCGGGCCTGGTTGGGATAAATAAACCCTGGATCAGCCTCCATTTTCCTTTTGCCCACCTTAGATTTTCTAACTGTCACCCAGCTAGCTGCCTCAACATCCTGCTGCTGTTTTACCCCCCCCCCTCAAATTATCTGACCCCACTAGGTCCTGCTCAGTGAGCAAGAAACTCCGATCAAGATTTTCATTCGACTGCAGTGTTGCAATTTGTTCCTCTAGTGCGGTATTACAAATTCACCGGCAATGTAGCTGCCGGTAATTTATAATACCTTTAACAAAAGATCTTGCCATTGGGTGGAAACTTACCTTTTCTTCCTCATCTTGTCCTTGTGTGATATGGCCACACCCCTTTTGCAGTGTGGCTCCACCCCTTTTTGTGTCGCTACCCCCCCGCTGGCCGTTACAATTTTTTCAACAAAGGTGGCAACCCTATCTGGATCTCTTGTTCCAAATCTACATACATATGGCAGATTGTGCACTGGGTCAGACCTTCAATCTTGCAAGCACTCATTATCCCAGTCACAGATCAAAACAGGAATAAAAAAAGAGATTAGTGTTTGCTATATACTATTTGCTATTTACCTATAAAAAAATTAAACCACAGTATTTAAATGTACAACCTTATTATAAAACAACAATTAATAATAGTTAATAACAAATACTTACCTTTTTCAATTGATTTGTTTGCTTTTAGTTGCCTTTTCCAGTTAGCAGCCTGTTTGAAGCTACTCTTACAAATAGAAGTGGCTTCACAACTAGGTCAAGTTATCACTATGGGTGACTTCAATTATCCAGAGATTGACTGGGGTAATGGGGTTGCCAAGGCAGAAAAAAACTAGTAGTTACCTACTAGGAATAACTCTCTTTTGGATCTTGTAATAACTAATAATACTGATCTCATCTCTAGCATTTGTGTGGGTGAGCATTTAGGGAAAAGTGATCATAACATGGTCTCCTTTGAGATTCTGTTGCAGAGGCAATTCTATAAGGGAGTTACTAAAACACTACATTTTAGGCATGCAAACTTTGACAGTATAAGGTTATCTCTGCAACTTATTAAGTGGGAAAAACTTTTCACCGGGTTAAACAAAGAATAAAAATGGGAAGTCTTTAAAATGCTGCTTAATAAATATACATGTCAGTATATTCCCCTTGTAAGCAAGGAACATCATTGCAAAGCAAAACATTTTTGGTTCAATAGAAGTGTTGGTGTTGATGTGGGTAAGAAAAGATGTGCTTTTAAGGCTTTCAAGTTAACAGACAAAGCATTTATAAGGTAAAAGGAGGCCAATAAATCATGAAAAGTTATCCGGCAAGCTAAAATTGATGAGGAAAAGAATATTGCAATAAGCAGTAAAAAGAATCCAAAATGATTTGTTAAATATGTTAAAAGTAAAAAAATGAAGCAGGAAGGCGTGGGACCTTTAATATCAGAGGGGGGTCAACTGGTTGATAAAAACAAGCAAAAATCTCAGATTCTGAATGCATATTTTTCATCTGTCTACACAGATGAGGAACCAGCTAATGAAGGTTTCCTTATTAATAATCCCAATTCTAGCAATATGCCTAATGATGCATTGTTCACAAATGAAGAAATTCAGATAAACAAAGGTCCGGGGCCAGATGATATTCATCCCAGGGTACTTATCGAGCTTAGCTCTGTGATTGCCAAACCTCTTTAATTATTTTTTTCAGGGTTCATTGAGGTCTGGCATGTTGCCAAGAGACTGGCAAATTTCTTATGTGGTGCCGCTATTCAAAAAAGAATCCCGTTCTCTGCCTCAAAACTAGAGGCCAGTTTGTCTGATGTCGGTCGTAGGAAAACATTTTGAAGTGTTAAGAAAGGATAAGATACTTCATAGTACATAACAATACTAGGAGTTTGTGGGAGCATGGTTTTATGGATTTTAGATAGATTTTGCCAGACTCACTAATTTCTTTTTACGAGAAGGTAAGCAGGGACCTCGATTCTGGGATGGCAGTAGATGTGATTTACTTAGACTTTGCTAAAGCATTTAATACAGTGCCACACGGAAGGTTATTGGTTAAATTAAGGAATGTTGGCCTGGATCATAGTATTTGTACCAGGATAAAGAACTGGACTACAAAGAATGGTGGTAAATGGAACATTTTCTAACTGGACCAGTGTTGTTTGTGGGGTTCCACAGGGCTATATACTGGGTCCCTTGCTTTTCAACTTGTTTATTAATGACCTGGAGGTGGGCATTAAAAGTACTGTTTCTATTTTTGCAGATGATACTAAATTGTGCAGAACTATAGGTCCCCTGTGGGCATAAACTCAAGGGATGAAAACATTATTATGCCTCTTTATACATCCCTAATAACGCCTCATCTGGAGTATACAGTGCAGTTTTGGACCCCAGTCCTTAAGAAGGATATAAATGAGCTGGATAGAGTGCAGAGACATGCAACTAAGCTGGATAGAGGGATTGAAGACTTAAATTATGAGGGCAGACTGTCAAGGTTTGGGTTGTTTGTGCTTGCAAGGGTACATGATCATACTTTACAAGTATATTATTATTAGTATATTATTATTACATATAGCAGGGGACCTTTTTACCCATAAAGAGGATTGCCACCCCTTCAGACTAGCAGCATGGGTGTTTCTTCACAGTGAGGACAGTGAGGTTGTGGAATGCACTGCCGGGTGATGTTGTGATTGCTGATTCTGTGAAAGCTTTTACAGTAAGAGGGGCTTGGATGATTTCTTGGACAGACATAATATCAAAGGCTATTATGATACTAAACTCTAAAGTTAGTATAGATATGGGCATACAGTATATAATTTATGGGAGAGTATGGAGGGGTGTTTTTATGGATGCTGGGTTTTCTTTTGGAGGGGTTGAACTTTGTCTTTTTTCAACCCATTTCAACGATGTATCTAACTATGTAACCGCTCCAACAAAACAAATACTGAACACTGCCTCTCAATTTCCAAAATTCATGATGATCATCGATGCACAGTGACAAGCAAAAAACAGTGTTAAGGAAAGGGATTCACTGCAAAACCATGCAGCAAATAGAAATAAAAATACTGCTTCTGCTGTGGTTCAACACAACACACTGCAAACTATGCTACATGTGCTGCAAAAGCTGTACAGTGCTGCAAATGCTCAAATGTAGGTCACTTAGCTAAGGTCTGCCATAGTTCTGCTAAAGCTGTTCATGAACTCACTACTAAAAATGTTACAGTATTCAGTGTGGATAAAGCTGGTACATTTATTCCAGACAAGTTTATATGCACTATCAATGTCAATACTGCTTCTGCTGACAAGGGACACTTCATTAACCTGATGCTTGATACAGGTTCAGCTGTTTCTATACTACCAAAGGATAGTTTCTTGAAATACTTTGCAAAAGATATGCTTGTTGCACCTACTCTGAGACTGGTTATTTACTCAAAGGATCCAATCCCTGTGCTTGGTTGCTTGCCATTGACTGTACAGTTTGAATCAAATACTGCAAAAAGTGACTTTTACATTGTGAATAAGGGTACTGCTATACATGGAAGCGTACTGCTATATTTGGATCTTTTTGCTGCATTAAACCTACAATAACTGGATGGTCTCATTACTACAGCACCAGTGCCTGCCGCACAGCCTGTGTCTAAAGGTTCACAACAAAGCAACACTTCACTGGGCTGTGCAAAGAAATTTGTGCACAAAGTTAAGTTGAGACCAGAGGTAAAACCAGTTCAACAGAAATTGAGGCGATTGCGCTACTCTATAAGGGAGGAACTAAAGAAACTGGTAGAGCAAGATGTGATTGAAAAATCAGAATCCTCTGAATGGGTTTCACCAATTGTTGTAACAGTGAAGAAAACTGGAGGTATACGATTGTGTGTTGATCTCCGTGATCTTAATAAAGCAGTTGTTATGGATAATCATTCCTTGCCACACATAGAGAAAATATTTTCAGAACTATTTTCTACTCTGGATCTTCAGAGTGCTTATCATCAAGTATTACTGCATGAGGAAGTCAGAGACCTCCCTGCATTTATCACCCATGATGGCTTGTTTCAGTTCAAGTGTGTACCTTATGGACTGGCTTTAGCACCGGGTTGTTTTCAAAGACTGATGTCTTCTATACTTCTTATACATGACATACCTGGTGTATAATGCTACTTGGATGATATAATTGTCTACGCTCCAACTAGGATCTTCATGACAAGTACCTATAAAAGGTTCTGAAATGCATTGATTCTGCAGGACTGAAACTGAACTTTTCCAAATGCCACTTCAGACAAACTCAGTTATCATTTCTGAGTCATATAATCTCACAAGAGGGATTACGGATTACGGACCCTGACCATGTCAAGGCTGTTACACAAGCACCTACTCCATCTGATTTCCAGACCTTACAAGCTTTCTTAGGTCTTACTTCATGGTATTCTAATTTTTTCCAAACTATGCTTCAGTTGTTGAACCACTTAGAGCACTACTTTGTGGAATTTCATGTCTGGTTTGGTCAGAGACTGCTCAACATAGCTTTGAAACAGTAAAACAATTAATTGTGAACAGTCCAGCAGTAGATTTATTTGATCCTGCACTACCCACTATGGTTACTACAGACGTTAAGACTGGCGTTGGTGCAGTTCTCACACAGATCCACGCTGATCATTCAGAAAAAACTGTTGCATTAGCATCCAGAACAATTACAGAGACAGAGCATAAGTATTCCACTGTTGAAAAATAAGCTCTAGCATGTGTGTGGGCAACAGAAAAATGGAGAACCTACTTGTGGGGTAGAGAACTTACCTTATGCATGGATCATAGCCCTCTAACTACACTACTTACAACAAAGGGACTAGGAAGAGCTGGAATGCGTTTAGCTAGATGGTCAGCAAAGCTACTGAATTTCAACTACAAAATGCAATACAAACCAGGTTTGTAAAACATTACTGCTGTTTTTGTGTCACATTTACTGTCATGATATCACTCCACCTAGCACATGGATAGGGGTTTTGAATGTAGTTCCGGAACGAGGAAGTAGGAGAGTAAAGCTTACTGAACAGAATTGTGTCTCTGTGTGCTGATTACAATACACATAAAGCCAAAACTATACATGGTGTCAGAAGTGTGGCTGCAGAGTAAACTTAAAAGATGGATAACCTTAAACCACCTGCAGGTCTGGACATTCTACAAGGAAATCTATCAGAAAACTGTAGAAGGTTTCGTCAGTGCTTTGAATTATACCTTGCTGCCACAGGAGGAACAAGTAAAGCAGCTCAGGTACAGTCTT
>CM044441.1:72517835-72537629 GCA_024363595.1 Xenopus borealis
AAAAAAAAAAAAAAAAAGGAAGATGTCATGATATCACTCCACCTAGCACATGGATAGAGGTTTTGAATGTAGTTCCAGAACGAGGAAGTAGGAGAGTAAAGCTTACTGAACAGAACTGTGTCTCTGTGTGCTGATTACAATACACATAAAGCCAAAACTATACATTTACCTTTACCTGTAGCTTCTGATACACTGGATGATGACAGAGAAGTTGTAGTATTGACTGATTTACTATCATCTAAAGTTACAGCTGCTGACTTTAAGCAAGGTTGCCTCACGTCAAACTCAAGTAAAACCACGGGACATCTTACAAAGCAAATGGCTAAATGCTGAGAAGAAACTCAGTTCTGATCTTCAACCTTACTACAGGATTAGACATGAACTGTCCTTAGTAAATGGCTATTTTGTCCGTGGAACTCACTGCTTATTGGTACCAGTGACCTTGCGAGAAAAGCTCAAACAACTGGCACCTGAGAGTCATCAAGGAATTGTACGTACAAAACAAAGACTACGAGAACTATACTGGTGGCCAGCAATGGATGCCGACGTGGCAACTGCCATTCATTCTTGTGTTACTTGTCAGAATCATGACGAAACAGCTATCACACATACACCACCACTTCAGCCAGTACTATTCCCTGATTCAGCATGGGAAAAACTTGCTATTGATATTGTGGGTCCTTTTGCAGATGCTCTTATAGTCTGCAGATTTGCTATAACCTTGATAGACTATTACAGTAAATGGCCTGAAATTGTAATTGTTTCGCATATAACATCAGCTACAGTAATTACATTTTCTGCCTACAGTCTTCAGCAGAGAAGGTAATCCAAAGGAGTTAATATCAGACAATGGACCACAGTTTGTATCATGTGAGTTTGAAATCTTTCTGAGAGAGAGGAATATTGTGCATAGGTAATCTTCAATATATTACCCACAAGCAAATGGAGAAATCAAGGGATGCAACTGAAGTCTGAAAGAAGCACTACACACAGCAAATCTTACTGGGAAATCTTGGAAAGTATTTATAACAGAGTTCCTACATAACTACAGAACAACATGCCATGCAACAACCCAAGCATATCCAGCTAAATTATTGCATGGTAGATAAATGCACACTAAGTTGCATGTTGCACACATCAAATTTCCACAAAATAATGTACCTACAGAATAATGCTGACATTGTCAAATGTCAAGAAGCCAAATACAAGGCTTATACGGACAGAACACATGGTGCAAGAGAAGTGCACTTTCAACCTGGATCTTTAGTCTGACTTAAGAAACCAGGAATACTGAAACAAGGACAATCTAAATTTACTACACCACTTAAAGTGAGACGCCAGCGAGGACCATACACATATGAACTGTCTGATGGAAGCATATGGAATGCAAGTCGTCTTGCTCCTGCTAGATATGACTTTAGAGAAGCTTCATTTGATAAAGGACATTTTCCTACTCCTGATGCCAACTGCAATAGGTCTAAAGAAAGTGAACCCAAAAGACATACTGAGAGAATAAGAAAACTACCTGCATGGACCAAGGACTATGTTAATAAAAATAGGTTGTCCAAATATTCCAAATACCTTGTATCACTGCTCATCAACAGGTTGCAGCCCCGTGTAAGGATGCCAAAGTTGCAAATCACAATAAAACAAATCACCTGGAGAGCTTGTATTTTGCTTCTTAAATCATCTTGTCTGTTTTATTGCAGAAAAGCATGCACGACATGTTTCGGCACACTCGCCTTCATCAGGTGCATATATCCAAATGACACAGCAAAACAATTATTTAAAACCAACACCAAACCAACAAGCGTCACAAGCTCTACTGTGTGGCCAAGTACATACAATAACTACATTCACAATTAAGTACAATTAAGTAGGCCATCTTGTGGCCTACTTACAAAATACAGCCAAATCTTGCAATAATACAGTATCAATTAGAAATGTTACTTGTTACTTATTTAAACGGATACTGTCATGGGAACATATTTTTTTCAAAATTCATCAGTTAATAGTGCTGTTCCAGAAGAATACTGCATTGAAATCCATTTCTCAAAAGACCAAACAGATTTTTTTATATTTCTTTTTGAAATCTGAAAAGGGGCTAGACATATTGTCAATTTCCCAGCTGCTCCAAGTCATGTGACTTGTGCTCTGATAAACTTCAATCACTCTTTACTGCTGTACTGCAAGTTGGAGTGATATCACCCCCTCCCTTTCCCCCACCCAGCAGCCTAACAAAAGAACAATGAAAAGGTAACCAGATAACAGCTCCCTAACACAAGATAACAGCTGCCTGGTAGATCTAAGAACAGCACTCAATAGTAAAATCCCATGTCCCACTGCATACTATTCAGTTACATTGAGAAGGAAAAACAACAGCCTGACAGAAAGCAGTTCCCACCTAAAGTGCTGGCACAAGTCACATGACCAGGGGCAGCTGGGAAATTGACAAAATGTCTAGCCCCATGTCAGATTTCAAAACTGAATATAAAAAATCTGTTTGTTCTTTTGAAAATGGATTTCAGTGCAGAAGTCTACTGGAGCAGCACTATTAACTGATGTGTTTTGAAAAAAACATGTTTTCCCATGACAGAATCCCTTTAAGTTTTTCATTAATATTCACAATTGTATACATATAAATTGTATCCTACCGCAGGAGTATTCAAACTGTAAGTGTCCATTTAATCAATGATCTCAAGTGTGATGTGTATATAGTCCAGTATATCTCTGTAAGAAAGGAAAAATCATGGGTTAAAGAAAAAATTTATATGACAAAGCTTCATTCATATCCAGTGGTTCCACAGTTTTCATTTTATTTATCCACCAGGTTTCCCTTTGTAGCAGAAGACATTTTCTATCACCTCCTCTTTGTGGAAGTCGTATTTACTTTAAGACCATCAATCTTAGGGGTGTTTTTTTAAATAAAAATGCTTACCAACCAGTTTTTGTGTCTTATTTTTTTCTGGATCATATATGTTAATTGAATATTTGTGTTCCCTGATTCTGATCTTTATCTGTCTCGAGGTCTGCCCTATGTACATCATACCACAAGGACACTTCAGGGCATATATTACAAATTCAGAATTACATGTATAGTAGCCCTTGATAGGGATACTATAACCCTTTCTTGGATGGGTAATATGATCTCCCTTAATTACTGAACTGCAGCTCCCACATCCCAAGCAGGGAAAAGTTCCATATTTGGGGGCTGCCAGAAAATGGGTCTTCGAGGTTACCTCCTGCAAATCATTTTTCACTAAACAATCTGCTAAGTTTTTACCTCTTTTGTAAGAAAATAGTGGTAAGGATTTGCAGTAAGTACCAACCTCTGGGTCCTTTTGTAAAATCGACCAATATTGCATAACAATTTTCTCCAATTTTTTGCTTAAAATACTCACTTACAAAAGGATTCCCTTGATGGTGCTTGGAGCATGGTAACTGTCAACTATCAATGTATTATTTCATTCAGTTGGCTTAGAGTAAAGGTCTGTGACTATATGTTCATTATCATTGGAAACCTGTGCGTCCAAATAATGTATATTCTTGGCATTATAGTCAGCTGTAAACTTGATTGAATTATGTTGACAATTAATATAGTCAATGAATTTTTTTAATTCCGAATCACTCGATTTCCATATAATGAAAATATCATCCCAATATCTATTATAGCAGTGGATGTGGTCTTTAAAGAGTAAATTGTTCAGAATCATTTTTTGTTCTAGGGTACCCATAAAGTTATTTGCATAACTGGGTGCTAAATTGCTTCCCGTTGCGGTACCCTGAACCTGTATAATCACCAAAATGAAAGTTATTCATTTTCAACACATGCGCCATCAATTCCATAAGGATAAAAAATCATTGAGTGTGATGTAGTTTGTAGTAATGCATCCTCAACTGCTTGCATTCCCTCATCATGAGGTATTGATGTGTATAGTGATTGAACATCAATACTACATAACAACCACTCTGGTGATATTGTGCCTAGATCCTGTAATCTACCTAGAAAATCAGTTGTATCCTGCAGGATCTTAACAATATTCTGTAAATAAGTGTCTTACAAATTGAGAAAGTGGCTGTAAAATAGAGCCCACCCCAGATACAATTGGTCTACCTGGCGGATTTTTTTTTGTACCTTAGGCAAAAGGTAAAGAATCTGGATCTTAGGATGTGACAGTCAATTCTGCATTCTTTTTGCTAATGAACCCAGAGTTCAATGCTGTCTCAATGGATAGATCAACTTTTCTCTTAATATCCCATGTAGGATCAGAATTCAGTTGTCTGTAATGTGTCTCATCATGCAGTTGTTTTAATGCTTCAGTTACATATGCCTCTTTATTAAAAACTACAGTGGCCCCACCCTTATCAGCCTTCTTTATTACAATTTTTTTGTTATTACGTAAGGATTCAATGGCCTTCCTGTCTCTTTTAGTTATATTATGTCTTATGCCAGCAACATTAAGGGGCAAATTTACAAAATTCATGTGAATGGATCGAAGTTCCGATCGTAAGATTTTTTCAGAGGATCGAATATGCAAATTTGGCCACTTCGATCATCAAATACCGAAAATTCGAATGATCGAATAGATCGAATGATCGAATATTCGATCATTCGACCATTTGATGATCGAAGGACTTTAACTTTAAAATTTTATTCGACTGCCTACTTCGCCAGATTGAACCTACCGAATTGCAATAGAAGCCTATGGAAAGCCCCCCACAGGCTTCTTTTTCAAACACCTGTTCAAATACCATTCGTACGATCGAAGGCCTCGATCGTTCGAATCGTACAAATTTTTCAAGCACTCGAAGGAAAAAGTATGATTTTTTCGTGAAATCGAACGATTGGTATTCGATCGTACAATTTCATCGAGAAATTGAATATCGAGGAAAAAGATAGCCTAAAGCTATTCGATAGTTTGAACAGATTCGAGGGATTTTAGGTGAAAAATAGTAAATTTGCCCCTTAAACTTTCCCAAACCCTTTCAGCCTCATGTAATACAATGGTTTCAAATGTCTTAATGGCATCATTATCAACATCAGGTATGAAATTACTTTTTGGCAATTTATATGTATACAATTGTGAATAACAATGTAAAACTTAAATAAGTAACAAGTAACTTTTCTAACTGATACTACTGTATATTATTGCCCAAATGCTTTCCTACTATAGGAGGAATATGTGCTGTTTACACAAAATGCCTTTAGGTGTCACTCTGCACAAGAGCTATATATGTGCATTCACAGTACTTTAGATACTGCTTAAAGAGTTAAGCAGTTTCTGTTGAAATATAATGGCTGCATGAACCTGCTAATAAAGTACTGTTATAGTCTACTCATCCTCAGCTACCAAAACAAAACAGTTTAGATCTTAGCATCTTTGAGAATGCATGTATGAGTTGTAAATGGCAAGAAATAAACGTTACGTTGAGAGATAAATATGTAAGGAACAGTTGAGGAGAACTTTGGTTCTCCGTCTCTATACATTTTCTTTAACAGAATCACTGTTACCACGACCACACTGTGGGCCTGTAACATATACATAAAAATCTCTAAGCAGTATGCTACTAAATTTCCAAAGCACTGCTCACAACACATCATTATGTACCAAAACACCCTAAATTTGAATGCCATGATTCCACTGAACAGTTTGATGCACAATATCTATAGGTTTACCTTAGCATGATGCATATAAGGGCCCCAAATATAGATTCCTCATCCACACATTTATTAATGTGTGATTAATGAAGGGTGGGCTAATCCTCCCCGAAACGTTTCTTTCTGTGGTAGCTTTACAGTTGTTTGCTGTTGAAATTGCTCTTGTCTTGGCTGCCAATATGATTCCTCATGTTACCTTGTCCTGCCACCAGTCTGGTTTTCACTCCAAGAGATAAGATTCTGGGGCCCTGTGACCCTCTGTGTTACCTAAAATGTATCAGTCTATATTGATCTGCTCTCAGGCCTGGTAGACTTGTCCTTGCTGCCGAAATGACTGAGAAAATGCCAATCAGCACAGTTCAGTATTTGGCAATGTGTTCCCTTTCCCCAAGAATTCTTATGTCCCCAGGTAGTGCTATCTGCCGCAAGGTTCCTTTGTTCTACGGGAGATTGCCACCTAGCAACAGCTGATGGGTTAAGCGACAGCCTCCTGAAGATACGCTGGAAAAATTTTATTTTACCACTACATCCACATTTCAGCATTTCCCTTCTGATGTGCTTGTTCCTTTAAGATAGGGGAGCAAGCACAGGACTGCTCAGTGCTGATTGGACAGTGTGGAGCAGAGTGACATCACAGGAAGGGGATTAGCTGAATGGGGAAGTTAGATTTTTTACCTCAGCGTTCATGGAGGATGCAGTTTCTTATTCTGCTACAAACTCCATGGTGCTGATACCTCTGTTTCCTTACAAATATCATAAAAAACGGAAGGTACAACTCCATGGTGCTGATACCTCTGTTTCCTTACAAATATCATAAAAAACGGAAGGTACAATGTCCTTTATATTCTAAACATGAGGAGAAACATTTTTCTCTGTTCTGAGGGAAAAGAGTGATGTTAGACTCTGCTTTAATTTCTCCTCATTCTCCGTTTGGAGTTAAACCAAGAGTATCTTAAGGTTCCACTCTCAGTAAAGAGGCCCGTTTGGGTTGCTCTAGTGGTAACCCTGCACCCTGTAGGAGGTCTGTCTCTACAGGCAATGATTCCCAGGAGTGTGACACAGGCTCTACTCATAAACTTATTGTCTGGGAATCTGTAATGTTATGTGAATGGATAAATTGCAAATGTCCACAGCGTATTTGCAGTGAGAAAATATAAATAAACCCTCTGAAGTCCTTCACATAAGTGTCCAGCCAATGACAGAAAGTGAATGGCTCAAGTGAACAAAGCAAACTGCTTATCTGCATGGGTTTGCAGGATAAATAACATTTCTCTTAAATGCTAATGGAGGATGCTGTACCTTTATTTTGGTCAAATCCATTGACATTGTGCTTTCATGTCTCCCTGATAAAGGAAGATGATTTAATTTACATATGCATTTTTTGTATATTTTCCTGATATGCTGAAATGAATTGCACGTTACATTTACCTACTTCAGATGCCATTTGGGTTATCAGGCCTAACCAACAAATATAATGGCTCATTTTCTTTCAACCTTCCACTTCAAAGTGACTAAGGCTATTGGCTCCACCCCTATTAGTCAATGTGGAACAAGAAGGCCTGGATAGTAATTCCTGCCATGAAATAATTATAAACTGGCAATTTGTGGATTCTAGCAGATGCCAGAGGGGCTGCTATAAGATGCCATAGACAGCCATGATTAACTGGACATGTGAGGGCTGTTTGGGCCTCTGTATATATGAAATAGCAGGGCCTTTTTGACTCTCGGTCCAGACCTGCGTGTAACTCTTTACATAATTAACTCTAGAGAGCAGCTCTATTTATTGGCCAAACCTTTAACCATGTGACCAGCCTAAGAAGGTTTCACCACAGCTGTGCTAGCTACCTAGTCTGCAAATCTGCCCTAAAGCTACAACCGACTACACATTTGTGTAAAATCTAATCTATGAAGTCAGGGCTGGATATAAGGCCAAGAAATCCTTTTCGGAGATTATTACTAAACCTCACTTTATGTAGCACTTTAGTAAATATGGTTGTTCCAGGGAAGACTATGCATTGGTTAAGCATAACATCAGATCCCTGATTATTCAGGATAGTAAAAAATGCGGCTGCCCCTTTTTACGATTATATTCCTGTAAATCTATCTGTATTGCACCTATCTTGTGCAAAAATTCTAGACATCATCTCTAGGAGATGAGTAAATTTAGGAGATCCCACAGAGGAAATCTCTTAAATAGAAGCTTGGTCGCTTCACTTTTTCTTTTTGTGGAAATGATCAGAACGATCATCTACAGCAAGTGCTGAATGCAAAAATATATATTATTATCTGCACCCAGGCAACCTGTTGGACCTGTCATGTGCATGCGCCTTCTTGTTAATATATATATTACACACATACTGTATAGCGCAATTCAGAATAAAAGGCTCAACTATTCTTCATGCTACCCAATGAGCAATAGAAACATAATTGCCATTAGGCAACACTCCCCACAGAAAGCTACTAAGCTTCTATTGTAATATATATCTTTACAGAAAGTATGTCATGTTATTGACCTCTCAAACACCCAAGAATTATTAAAGCTGTAGCGGATCAACTACACTAATGGGTAGTTCTTAACTGTGTTACTGGGATAATCTTTCAGTATTAGATCTTTCCAGAGGGTCATTGATAACTGTAGATCGGATCAACAGCAGCCATTTATGGAGCACAGTTGTAACATGTTGACTGTTATTTGTAATCTTAATACATAGTTACAAGATTCTAGAAGCAATTAAAATCACTCAAAAATGACTTGTGGCAAGCATTGCCTATCTTCTGGAGCTAGCCCAGTCCTAGACCCACTACAGTGCAGAGATCTAAAAGTTCTCTTAAACTTTCTGCTAATGGCTGGGGAAAGAATATATAGACTCTAGATACCGGAGTCAAAAACAAAAGGAAACAAGCACATGGCAAATCTGACCTATTTCCTATTTCCTTATAGATGGAACACATTGTAGTTCCAAGCAATATGTTAGTCCATTTGGGGAGATTTTACAACAGAACAGTAGAAGGGTCCTGGTCTCCAGTACAGAACAATACCACATACATTTACTAGAACTCATGGCTGCCAGATTAGCAGTTGTTCTGCGCTTTCTCCATATCCAGCCACTGAACTTTCAGACTTTTCTATGCTAAAAAGCAGTTTTGCTTTAAGCCAGATCGTTCAAAGAAACCTATTCCTCAGATCCAAAAGACATACCAGTAATGCAAGAGAAATAGCAGTCAGACCATCTAAACACATATAGTATATATATATATATATATATATATATATATATATATACAGTATATATACTTGGTGTATATGGCATACTATATGTAGTCTCCCACCACAAAAATCTACTTAAGCTTCAGGGAGATAGATTAAGTTGCATCATCATTATTCTAAATCAAATATGTGTTTTTAGGCTATTATACCATGCTGACTAGTATGACAAAGAGTTTTATATCTCCTGGCAAATCCTGTCAGGCCTTTGTGCTTATCATAGCATTGAGTCACAGAGTATATGTGAACATATATCAAGACAGAGCAAAATATGTGGTTGTAACATGTCCGTTAAACTTTCCAGGATGCGGTATCAGATCTGACAACTAATGCATCATGGTCTTAAAGTTCCCTAATTTTTACACCCCATCAGCTGTGGCTAGTTGGCACGAGCGAAGTATTCTCCTAGCTACCATGGGAATAGGGACATAGTAAATCTCTGTTGGGATCCGCTAAAGAATGCCTTCAGGCCCTAGGTGTTTCTACAATATTAATCAGTATAGCTGCCATCTTTATACTGTTCACAGCTCAAATACACAATCTTTTCCCCATCCAGCCTTGTGGTAGAATCATTGTTAGGTATTAATAATCCCCAGTATTAATTTAATTAGTTTAATAATGCATATAATTATTTTGTGACATTTGCTAAATGCAGGTTTTTATTTAAATAATTTGTGCTTCAATTGTCAGATATCCCTTGGCAGGAATATGCATATTCTTTGGTCTTGTACAGTTACCTACTGCACTATATAGCTTTACTTTAAAGGGATACTGTCATTGGAAAGCATCAGTTAATAGTGCTACTCCAGCAGATGTCTGCACTGAAATCCATTTCTCAAAAGAGCAGATTTTTTTTATATTCAATTCAAGTGGGGCTAGACATTTTGTCAATTTCCCAGCTGCTCCTGGTCATGTGACTCCTCCTCCCCAGCCTAGTGTTACCCTGGGTAAATGCTCCTAACGTTTTACTTACCCCTCTGTACAGATTCAGCCATTAGCATTCACAGGTGCCATCTCCTTCTCTTCGGAAATCTTTGCAATGAGAGCGGCATACGCATTTGGAGCAATTTTCTGTCAACTGCTCATGCACTAAAACTCACGAAAATTGCTGAAACGCTGGTCTCATTCCGAAGATTGGCACCCATGAGCTCAGATGGCTGAATCTGCACTGGGGGGTAAGTAAAACGTTAGGGCATTTGCCTGGGTTAACACTTAGGGAGAGGAGGGAGGGGGGTCTTGGTGGGGATGGGGGGTAGGGTTTTTTTAACGTTAGGGTTGAATCCTCCTTTAAACATGTAACCCAACATCTTCACTCCCTTGCTTAATATTTTCCTATACCTTACCGTCCTTTATTTGCTGTATTTTTAAGTATGTTCAGTAACATGCAAAAATAATACTTTTTTACAAAAATTGAAAATCTTCATTTCAATTGTGTCTGTAAATCAGCCACCCAGCTATATTGTAAGCTTTACGGGATACAACCCTCCTTCCTAATGACTAGTCTTGAATTTAACACTATTTTGTATTTTATTATTCATCGACCCCTGTCTGTGTTTCTTCTACTGTACAGCGCTAAGTGCACCAGTACCATTAAAGAATCATTATCAATTATACATATGTATCTGCATGTTTTCCTTTCCCCACTAATAAGAGGAGGGAAGTATAGATTTTACTTCTTATAGAACAGATATTTTCCAGGTCAAACATCAACATGACGTGAGTAAAGTGTTGTGCAACAGAAACGGAATTTCATCATAAAAATAAAAGGACTTTAAGCCTTACCCTGACTAGTTCAACTGAAAATAAATGTGATTTGTTTGCTTTAAAAATCATTTATGATTTAAACTAAATGGTGATGGGAATTTATTACTGCATACATATTATATCTGATAAATATGTTTGTTAGCAATAACAAATACTCTGAAAATTTTAATTACTTTTCACCAAAACTAATTAGTTAATACAAAATTGCAAAACAATGGGATTGTGCTTACGTAAATGCCAATGTTATCATTGTTATGCTATTTAAATATGATTCATGCTGCTCGTTAATAGCATGAACCTAGATATCTAATACCTGCAATGTAAAACTGTTGAAATGAGAAGTTAAAGGTGTAGCTCACCTCTGATTTCACCTCAAGTATGATGTAGAAAGTAATGTTCTGAGACTATTGCAATTGGATCTTTATATTTTGGGATTTTTAGAAATATTGGAATTTCAGCAGCTATTTGGTTACTAGATTACAGTTTACCCTAGTAACTAGGCAATGGTTTGAATAAGAGACTGGGAGATGAATAGCAGTGATCCTAAATAGAAAGATATTTAATTATAGTTTTAGTTATAAAAATAAAAACTACTGGGGTCAATACTGTTAAGCATTTTTAATTTCACCCTGGAAAAAGGCAGAAGTTGAAGGCAAATAACACAAACTGGAAATCTGCTAATAGAACATTCTTTACCATACTAAATGTTAACTGAAAAGTGAACTATCCCTTTAAGGTTCATTAAGCTATTGCAACAGCAATAGGATTTATCAGGTAATTATCAGGTTTTGGAGATAAGGTGCTTTCCAAATAATTTTTCATAACAAAATGTGCTTATGATGTATTACTCTGTATCAACAAACATTATAGTTTAATGTTTTAGGTATTTACTGAGATATGTATTGTTCCAAAAGTGAAATACAAAAATCAACACGTCCTGCAAAAACAATAAAAAACAAGTATATGGCATGTATGATTTTAAAAAAAAGGTTAACTCCAAAGAGTCCTTGTGGACTGGGGGCTGTACTCTGAGGAGCCCGTGACCATTTAGAGACTGGTCTTGGCAGCTGCTGTTCTGAATATGGCATGTATGAACCCAAAAATTATGCACACAGTTTTAACTACCAGCCACTCTATATTGCTATAGCAATTAATGCACATTGCTTGCAATTTATGTTATTTGATTTTATATAATTTGCAATGCCAGGGTCGCCATCAGGGGTGCTTTAAAATATTAAGGAGAGCCTCCTGTTGCTGAAGTTGGAGTAATAAAACATAAAATTTTGGACGTGAAAACTGTGAAAAGGGCATTTCTTCAACATATTAAAAGACATGTCAACCGCAAAAATAATTTTTTGCTTAATAAAAGAAAACATGATTCTAAGCAGCTTTGCACTATACATTCATTACACATTTTCTATGATTATTAAGTTATGTCTACATGTATTGCTATTGAAAGCAGTGTTTACCTGTTCCTTTCTATTCTCTGTACTGGTGGCTCTGGCTTTTGCAACAATGTAATATAAGCTAATCGTTTAACAGACCTGTCTTGCTGGAGGAGACTGGCTTTTGCAACATTGTTTAAAATGTAACAATCAGGAATTATGCAAATACTGCTTTCAAAAGCAATTACATTTACAAATAACTTTTAAAGCAACAAAAATTGTTTTCTTTTATTAGGCAAAAAGTCATTTTTTGGGAAACTGGGAAAGGCTTTCCATAGGGTTGAACACAAAAGTAAAATGGGATGTCTTTAAAATGCTGCTTGATAAATAAACATGTCAGTA
The DNA here is from genome assembly GCA_024363595.1 of Xenopus borealis. Lineage (NCBI taxonomy): Eukaryota > Metazoa > Chordata > Amphibia > Anura > Pipidae > Xenopus > Xenopus borealis. The sequence continues at coordinate 72,530,311 of CM044441.1, forward strand.
TATTCCCCTTGTAAGGGAAGTCACAATGCAAAATCATTGTTGTTTTCTAGAAGTGTTGGTGAGGAGGTAAGTAGGAAATAACATGCTTTTAAGGCATTCAGGTTAGCTGGAGTAGCTGAAACGTTTATCAGCTACAAGGAGGCCAAAAAAGCTGCAAATATTAAAAAACAATAAAGTAGGAAGGGGGGAGACTTTTAAGAGACCCTTAAGGGCTGATTTACTAAGGGTCGAAGTGAAAATTTGACCATCGAATAGACCAAAATTTTATTTGAATTGAAAAAATTTGAATATTCGAATTTTCGCATTTCGAAGTATTGGCCCTTTAAAAATCTTTCGACTTCGACTAATCGGCAGCTTAAAGCTGCTAATTGACATTTTAGTCTATGGGGGACCTCACAGAACTTGTCCTGAAACTTTTTCTAAGTTCTGAGAAATCGAAGGATTTTGGTGAAATCGTTTGAACCATTTGAGTGAATCGAACGATTTTTCATTTGATTGAATATGGCCGTTTTCTAACAAAAATGGCAATAGTTGAAAATGAACCCCCCAAAAAAATTTGATGGTCAAATTTTGCAGTTTTTTCACTTCGAAATTCAACCATTTGCAAATCTGCCCCTTAATATCAGAACGGGGTCAGTTGGAGTTGGTCAATGAGAACAATACAACAAAATGTAGAAAGACAAAACACACCCAGGGCATTGGGCAATGTTTGCAGGCTCCAGGATCCTTAAATAGGCCTCCTTTTGAGCCAAAATGAAAGTGATGATGTCATGACGCTGGCGTTCTGATGCTGGCGTCTGTTCTGACGCCAGCATCTATTCCGACGCTGGCGTTCAATCAGATGCTGTCAACATGGCTCTGGCCTCACAGCACTGCGATCAGGAAGATGCAGGTGTGGAGATAGGGTGCCATCTTGGGGAGAGGAATGGTGCCGGAGGCGCGGGAGGTAAGCTTCCCTTACAGCTCGAGATGTAAGCACCCATACACAGCAATAAATTGCCCAGCCATCTACACCTAAAATAATCCATTGAGGGTTATTAGATTAGGAACAACTTTTGCTTTTCATATGCCTCTTCTTAAAGCTTTGTGAAGACACACGTTATTGTGGTTGTTTTTTTAAAACATGGACCTTTAAAAGTGGGTGTAGAATGGGAAAGTGGTCATGGCTCACTTCCACTACAGTATGCTACATGCCCCCCCCCAAGCAATAACATCTGCTGTCTATGGTGAAATCCCATTATTTAGACATGAGAAATCCTGAAGAAGATATAGACAATGCAATTATCAAATTTGAGCTTTTAAACCATCCTGTAGGCATCCAGAAGTTTCAACTTGTCAGCATGGTTAAACAGTTTGAATATGACTTTGGGGTTTGGGGCAATTGTTTCATGGGGGAGGACCTATTCTGTGAAACCACTCTATTTGGCACTGATTTTCCACACTGTCCATCTCTAGAGCTTCAGGTAAAATGTTTCCCGCTGATTTTCATCACCAGATGAAGACTGTATCTGGCTCCAATTTTCCAAATCAGCAAAAATGGAAATTTGTTGTTGATGAAGGACAAAGGCTTTAGTCAGGTAATTTTTTAGAGATGAGATTGTTTTCAGTCTCCTGCAGGTGTTTTGATGTGAGAGCAGAGGACCTCTTTGACTGTATGAATTCTAGTGATTACAATTTTGCCTTTTTTTTGTTTGAATAGTAAGGTAAGAAAAATAGAAGCAGTGAGACTGAGGCATAATATGGGAGTTCAGGTTTTGTATTGTATTTTAAAGACACATTATGAAGAGAGGAGTGTGGTGTCTTCACATCTGCTGCTTCAGTAAGTTACATAATCAAGTAAACGAGAGATCAAATGTAGTATCAAAAAGGTTTTTAAACAAGCTTCACACAAGATTCAATACTTAAATTAAATGACTGTAACATTAGGGTAAATGAAGGTGAAATAAGGAAAAATGCATACTATATGCCAGAGAGAATGTACTGGCTGGAATGGATATCACAATCCTTTTAATGGGAAAACAACAGAGGTTTAGGTTGTAGATATGAAAGTGGTCAAACGTTTCCATTCATCTAGAGAGTTGAGGTGGTGTAGAAGGAACATCTTGAGCTGAAAGATTATACTCCAGCCTTGTTTGTTCAGGGTTCAAATCATTTCTCACATTTAGGCTATATATATCCACCCTTCTGATATTACAGATGTAGTCTGTAACCAAATAGTCCTGTTTGCCACAGGATCAGGATCAGTACAGGATGTAGGGTCCAGACTATGGGCCAGATTAGCTAACCAGCAAAAATTTGCACGGTCCACTTCACACCCAGAGCAACACTCTATGTTGTCACTAAAATGCGGAGTTTTGTCATGGGCGCTGAATGCTGGCAAAGTTTCACTAGCGTTACTTTGGCAATGCAATCATTTGACAGTGAAGATGCACTAAAGTAAATTTTTGCCTAGCAAGACTTCACTAGGAATCTTGCGTTCAGGTCAATAGCATAGGGCAGGAAATTTAAAGTTGTATGGCCGTCTTTATGTTAAATGTTGGTACATATCCTTACAAATTACACTTTTTAAAACACATCCATAGAACCTTAATAATGACAAAAGAGTTATTCCATATGTTCCATATGTTGCAAATGTATGGGGAAAACTGGTTACCCAAAAAAAGTTTAGGTTATGTCTTTTGCAGGCACTCAGGCTGGAAAAAAGGAAAAGACACTGCATTTTCGCCTCACAGAATATAATGTAAGTGACAGAAGATTGAGGAAGGTCTCAAGGCAACTCTGGCAAAGATGTAACATTCAGTAAAATCCGCATGTTAGTGAATTTGTGGAGTAATGTCCATTTGCCAAAGTGAATTGTCGCCTGGTGATAGAGTGTCTCTTTCGCTAGCGAATTGGCAACTGCACCTGTTAGTAAATTGCTGATGTCCCTACGGGCAGACAGTGGCGCCAGCACAGTGACGCCGGTGCGCAGATGTGTGATGTCATCATGTTGCATCTGGCACTGAAATTCAAAATAAATGGACTCAGGTCACAGGTTCAATGCCCGATTATAGTATTTGTTTGCCACATTCTTGGGTGTTCAATAATTCATCTTGGATTGATTTCTGTACTTTGACCTTGCCTGAACCTTGACTTTGCTACTTATTTGCCTGCCTGATGAACTATTGCCTGAATATTGATTATGACTACTCCTGATCCCCAATTGAACTCAAAACTTGGACTTTTGCCTGAAGCTTCCTCCTTGGTCCGCACTTCTCCCACTGGGAGATGATAGGCCCCTGACATCATAATCAGGCCATGGACCCCACTGAGGTAGCTATGCCTAATGTTGGACAAGCTCTCCAGGGACTGGCGTCCTGCATGAAAGAGTATGAAGCTCAGCAGATCCGGATTGGGCAAGTACTGGATACTCTTCTCTCCCATATGCCTTCTGTGTCTCCGGTCATGAGTAATCCTCTTGTGGCTGTTACTCCACCTTCTGTGGCTTCATCAGCTGGTGAGCCCCGCATTCCTCCACCCCCTTGCTACAGTGGGGATCCGCAAGCCTGCAGAGGTTTCGCTACTCAGTGTCTGATCCAGTTCCAGCCCTCCCAGTACGCCAGTGAATGAGGCAAGGTGGGGAAACCACTAGAATGGGCAACACCACTTTGGGAGAAGAATTCTCCCAAGAATTCACACATATCCCCTATTCAATGGGTTGTTCACCTTTAAATCAACTTAGTATGTTGTGGAGAGAGATATTCGGAGACAATTTACAATTGAATTTCATTTATTATTTGTGGCTTTTGAATTATTTTGCTTTTTATTCAGCAATATCATCAATCTGATTATTAGGGTCCAAATTGCAATAGCAACCATTCACTATAAGAGATGGGAATATGAAAAAGAGAGGCCTGAATGGAAAAATGAGCAATAAAAACTTGCAATAACAATACTTTTGAAGCCTTACAAAATGTTTGTATTTAGATGGTATCAGTGTCCCTCATTTGAAAGCTTTGTCAGAAGACAAAGGCAAATAATTTAAAAAGTATAAAAAATAAAAACCAATTGAAAAGTTGCTTAGAATAAGCCATTCCATGACACACTTAAAGGAGAAATAAGCCCTAAAGTTAAAAAACCCTACCCCCTTCCCCTATATAGACGCCCCTCCCCCCAGTCTAAGTGTTACCCCGGGCAAATGCCCCTAAGTCTTTATAAACCCCTCCATGCAGATTCTGTTCTTTCGAGTTCACAGGCACCATCTTCAGCTGCTTAATAATCTTCGGAATTTCAGCATAAGCACAGATGGAGCAATCTTCCGCATTGCAAACAACTGCACATGCGCCGAAACTCACGAAAATTGCTGAAGCAGTGGCCTCATTCAGAAGAGTAACGAAGCGGCTGAGGATGGAGCCCATGAACTCCACAGGACAGAATATGCACAGAGGGATATGTAAAGACTTAGGGGCATTTACCTGGGTTAACATTTAGTCTGGAAGGGAGGGGGTCTATGTAGGGTAGGGGTTTTTAACTTTATGGTATGTTTCTCCTTTAAAAGTTAACTTAAAGGTGAACCACCCCAGGCTTTGCCCACAATGCTGGGGACATCTGGGAAGAGGCCACTGATAGAGCCTACAGCTACCTTATCTCAACTGATTGATCAGTTTCAAAATTCTACACTTCTATTGATTTACAAACTCCAGAGTAAGCTCGGCCTAAGCCGGTCAATTGTTATATTTGACTGCGTGGAGTGCCCAAATGTAACTATAACTCAAAACCCAAGACAGAATTAGGCTAAACCTCCACCAGTTGTAAATTTAGCAATAGTAATCAGTCATGAGAACAATAATATATAAAAAGGCAATTTTTATTCACCACCATGCCTGTTATATTTTTAAAACATATTTAAAACTAAGGCGTTACCATGGGAGACGGGGTCCCACCCATATAGGTCATTTGGCCACAATACCCGGTCACCACTTCAAAAATGACCGATTACTTATATCACATATATGTTAGGCATACAGCAATTGAAAATTATTAAGCAACAAGTTATGTAGTATTATGCAATAAATACACTCCACATGTGTGCATGCATGTTTAAGCGACAAGCTGGCTCAACTCCTGTATCACCAACAGTATACGATCTATGTCTTGGGAAAAAACATCCACAGTCTGGTTATGCATTTGAAAAAACTTGCGGGGTGTGGTTTCAGGGAAAAATTGTGAGACAATTGCATCCAAACAATATACTGATAGTTAGTATCAAAATATGGCTGTAACATCCATGGACAGATTGTGCATAGAGTTGTGCGAAGTATGGATCCAAAAGGAGGGAGGTTATAAAGCAATTGCACCCAGAAGCCACGATAGTAGTTATTATCATAACTTTATCTCCTTATATGCTCCGGGGAGAACAGAATTATCGTTATTCAGTGTTCTGCGGCTGCCGCCTTTGAATCGCTCCACGTGTTGCGATATGGCGGTGAATTATGGAAGTCCATATGATATGTATGGTATTCTCCCAATTCTTTAAAGGTAACTTTTCGTGCTCAAAATGGTGCAAATTGTGAGACAATCAAGTGATAGGTATCAAGTGATAGGTATCTCATACTCACGAACTTCCCCCCATATTAGCAATTGGTAGTATGCAGTCCAGATTTAGGATGTACATCCATGTTGGAATCTTGGGTGTTTTAGCGTGTCATCTCCATTAGTTGCTTGTATGTGGCGATGTTGCATATCATCTGAGGAGAGGGGCCCCGTCTCCCCAGTAATAAAGCTCACCTATGAGGTGCAAGTTGATAAGGTATGGGGTCAGTGTATAGACATTTACCCTATAGCAACAGAGGATGATAGAGTCAACTAGTTACAAGGAGTGTGTAATTTTATGTTATATAAAGTTGCAAAGTGCTGTTGTAAACATGTGATGCTATATTGTGTGATAATGGATGTACTGCCAACTGTAAATAAAAGACTTAAAAAAAGTGAACCATCCCTTTGATCTGCCAGCAAAAGTATTGTAAAACTTAAATTGCTGCATAACACTTGAAATTTCAGTAAGATCACTGTAGAATGGATGAGTATTGAATCAATACAACACATTAATTAATTTAATAATGGCTCATGGATAATACAGCTGGAACAGAACAGGAGTGTGGCAGGGGATGAGGAGTCAGTCACTGTCTGTGACCCTCTCTCAGGGAGACTTACTACTTAAAGGAACAGTTCAAGGTAAAATTTAAAACTGGGTAAATAGATAGGCTGTGCAAAATAAAAAATGTTTCTAATATAGTTAGTCAGGAAAACATGCAAACTATAAAGGCTGGAGTGACTGGATGTCTAATATAATAGCCAGAATCCAACTTCCTGTTTTTCAGCTCCCTAAATCTGAGTTAGTCAGCGACTTGAAGGGGGCCACGTAGGACATAACGGTTCAGTGAGTTCAGCATGCAGCTCAGATTCAAAAGCAACAGTTATGTCCCATGTGGCCCTCCCTCTAGTCACTGATTGGATACTGCCTGGTAACCAGGGTAACCAGTCAGTGTAAACAAAAGAGCTGAAAAGCAAGAAGTAGTGTTCTGTTCGATTTACATTCTCTCCAGCCTTTATACATTACATTTTTGCCTAACTAACTATATTGAAAACATTTTTTATTTTGCACAGCCTTTCTATTTACCCTGTTTTTACTTCTATACTGAACAATTCCTTTAAAGACTGTGGTGTGGTCTAGAGGCCTAGGAAGTGCAGTAGGTGCCAGCTAGACAGAGGAACTTCTTGAACTCAGAATAACCTGTACATAACAAATTCCAGCGTAAGTCAATTGAGTCTGTTGTGAGAGCTGCTAAACTGTATTTTGTTTTAATTCTATAATCCCCTTAAATGTTATAAATATAAAAATAAACTGGATAATGAAAACTGACTATTATTGTAACAGATACGGATAAATAGTACAGGACGTTTCCCAGAATGCTTTGGATCTGAAGTTTTCTGCATAAGAGGTCTTTCCATAATTTGATTCTGCATCCCTTAATTGTGTTGCCTCTAATAAGGATTCATTATATCTTAGTTGGGATTATGTACAGTATAAGGTACTGTTTTATTATTATAGAAAAATGGAAAATGACTTTTGAATTATTTGATTAAAATGGAGGCCATGAAAGTTGGCCTTACTATATTTAAAACATTCAGGATAATCCTTAGTCCTACAAGGTTGCCCTTTTTATAGTAATGTAGTACAACAAAATTTTTGGGTCCCCGCCCATGCTAGCACCCAAGCTCCGCCCCTAATCCCTGCCCACTCCACATGAAAGTTAAAAGACCACACAGACATCAGCACT
>CM044441.1:72567886-72578566 GCA_024363595.1 Xenopus borealis
ACTGAAGAAAACAAGATTAAAATAATTTATATAGTGTAATTAATGTTCAGTTTGCTTGACGGGGGGTGACGGGTCCACTTTAATAGGGAAAAAACATAAATATATAGGAAGGCCGGTATTTTTTTCATAAAAAGGTGATAACTCTATTGGTGAAACCAATACAAAATGTAATTGTATTGGTGTAATGCATAATTCAGACAATCTGTGAACATTTTGTGCTCTACTAGTGGGAACTTTTAGTTTACCTTGGAAAAGTTTTTTTTTTTCATGTTTCATGCTGAAACATGTACGTGTCATGTAGGGACCCCAGTGTTAAAATACCCCTTATGATTTATCATTTTCGGTTTCAGCTACTACAAAATCAACACATTTACTACATTTTATTTGAGTTAAAGCCACATAAAATTAAGTTCACCCCATAAAGTCAAATATTTTTAAGGTACACATTCTCCAGAATCCAAAATGAGTAAACATTTATTTCTACTTCAAACTATTCAAAACCTTATAGCTTTCCTAAAGTTTGCATTTTCAGAGCTTCCAATTTGCAGCATTCTGTTCCCCGTTTATAATTATCAGGATAAAACATCCCAAATTTGAATGCCAGAGTTCAGTTTGATGTCAGTTGTGCATAGGTTTGCCTAGGTTGGTGGCATGTAGGGAATTGGCATGTGGCAATTTCAGAATAAAAATAGTGCATATGATCTTTCATTTTTTTCATATTAACTACTGTATATTATCATATTTACTGTATTTTAGGTAGTGTAAAAACATAAAAACCGTATATCTTTGGAAGGTACACGTTCTGACAAATCCAAATTGTAAATTTGTTTTTCTACTCCAAACTGCAAGTGTATTATATAGTGAATAAAATATCCCCTCTTGTAAAATAAAAGGATATTATAAGTTACCGAGGCATTCCATGACCATATAAAGCAGCCTTGTGTTTTTATACAGGTCATGGAACTCTGAAGTGACTTCTAATATCCTCAAATAGTGCAACAGGTGGTACTTTATTATAATACACAAGTTTCTTTGGGTCATGTGACAGAAATTACACCATTAATCTCTGATTATAACCTACGACATCTTGTGTATTATATGACATTTTAGTGTCAAAAACATTGCAGTATTCAGTATTTGTCACAGTTGTAACACAGTTGGTTACATACAAATACAAAGATAAAACATACTAAATGTGAATGCCATGTGTCTACTCAACAATTTTATACACATAAATTTACCAAATGTAGCATATAGGAACCCCAAACCCTAAAATTATACCCTAAAATTAAAATAGTGCACAGTAATCTTTTGCTTCTGCAAACATAGCTTCCTATTTGTGAATTATGTTGTAATTTACCCTAACAGTACAGAGACTCCATAAATATACAGATATATGCCTGAAAAGTACACATTTTGGCAAATCCAAAATAGGCAAACATGTATTTCTACAACAAGCTACCAAACTTCAAAGCAAAACTAAAAATAATGAACAATGATGAGATAAAAATGCAATATCATCAAAAAAATCCATTAAAAAAGTGGTTTTAAGTGTATTGTGCATGCATGTGAGTAGACTTCTAAGGTTTGTGTGACCGCTTGAACTGTTTATATGAGTATCCAAATGTGTACAAAGTAAGAAAATGACAAAAATATTAACTTTTGTAAAATGTATGTTGTGTGCCTGTGTAAATGTCTTTGTAAATAGTCATGACTTACCTCATTTTCTTGCTAGAGAGCCTCAGGCAGCAATCAAAGGGTCAATCAAAGGCTAGAGCACTGAGGGGCACAAGAGTGCATTCCTTGGTGCTCATCTAACAAGCACTTGTTCCCAGAGGAATCTGTACTGCACAGACTGCAGTAACGGAGGACATAGGCCAGCCATGTACTGACCGCCTGTAGGTTATTTTAAAGGAAAAGGGACTGGTGCACGTCAGAACATGATAGCATCATGAGGATGAAGGGTTTTTATATTCTGATGCAACACCTCAAGATGTAAGAGAATAAAGAATTAATTAGTGGAAATGATTATCACAAGACCAGGAAATTATGTAGATTTATACCAGTTACAGATGACAATGCACTTTACCCCTTATTTGTTTAACAGATATCACAAAATTTGTATTTTACATAGTTGGGAATAAATAAAATTAAAATTCATGCCTCCTAGAAGCATGGGAACAAGGGCTTTCCGGGAAAAGGAGCATTTGTCAATTAGGATTTACACACACACACACACACACACACACACACACACACACACACACACACACACACACACACACACACACACACACACACACACACACACACACACACACACACACACACACACACACACACACACACACACACACACACACACACAAAATATATATATATATATATATATACATCTCAGTATCCTAATCCATAAATCTATTGTCCTAAAATCCCCCATAACTTGAACTTGCAGAAGCAATACTTTCCATGCAAACTAAGAAATCCCCAGACTGAGATGGCCTTCCTGCCCGAGTGATATCGGAACCAAATTCTTACTACTACTTTTCAGGCAGCCTATGACTGCTTGGAACTACCCCCTTCAATGAATGAATTGATTATGGTTGTGATTCCAAAACCTGGTAAATATGTAAAACATTGTGCTACCTATCTATCTATTTCACTCATAAACATAGACTTTAAGGCCCAACTAAGGTACTGAATAACCTGTTTGAATGAGAACAAACTGAATTTATTCCAGGGAAGTCTACTTTTATCAATATTAGGTGGCTGTGCCTAAATCTGCAATTGCAATATGACAACCAGGGTTTAGACTTGTGGTGTCCTTGGACACCGCCAAAGCCTTTGACTCAATAGAATCGCAATCTATGTTGGTGCACAATCCATGGGAATAAAAAAAAAAAATATTTCTAAAGTGGGTCTGCTTCATTAGGAGAAGCCTTAGAAATAATTACAGATTTTTGGTACATTTTCTGGACTCCATATAAATCCACATAAATTGGGATAAATCATCCATCCAACAGATGGCTTTGCCCCTTGAATGTTGACTCTCCTCAATAAAGACGTTAAAATATTTGGGTATAACGGTTCACAAAGACCCAGTGAAGATTTTGAGCTCAGTGTTCTCCCACTCATTGATAAAATTATGCTCTCCCTAGGAATTTGGGCCAATCTCCCGTTCACTCTAATTGTAAGGACTAGAGATTCTATCGTTAGGATCTATAGACAAAGCAGAGACCTCAAACAACTGTCATGGTGGCCACCCTTACAACCTGAGAACTTGTACACAGAATCGTAGAACCTGAGGGGAAAGCATTGTCCCTGGCAAACCCCCTATGGTTCCGTTCTAGATTTCCAGAATTTAAAGCCATACCAGATGTAAACTTGGGCACAAGGAAATGTCAAAAATGCCAAGACATACTCCAAGGAGATCACATTAAAACTAAAAGAGACAGCTCCAATCTCAGAGATATACTTACTATCTCACTGTCAGGCTCTGCTGGTATTCGAGCCAGGGACCTTTGGATTTCTGCCTCAATACCTTGTCCATTAGGCCAGGAGAGCAGCCTGATATATATATATCTTACAAAATACATGCACATTACAAGCAAATACCTTTTAGCTTAATTTAGGTAAGAGTCTAGGCGGTTTACTATTACATATTAAAACTTAAGCAATGTCATACATTAATTAAATCCTTTTGATTAAAGGAATTATATTGGCCTTCTTAGTACTGCGGCAATGGCCTTGACTAAGTTAGCCTGGTTTCCCTTGTTTCTGCCTTGACTTTTCCTTCCCTGCCTTGCATTTTCTCTTTGTGTACCGTGGACACAGCCAGTCCCTACCTAAATGACTCGCCTTCCTCCTGCTGTCTCATCAGTGCCCCCTACTCTATCCTTGGCACTCACACTCTGTAGTGGCAACAGGCCCGGATTTGTGGAGAGGCCACCTAGGCCCGGGCCTAGGGTGGCAGGATTTTAGGGGGTGGCATGCTGCCCAACCACACCCACATTGATTGAGAAATTTAAATTTCCCATGTGCCAATTCTCATTGCTCCATCCCGATGAAAATTTGAGCAAATAAAAGGGAGGGGACAGGGACAAACAACAATGGGCCTAGGGGCGCCCACTATATAAATCCAGCCCTGAGTGGTAAAAAATCTCTACAATCCTAGTACTAAAAAACAGTGTCTAGTACTTACAACCTTTTGCTAGATAAATTTGTTGACCCACTCCCCAGAGTCAAATTGAAATGGGAACCTCTTAATCCACCATTGGATGAGTCTGAGTGGGAGACAACATGCAACAACCCCTTATTAGTATGAGGGGGTATTTGATCCATTATAAAATTGTGCATCAGGTCTATATCACTCCACAGAAATTATTCTGGATGGGGAAAAGGCCCTCTCCACAATATTTATGATGTGGAACTAATATTGGTACATGCATACATGTTATCTGGGAGTGCCTTCAAGTACATAGGTATTGGCAAATGGCCCTGTACTTCCTTGTTGAAGGACTAGTATTGCCTAATATACTCTGTCCAAAGGTCTGTAACTAATACACACTTAGGTGGCTATGACATGGATGGGTCCTACACCTCCAACTGTATCAAGTTGGAAAGCCCTAGTGAACAAACACCTAGAGCTCTACAAACTAACATACCTATTAGTGGGGGAGGCTGACAAGTTTGAGTAATTCACTAGCTACTGTGGATAATTAAATACATTGCTATGTACCTTACTATAATACAGAACTTGTTAATTTTAATTAATTTCTTCTTTTCTGTAACTGTACTGTTATGTTTTTTTTATAAAGTTCTATAACAATTATAAATCTTACGAAATACATGCATTTACAAGCAAATACCTAAAATTTAGGTAATAGTCTAGGTGGTTTACTATTATATATTAAAACTTAAGCAATGTTCATACATTAATTAAATCTTTTTAATTAAAGATTAAATGGATTAGCACATATTGGGAATATGATGTAACATTATGTCTGAATATGATTTCTTAATAATGTTATTAATTGTTGCTGTTTCTCATAGTAGCCAAATTTGTACAGAAATATATGCAATGACATTATAGGTTGTAAAGCACAAACCAGGATTAATGAAATATACAGTTCAACATCTAAGCATATGTTCCGTCCTACATTTCCAAAATTCAAGTGTAATTATGTTTCCCTTTACTGTCTTTATTTATTAATGCCTCATCTACTAAGCCCTACATTCTGTTAGCAATATTAAACTGTTGAACTAAAACTTAACTTATATCTAAAGGGCCAATTTATTTAGGGGCAGATTTATCAAGGATTAAATTTCAAAGTTAAAATACTTTGAAATTTTACCAGTCAAAGTTTTTTTTCCGATCCAAAATGGTCCGTTTTCGATCAAACAGGTCCCTTTTCGACTGAACTTTCCCAAAAGACTCCATATACTGTAGGTTATAGGAGGTCCCCCATAGGCTAAAACAGCAATTCAGCAGGTTTAAGTTTTTTTTTTAACTCCCATAAATTCGAATAAAAAAAGACCAATTGAAATGTATTAAAGAATTCAAAGTTTTAAATTTTGGGAGAATCGGCTGTATTGGAATCGTTATAATCAAATTTTGAATGTATTGAAAATAATTCAATTCAAGGATTTAAAAAAACAAAAACAAAACAAAAATGACTCCAAATAGGTTTTAAGAGGTCCCCCATAGGCCAAAACAGTAATTCAGCAGGTTTTATATGGCAAATAGTCAACGTCAAATCTTTAATGAGACAGTTCATAATACATTTTTACTTCGATCCTTGATAAATCTGCCCATAAGTGTTATTTGGTTTCAAAAACTAAGATCAATCATCATTATTGACAAAATATATTCATTACTCTGCAAGACTAAATACATTTCCTTCTTAGGTGTCGTTTAGTTTGATAGTTGAACATATTTATGAAGATCTTGAACAGGCTTTGGATGTAGTTTTCCATGTATATTCAAAATATTCACACTTCAGTTATGAAGATCATATCTATGGCAAGATACAAATGTAGTTGTTTTCAGACAATGAATCTCATAAAAATAACACCCCAATATAAAAAATATTGACTTTATTTTAGTAGCTTGTGTTTCTTTTTGAAAATGTTTAAATTCATTACAAACTAGACTACATTAATTTAAAATACTTATTTTTCACAAGAATTTTACAATATTGTTTTTCATTTCAGGCACTGAATCAGATTTAACCATTTTTCATATTATAACATTTATACATAAGTGTCATATTATAAGCTAAAAATGTCCAGGAACCAGTTACCCTGCTTTTTTATTTTTGGGTTAATTTATTTCAGGGGTTTCCACATTCTTTTACGGTGTAATGCTTAGAATGTCCATGTGAAAAAAATGGATAAAAGAATTGTGACACAAACTAATCAAATAGCATTTTTTATGATTTTCATAATTTGTCTGTTTTTCTTCACAGATTGATGTCCAAAGGAACCAATAATGGCATAATCCCTTAACTGTTTTTAGATAGAGCACCAGAAATAACGACTTTTTCCAATTACTGTCTATTTTCTATTTGTAACCGTTTTTCTAATATTGAAGTGTAAAGAGTAATTTTTCACCTTCTAAAGCAGCTCTGGGAGGGGTCGCTGACCCCCCCCCCCCAACTGTTCCAAACTGGTACATTCAATGGATACATTTCTTATATTTGTCCCTGCTGAGCAGAATCTCTGGGTTTCATTACAGGCAGCTGTTACAATTGATACAATAGTTGCTAATACTTCAGCGATGTTGCTGTGAAATGTATCAATTAAATGTTGCAAAATTGTATCAGTTTATAGTCTGCACCTGAATTACTGAGCTGCCAGACTCGAAAACAAGAGAGACCAACATTCAACTGTACACTTAGATTTTGGAAAAACAGTAAAAGATAAATAATGGAACGTAATTGAAAAAAGTCTTTATTTCTGGAGAACAATTTGAAAACAACTGAACAGAAAAAAGTGTTTGGAAGGTGAACAACCCCTTTAATAATCAAATTATGCATGCCTTACACATCACCCTCTGCTAGACACAGTTATTGAAGAATTGCTATCACAATGTATATTCTAGTGTTTGCCTATAATTCATAGCTGTATACTGACTTTCCTATTTTGTTAATATAGTGCTTTCATATTACAATGATCTTATATTATATTGAGTCACCTGAATCAGTCCATGATTTTGTAGATTTCTTTCAACTAAATGAGTGTAATCCAACTGTTTGCAAATCACTTGTTTAGTAAAAGATGCAGTATGTAGTGTGTAGTAGCTGGCTGGTTTGAGGTTATCAACTCTATATCAAATATTAGGTTTAAAGTGACATCCTGTGCAGAGAGAAGCTCAGATTTCACCACTTCTTAATTTATTTCAGTCTTTACCTTGCTGCCTAAACTTAGTTGCTAGCATTTCCTTATACCCCTTTCTACCAATTCAATGGTATGGGCCTACATTATCTGTTAAAATTCAGTTTTACGTCTTGAAATACATTTAAAATGTTGTTTTAGATATATTACTGCTCAGAGGCTTCAACTGACCACCTCTTAATCATTAGTTGTAACATTATACAGGGAACTTGATCACTGCTGAAATTCTATTGTTTCCATAAGGCATGTTATATATTAAAAGAAAGTTGCTACTTTGAAAGCTCAGCCAACGATAAATAAAACTCCAAAAAATTAAAGGGGCTGTTCACCTTCCAAACACTTTTTTCAGTTAAGTTGTTTTCAGAAATAAAGACTTTTTTCAATTATTTTCCATTATTTCATTTTACTGATTTTCCAAAATTTAAGTTTAAAGTTGAATGTTCATGTCTGGTGTTTGAGTCTGGCAGATCATTAATTCAGGAGCAGACTCTAAACTGTTACAATTTTGCAACCTTTACTTGATACTCAGTACATTTCTCAGCAGCATCTCTGGAGTATTAGCAACTATTGTATCAATTCTAACAGCTGCCTGTAATAAGATCCAGGGATTCTGCTCAGCAGAAACAGATAAGGAACATCAACTAAATGTATCAATTTAGAACAGTTTATGGGGTCGGCGACCCCCTCCCAGAGCTGCTTTAAAAGGTGAAAACTGACACTTTACACTTCAATATTTGAAAAACAGTCAAACAAGAAAAAAGAAAGTTATTGGAAAAAATTGTTATTTCTGGTGACCTATCTAAATACAACTAGTTGTTTGAAGGTGAACCCCTTTAATAGGGGTTCACAAACTTTTTCATATGACTTTATCTCCCTGAATCAGTTGTTCAAGCTGATACATTAGATAGATTTTAGCTTTGGATGGCATTTTAGCAAGGGAGGAAATACAGGGTTATGGAAGATAGCTCACAGTACAAATTGATCCAGGGACTAGTCCAATTACCATTTTGGAGTAAGGAAGGAATTTTTCCCCCTCTGAGGCAAATTGGAGTGGCTTCAGTTGGGTTTTGTTTGCCTTCCTCTGGATGAACAAGCAGTGAGGTTAAAAAAAAAAAAAAAGAGTAAAAATGTTGAACTTGATGGACGTGTGTCATTTTTCAACCTAACTAACTTACAATGTTGTCTTTCAGCTTCACAATCATCCAACACATATAGGTGCCAGCAGGACACCAGGAAAAAACCTGGTGGCCCCCAGCTCTTGTGGGCCTCTGCTAGCCCTTATCCGCACCGACATTTGCAAGATTCTTCCTGCCGCAGCCTCCCTTTTGCAGGTGGTTGTGGCAAAACCTATTGCACATGTAAACTTTTGGAATCAACTGTAATTACTATAGTTGGTGTCATTTACAGCACTGTTGTAGACTCTGCACAGGCATAATCTTTGCAGACTCAAAATGTGAAACAGTATGAATCAGCTGGGCACGGCAACATAGCAATTTAACTGTGTGTCACTGTGCACATAAATGTATGTAGGTTGGGTTAAATTACAAAACCACTGGTCTGTTTTAACTCCTAGTCCAGCCCCTTTCATTGTGAATGTATAACTAAGCAATTCTGTAAAACTGACAAACTGTTTCTTTGGCAGTTTCTTCTCTGTCAATCAAATGTGCTGTGAATAATAAAAGAGCACATAGGATGAAATATAATAAAGGAAGCAACAACACAAACGAAAAATAAACATCATAGTACATTTAAAGCAGAAGGCATTGAAGAAAAACTGAAAATGCTGCTGCAGAAGAAACTGAAGATCATTTGGCTCCTGCTGTGGATTATTTTCATGAGTGGAAATATAAGTTCAGTGAGTGGCAAAAATCTAAAATATGAAAATTCCAGTCTGAGTGCCAGTCATGTCCGCTCAAGCCTCCCCAGTTTTCAAATAGTAATGTTTGAATGGGACAGTGTTCACGTGCCTTATATCATCACCCTGTGGGTTTTGGTGGCCAGTGTGGGAAAGCTCCGTAAGTATGGCTATATTTTTTTCAAAATGTGTTTATTTACAATATAGCTGTTTTTTTTAAAGGAGGAAAACTAATGAGAACCACACAGTAAATACTATTAGGTCAATGTTCTAGGCATTTTCTTTTTATCCTCTTAGTGACTTTACCTGGGAAAAGTGTGATTGCCTTTCTTATGTTATGAAATAAAAACCGTTATGTTCACTATCCTGCTATCCTAAACAAACAGAGAGCTAACAGAGCTGTTTACTCAGGTATGGTAAACCATTCTACAGTAAACTGCCACAATAGTACAAGCTAGAATGTTATATTTATTCTAGCTTGTACTATTGTGGCAGTTAATTATTTTCTAGCTTGTACTATTGTGGCAGTAAACTGCCTCTGCAACTTTCCTTCTCCTAATATTTCCGAATAATAAGCATTGAATTCTGATAAAAGGGATAACAAACAATTACAAACCCCTTTAGTGTGTAAAACAATAAATAAAAACAACATATAATGCTAAATACAAGTGAAAGAAACAAAGACAACTGTAAACACTGTGTTGTATAAAAATTGTCCCATCTAATCAAAGAGAAACCAAGCTTTAGGGATGTTCTTAACTTTTCTTCTGACTCCAATACTTTCTGAAGATGAGTTTCAATTTAAGCAGTGCAGGAATGGGGTTCATTATCCAGAATGATCCAAATTATGTGAAGGCCATTTCCCATACACTCTATTTTAATCAAATAATTAAAAATTTTAAAAATTCAATTTTTATGGAATAAAAATCCAGCAAATTACAGGTCCTGAGCATTCCGAACAACAGGTCCCATAACAGTACAACACATCTGTCTATTCTAGCAAGAACATATGCTGACTATTTCTCCTCATTTGCTTGTCAAGATAAAATAAAGTCACATAAAGTCTCTGCAAATTCTTTTAGAGTTTGAATAAGGCTGATGTCACAAAGGGCTATAAACGTCCACAAATCAGGCAATTCACCTGCATCAAATGTATTTCTTGCTTGCACCTGCAACCATTATGTTGACCTGGGTGCAGGCACATGCGGTGGAAATGCAAACTCTTGCACATGTAGCCTGTACCCGGGCTGAAGCAGTGGTTCCAGGTGCAGAAAAAGAAGAAGGCCGATGTCAGCATAGGAGTGATCCTCAGCCTGCATTTTCAACTACTCAAGTTTCAGTCCCATGTGTCATTAGCCTAACAAGATCCATAAGTAACATAGTAAGTTAGGCTGAAAAAAGACTCGCGTCCATCAAGTTCAACCTTTTTT
>CM044441.1:72580865-72606610 GCA_024363595.1 Xenopus borealis
TAGCCGCTGATATTAACTGCCCAGTCATGCGACTCATTCAGCCATGATTCGGCCACACAAGTAGAAAGTAAAATTGCACATTATCTTGCTGTTTCTGAAACATCCCATGTATATGGAGCGGAGTCTCTTTTGACTATATGATGGGTCTTGAAAGCAGTCATTATTTTAGTTCTCTGCAGTAGTTTTTGATTTATCTTGTTATTTTGTTCTGTTCTTTCTATAATGATTTTTGTACCTTTGTTTTAATGATATGCATGTACTGTATACCATGTACTATTTAAAAATTTAAGAAGGCTTATAGCCATTATATTAACCTGCTGAAAATGTGTATGTATTTATTTAATGTGAAAATTAAATACATTTTTAAATAAAATCTGGAATTGCTTTGTGTATCTGATACCAGGGAAAATAATACCTATAATACATTTAGGCATATGCATTCTGACCACATATAAACTTGATATCATATGGCAAAGCAAATTCATAGTAGATATTAGTAAAATAATTTAATACCACAATGTAATATAGCCCTTTTTAGGAATGTCATTGTAGAAGAAGTTGAATAAAATACATGCATTAAAGTGTGCACTATTTTGGAACTAGTTACCTAGCTAACAACAGTTGTGAATAGTTATGTATTCACTTTTATTGTGAGATCACTAGATATCGCTGTTACAAGTTAAGATGTTATGTGTCATCCTGTTCTCTCTTTCTAGTATTTGTCTAGGATCTTTACTTTCTACTCTCAACTTGTTGGCAGTTCTGCCATGTCCATCTTCTAAGTAAAACCTGTTCCATAACAAGCTGCTATGAGCACCTTCTTTCCTAATTAAGAGTCTAGAATTCAGTAATTAGTAACAAGGAATTTGCTATAACACATTAAAAAACTACCAAAAGATTTCAGTTTGAAAAATGTTGAGTAAAAAAAGGATTTTATTGTTCTCAAAATGGTGTCCCTGGGCCACATAAAGGAGTTTGACACTGCCAGACCATCTTTCAGGGATTCCTATGCAGAGAGATTGCAGTTCGTTCTAGAAGCAAGTAAGTTCTTTGCAGAAGGGTGCTGTACTGCTAAGTGTTATTGGCTCTAAGATTTATCATATTGTCCACTTCTGGTATCCTCCACTAAATCCAGTCTCTGCTCAATTCAAGAAATTATTATAAAGGAGAATTAAACCATAAAAATGAAAATGGCTACAAATGCCATATTATATATATTGAACTTATTGCATCAACCTAAAGCATCAGCTTTTCAATAGCAGTAATGATCCAGGACTTCAAACTTGTTACAGGAAAGTGTCTGCAACACAAATGCTCAGTGTACTTTGAGAAACCGTTGAGAAGCTAACCTTAGGGGTTGTTGCAAATTATCAAGCAGAAAATTAGGATGACCTGTAATACAGTTGTGCTCATAAGTTTAAATACCCTTGCAGAATTTATGATTTCTTAACTGTTTTTCAGAGAATATGAATGATAACACAAAAACTTTTCTTTCACTCATGGTGAGTGCTTGGCTGAAGCCATTTATTGTCAAACAACTGTGTTTACAATTTTTAAATCATAATCACTACATAAACTACCCAAATAACCCTGACCATAAGTTTACATACCCCAGTTCTTAATACCGTGTATTGCCCCCTTTAACATCAATGACAGCCAGGGCCGCCATCAGGGTGGGACAGGGGGGCCTGGCAGTGCCACGCTTTTCCAAGAGCTTGGCCCCCCTTCCGAGCCACTCCTTCCTATGTGCTGAATGTGGAAGTGCCAAACAGATGCGAAGTCCTGAAGGCAGAGGCGGGCCAGACCGCCTGGGCGCCCTAGGCAACCCAGCAGGCCAGCACCCACCACAACCCCCCCCCCCGTCGCTGCCCCTGTACCTCGCACCTTTCAGCAATTCGGCATGCGTGGTGAAGCTCGTGCACACGTCCCTGGTGGGGCTCGCACACACAGGCTCTGTGACTCACGGTGCACTCATGCACAGTTGCGGTCATGCACGCCAAATTACTGAAAGGTGCGCAGTCTTGTCTAGGGGTAGGCAATAGGAGGAAGAGGCTGCTGCCCAGCGCCCCCCAGTTGTTGCGCCCTAGGCAGCTGCCTCTTCTGCCTACCCCTAGTTCTGGCCCTGCAGGAATGAGCCGACACTGAAGTCCTGAAGCGGCAAAAATACCCGATGGCACGAAAGGAGCTGACACTGAAGTCCTGAAGCCACGAGTTCAATTTTACCAACACCAATGTGGGTTTTTTTTAATCCCCTGGCCACCAATGTTTTATTTTAATACTCTATAGGGGGGTCACCAATTTTAAAAAAAATATTTTATTTTATTTTTTTTTAACTTGTAAGGGGGGCCCTGTCGCCATGGTTTTTCTAAAAAATATTTTTTGGGGCCTAAATTTTATTTAACTTGTAAGGGGGACCCTGACCATCAATAGCTTTTTATAACTTTTGTGTGTGTGGTGGGGGTTACTTTTTTATCACTGATGTCTGTGTGGTCTTTTAACTGTGATGTGAAGTGGGTGGGATCAGGGGCAGGGCTTGGCCCATGGTGGACAGGGCCCAAGGGGCCCAGAAAAATGTTGTTGTACGGGGCCCTGTGATTTTTAATGACTGCCCTGATGACAGCTTCAAATTTTTTGTGGTAGTTGTGGATGAGGCAAAATCTTCTCAGGTGGTAAAGCTGCCCATTCTTCCTGACAAAAAGACTCCAGTTCCTGTGAATTCTTGGGCTGTCTTTAATGAACTGCACGTTTGAGGTCTCCCCAAATTATTGAGTGGCTCAGGAGAGTGAGGTGGCCACTCCAGAACCTTCATTTTATTTTGCTGTAGCCAATGACAGGTCGACTTGGCCTTGTGTTTTGGATTATTGTCATATTGAAATGTCTAAGTACGCCGCATGCGCAGCTTCTGGGCTGGTGAGTGCAATTTTTCCTCCAGTATTTTTTGCATTTCATCTGAAGTTATTTGTGGGTTTTTACTTGTATCCTGAACAATTTTTCTGGCAGTTGTGGCTGAAATATTAGTTGGTCTACCTGACCGTGGTTGGGATTCAACAGAGCCCCTAATTTTCCAATTCTTAATTAGAGTTTGAACACTTCTGATTGGCATTCTCAATTCCTTTGATATGTTCTTACATCCCTTTCCTGTTTTATAGAGTTCAACTACATTTTCCCACAGATCCTTTGACAATTCTTTTTCTTTCCCCATGACTTATAATCCAGAAAACATCAGTGCAGTGGATGAAAGATGCAAGGGTCTGTCAGAAGTCCAGAAAGTCATTGACCTTTTATAAACACCCACTAATTACAAGCAAATAGATGCACCACCCTGAACAGGGTCAGACTGGAGGTCCCGGGGCTGCTAGCCAGGGCCCCCCTTCCGACCCCCCGGATCCCATTGCACATAAGCAATGCCCCCCTCCACCGTGCTGCCACTCCGCCGAGAGAATGCGCTTATGCGCACGCCTAACGCCCAATATGTAGTGCGTGTGCGCGCCTGCATAAGTGCACGCTCTCGGCAGAGCGGCAGCATGGCGGGGGGTATTGTGCGCACAGACTCAGTGGCGCGCCGCAGCAGCTGTGGGGTCCAGGGGTCGGAAGGGGGGCCCTGGCTAGCAGTCCCGTGGGCCTGCAAATGTGGATCTGGCTCGGCAGGGCCCACGAGGCCCATGGGCCCACCGAGTATTTTCCCGGTCTTTGTTAGGCCAAAGAGGAGGTACACAGCTTTTGCAGTAGTGCCGTTACTTTACTAATTTAAGGTCTACTTTTAGTGATGTTGTCCCATTATGATCTACATCCATAATAGCATTGTTAGCTTTTATACTGCTTGAATATTATAATGATTTATGGGTTACGTTATATTGCTATATTTAAGAATGTTATGTATTATGTATTATTATGATATTATTGTATTATTATCATTTATTATTATTATTAATAACTATTTCTTATGTAACCTTAATAGAATAAATATCTGAATTAAACAGAAGGGTGATTTAGACAAGCTGTAGACCTTAAGACTAGTCTTGAGATCTACTGATCAGCAGCTAAAGGTCTACTGGTAGATCCCGATCTACCTTTTGGGCACTTCTGCTGTAGGGGAATTCTCCTGCAGGCCAATCTTGTGAGTTGCTGCCATCTACTGGCTGATCTGCATATTGCCAGAACTATTTGTATTAACAAAATGAAATATACATTTTACCTATTTACACCCGAATTCCAGTAACCCATCCAACTTGGGCCACACACTGTAATCAAATTTGAATGTAATTTGATTTTAATTTTAAAACTCGTTTAGGAAGGCTGAAAACAACTCCAAATTGATCCCAGAGTGTCTTCCATTGGCTAAAACATAAATTTGGCAGGTTTTAGGTGGATAATAGTTGAATTTGAGTTCTTAAAGGGCCAGAGTATGATACATTTTGAACATCGAATTCAGATTTTTTAAAAAAAAACTCAAATCAAATTTTAACAAATTTTACCTAGTCGAATCTGATTCGAAATTCGAATCTTCACTTTGACCCTTGATAAATCTGCCCTTAAGTGTCACACCATAAATATGGTAAAGCACTGTCTGAAGCAATGAGAAAAATACTCCTGCACAGCTGAGATAGGAGAAATTGTGCAACTATAAATTGGATGCTCTACAGAGCTTGGCTTTATAGAAGAGTGTGTGAAAAGAAAAACTGTGGGAAACAGTTATCAGGTCTGATGAGATAAAAGGAAATATTTGGCACAAAACTGCTCTTCAATATACTATCCCTATTGAGAACCATAGTGTTGGGGGATACAGAAACTGTGAAATTGGTCCAGATAGAGGGCAAAATGAGTGGAGACAAATCCAGGGCAATTTCACTGAAAAACCTGTTTCACTCTGCAAAAGACTTTAGAATAGACCAGTTTTATTTGACAGTTATTTGCTGGTAACTTTTGATGTTTCTTCTTCTTAAAGAAATCCCTACTGTTCAAGATTTTAAAAAACTATACAAAAACTTTCATGTGTCTCATGTATGATGGGATTGGTATGGCCAAATATGGCTGAATGGTCAGTGGCTATACTTTCTTTCGGAGGGACAGAGGCAATAGAAAAGGAGGAGGGGTATGTCTATTTGTTAGGCAAGATTTAAAAGATAATATAAAGGAGGAGGTGATGTTAGAAAATGAGGGGTGGTCTTATGGGTGGAACTCTTGCCCAAGTGTAAAGAGTCCAGCAAATTGATTGTAGAAGCATGGTATACCCCCTAATGTAAGTGAGGAGGAGGAGGCTAAGCAAGTGATGCAAATAGAAAAGGCTGCTAATTTGGGGAAAGGAATGATAATGGGGGATTTTAATTACTATTATAGTAACAGTACTACCAGATCAGTTAATAGGAACAAGTTTATAAACTTGTTGCATGACAATTTAATGGCACAAGTTGTTGAGGAGCAAACCAGAAAAAATGCTACACTGGATCTATAATGACCCAGGACATATAGCAAATGTGCTAATAATTGAACCTCTGGGTAATAGTAACTATAATGTGATATGATGTGATATGATTTAAAGGAACAGTAACATAATTAAAAAGAAAAATCTGTTTCTTTTTTAACTAAAATAAACGAAAAGAGAGATAAATCTTTAAAATCGCTAAGTTTTTAATAAGAAATTACTTACCGATTCTCTGCATGCGCTCCTCTTCTGAGATGGCGATATGGCGATGATCCATCATGC
The DNA here is from genome assembly GCA_024363595.1 of Xenopus borealis. Lineage (NCBI taxonomy): Eukaryota > Metazoa > Chordata > Amphibia > Anura > Pipidae > Xenopus > Xenopus borealis. The sequence continues at coordinate 72,586,570 of CM044441.1, forward strand.
GACGCTCAATTTCTCCTCCCTGCCTATCTCCTATAGAAGGCTGGGATGAGAAAATAGAGGGCTGCACGTTGGATCGTCGCCATATCTCCATCTCAGAAGAGCACATGCAGAGAATCTGTAAGTAACTTCTACTTCTTAACTTTTTAAAGATTTATCTCCAGCGCCGGATTCGTTGGGCGGGCGCCCCTAGGCCACTGAGCTCCATGACCGTGCGGCCTAGGGGCGCCCGCCCAGCTAATTCACGAGTCCTAGTGCCCCCCAGACTAGACCTTAGCACTGGAGCGCCGGGGTGCAGCGCATCCTCGGTGCTCCCCACAGAGCGGCGGGGTGGCATGCCGTCCCTAAAAATCTGCCACCCAAGGCCGGGCCTATGTGGCCTCTCCACAAATCTGGACCTGTTTATCTATCTTTTCGTTTATTTTCGTTAAAAAAGAAACTAATTAAAAAAAAATTATATTACTGTTCCTTTAATGTCCGGTGCAAACATATACTGGGACATCAAAAACCACCAATTTCAGAAAAGCTCATTTTAATACCTTGAGGGCTACCCTTCAGAGCATACAGTATATTGGGGCATTTTGCTTGAAGCTAAAAAGAGAACAGAAAAGGTTGTAATTTAAAATGATATTAAGTTGTTACTGTTCTGAATTTATTCACTTAAAGGGATCCTGCCATGGGAAAAAAAAATTCAAAATGCATCAGTTAATAGTGCTGTTCAAGAAGAATTCTGCATTAAAATCCATTTCTCAAAAGAGCAAACAGATTTTTTATATTTCATTTTGAATTCTGACATGGGGCTAGACAGATTGTCAATTTCCCAGCTGCCCCAAGTCATGTCACTTGTGCTCTGATAGACATCGATCACACTTTACTGCTGTACTGCAAGTACAGCACTCAATAGTAAAACCTATGTTCCACTGCATACTATTCAGTTACATTGAGAAGTAAAAACAACAGCCTGCCAGAAAGCAGTTCCCTCCTAAAGTGCAGGCACAAGTCACATGACCAGGGCAGCTGGGAAATTGACAAAATGGAAAATGAAATGTTAAAAAAAATCTGTTTGCTCTTTTGAGAAATGGATTTCAGTGCAGAAGTCTTCTGGAGAAGCACTATTAACTGATGCATTTTTAAAAAAACATGTTTTCCCTTGTAAATGTAAAATCACTAAAAATGACCCTATGTGGCTTAATATGGAAGTAAAAAAGTTTATAGGAAAGAAGAGAAAGGCATTTAAAAATTACAAGTCTGTTGGGACAGAAGCTGCATTTAATGAATATAAACACTATAATAAATGTTGTAAAACAGCAATCAAGAAGAAAAGATAGGAAATGAGGAGAGTGTTGTTAATTATACCAGTGTTGTATGGTTGTAACAGATACAGAAAAGGCAAATGTGCTAAATCAATCTTCAGTGTATACAATAGAGGAGTCTTGATTCTCAGGCTCACTTCATAGATGCACTGTTGGCTCAGCTCAATCTAGTCTGTGGTTGACTCAGGATATGATTCATAAAGCTTTAATAAAAATTAATGTAAAGGCGTCAGGGTCAGATGAGATTCACCCTGGGTTCTAAGAGAACTTAGTTCAGTATTAGACCAGCCCCTATTCTGATATTCTCAGATTCACTTTTATCTGGTAGCATTGGAGAAATGCTGATGTCATTCCAATATTTAAAAAGGAATTACAATCTCAGCCTGGCAATTATAGGCCAGTAAGTTTAACATCTGTAGTGGGCAAATTTGAAGGCTTATTTAAGGAATCACATTCAAAATTTTGTCCTAGTGAATGGCATTGTGAGCAGCAATCAGCATGGCTTTATGAAGGATAGGTCAGGACAGACAAATTTGATTTTTATTATGAGGTAAGATGCTGGACGGTGGGGGGGGGGGAGCAGTAGATGTGATCTATTTGGATTTTGCCAAAGTGTTTGATAAAGTACCCCAGAAAGATTGCTTTCTAAACTAAGGTCTGCTGGGCTTAATTAAGTTGTTTGCACATGGATAGGAAACTTGCTACAGAATCAGCTACAGACGGCTGTTGTTAATGGTACTTTCTCAACTTGTAGTAAGGTTCTGAGCGGGGTCCCACAGGGCTCAGTATTGGGTCCACTTTTATTTAACTTGTTCATTAATGACTATGGGTAGGTATTGTAAGTTATGTATCATTGTTTTCAGATGACACAAAACTATTCAGCCCAATGAATTCCATCCAGGATGCTGCATTCTAGCAACATGATCTTGACAAACTGGCAATCTGGGCAGCTAAGTGGCTACTGAGATTCAATGTTCATATATGTAAAGTCATGTAACTGGGATATAACAATATCCAAGCCACTTATACCCATAATGGGACTGCACTAGGAATATCTATAATGAAAAAGGACCTTGGCATCCTTGTCGATAATAAACTTGGCTGTAGCAAGCAATGCCAGTCAGCAACATCAAGGGCAAATAAGGTATTGAGCTGTATTTAAAGGGGCATTCATTCACAAGAGGAGGGGGACATTCTTCCTCTGTATAAAGCACTGGTAAGGTCCCACCTAGAATATGCCATATAGTTTTGGTCTCCAGTGCTCAAACAGAACATTATTGAATTAGAGAGGGTACAGAGAAGGGTAACTCAGCTGGTAGAAGGTATGGAAAATCTTAGCTATATAAATATATAATGGGATCATATAATAATTTCTCTAATGCTTTATTTATCAGTAGGTCTTTCCAGCTGAAGTGAGGTCATCCATTCTGATTAGAGGAAATTAGGTTCTGCCTAAATATTTGGAAGGGGTTTTTCACAGTGAGAGCAGTGAAGATGTGGAATTCTCTCCCTGAATCAGTTGTACAGGCTGATATATTAGATAGCTTTAAGAAGGGGTTGAATGACTGTTTAGCAAGTGAGATAATACAGGGTTATGAAAGATAGTTTATAGTACAAGTTGATCCAGGCAGGGCCACTATTATAAATCACTGGGCCCCGTACAACAAAGTCCCACCCCTGATCCCGCCCACTCCACATCACAGTTAAAATATCATACAGACATCAGCGCTAAAAAAATTAACCCCCCAACACACACAAGTTATAAAAAGCCATTGATGGCCAGGGCCCCTTTATAAGTTAAAAAAAAAACATCAGTTCCTGGGCCCCTCATTAGTTTTTTTTTAAAGTTAAAAAAAAATTGGGGCCCGAAAATTTTCTAAAAAAAACTTTTGCGCCAGGGCCCCCCTTAAAAGTTAAAAAAATTTGGGGCCCCAAAAAATATTAAAAAAAAAAAGATTGGTGGCAGGGGCCTATAAAATATTAAAATAATACATTGGTGGCCAGGGGATTAAAAAAAAGAAAAGGAAAAAAAAACACAAATTGGTGTTCAGTAGAATTAATCTCATGGCTTCAGGACTTCACTTCGCCTCCTTTCGTGACTTTGGGTCTTTTCACCTCTTCAGGACTTCAATCTCAGCTGTTTATGAGTTTGGGTCTTTTTGCCACTTCAGGACTTCAATCTCAGCTTTTTTTTGTGACTTTGGGGCTTTTTGCTGCTTCAGGACTTCACTTTCAGCAGTTTTTGTGACTTTGGGTCTTTTCGCAGCTCCGGGACTTCGTCTGAGTTTGACACTTCCGCATTTCGGCCGAACGTCTTTGGTGCTGTCAAGGGGAGCCTGGCTCTTTCTAAAGTACAGCACTGCCGGGCCCCCCTTCAGGCCCGTGCCCGGGACACCTGTCCCCCCTGATGGCGGGACTAGTCTGATTGCCAGCAAGGACATTTTTCCCCCTGAGGCAATTTGTAGAGACCTGAAGTGTTTTTTTGCCTTCCTCTGGATCATCTAGCAATTAGGCAGGTTAAAATAGAATCAAAGGTTGAACTTGATGGACGTGTGTCTTTTTTTCAACCTAACTTACTATATTACAATGTAATTCATCCCCCAACCACTTTTGCTAGGGCACATGCCAACTGGGTACAAGTACTTCTGATCCTTGGAGATGAGCAATGGGAAGAGGTAACTGATTCCTTATATAAGGACTTGATTTCACTCCACTGAAGTTACAAAGAATGGGCGGCTGACCAGAAGCTGATAATCTCAGGTGTTAAAACTTAAATACCTCCTTTTTTCATATGACTTGAGAGTGCCCATTATTGCAAGCCTATTGGAAGGAAGTAGTCCAATACATGGCAGATAACCTGGCATTTCCATGTGTTTGCACAGCCTTGGCTTAGTATGTGATTTACTGTACTTCCACTGAACAAATCTAGGTCTCTTTCCAAGACCCTACTGTATAATGTGAAAAACTGGATGGGAACCAATACGCTTGCACACTGAGTTAACCTAGTAAACAAAATTCTCTCCTTCATTAGACTTACTTATGAAGCCCAGCTAAATTTAAAAATAGATGGTCCACTAGGCTAGTCCCGACCTGACAAACTCCTGATTAATCATGGTCATTCAGTTGCACATTTCTGTTTTGGGAATACAGATGTAGCCAATTGAATTTGTGAGTTAAACTCAGGGCTAATTGAAGAAACTGTGTTATCTAAAGTTATCTTAACTCATGTAATGCATTTAACCTTTTCATTAGCATACCAAAGCCCCATTGTTTTTAATGGTGAACTCTTTAATTGGATGGGATGCTGTGACACAATATTCTGTGCTAAGTGGGATAAATGGGATAGATGAGTTAAATTATTCTGTGTCAAATGCACAATCCAAAGTGGCTTCATCTGTATATCCATGCCTCGAGATGAGTTGATTTTGTCACTCTCCTCTATAATTTAAGTCCTGCCTGTGTGTTGTACACCATTTTTATTCTTTTATATTATGTAATGTCTTCTGTTCTATTTAGAATTAAAATAAATGAAAACCTTAAAAATGTAATGTATACAGCCTGGCGTAACATAATAGTCAGAACCCAACTTCATGCTGTCTCTCAAGGTGGCCATACAAGGGCCGATAAAAGCTGCAACAGATTGAGTTGGCAGGGCCCTCCGACGGGCTTCCCCGATCGATATCTGGCCGAATGTCGGGCAGATGTCGATCAGGCAGGATTAAAAATCCCGCCCATATGCGTGTCATTCTGATCTGATCGTTGGGCCCTAGGTTATGGAATGTCCTGCTAGGTTGTAAATGCAGGTTCTATGAATGCCATAGAAGGAAAAAAGACCTAAAATTACTAACTAAGCAACAGTTTATATCATACTAAATGGCATATTTAATAACCCTACCAAACTAGACTATATATTTAAGTGAATAAGGGATTTTTACGATAATTCCATTTGTGAGATATATTTATACATTTCTTTAACTTGTGTGATACCCTGGCAATTCGGCAGCTTTAAGGTGTCAAAGTGTCACATTTTAAAGAGACAGTACTTCGAAATTTGATAGTCGAAGTAGCCCAAAATGACTTTGAAATTATACTTTTAGAAATTTAATTTAATTCGAATATTCACTTCATCCCTTAGTAAATCTGCCCCCAAATCTCCTGGTGTCCCATCATACTTAGTGCACATTTAATGGCTGCAGTGCTTGTTGTAAAGTGATTTGAGAGAAAAATGCTACAGACTTCACTTTTAATCATGATATACAGTATCTAGTCAGGAAGGAAATATACTTACTAACTAATCTTGGAAAAATTTCAGCAAACATCCAAGCAGCTTCTTCAGTTCTAAGGAAACTGAGTTTCACTGTGGAGATCCACCTGTCACTGCCAGCGTCCAGCAGCTGCCATGTTTTTTGCAGATATTATCATACATAATGACAGATGGACAAGGACATTTAAAACACCTACACTTTTCTTTAAAAAATTTTGGCAGTCAAAACCCCCACATGCTATAGCCCTTAGACGCAGCAGGTGATCTTCACAGTATCTCCACCAGCATGTGCTATTAGCCTGAAGAAGAACAGTGGTAGCTGTAGAAGAAGAGTTGTCAGAGAGAACTGTTATCTTTTTAATTAACCATTGTTCTGAGGCCAGTGGGAACAAGGCAAAGGAGTGGGGTACTGATATCATCTGGCAGGGTAGCAGTAGGTTAGGTGGCTGCAGTGTTGGACTAGGGAACCTGGGGCCCACCAGAGAACCTGATAACTATTAAATAACCTTATTACTGAAAAAGAACAAAGTTGTTTTATAAGAAATATAGTTAAAGCACTGCACATGCAGTATAACTGAGTATAAAGCTTAGTCACCTAGAACACAGGTAATCACCCAGAACAGAGCAACCTATCTCAAATGAGAATTTTTTTTATTTTTTTTTCCAGTTTGATACATCCATAGTAAGCAACAACAACAGTTCAAGTGTATAGCTGTCTGTCACTTCCATACATAGTTATCACATGAGTGTGGTCGACCTAGATTGGGTCAGCCAGAGATATATCAAGTGTTTTAAACCCTTTTTTATTTAACAGGGGGTAACAGAAAGGGGGGGGGGAGGCCTAGAGCAGTATACCATAGGTGCCGTGTTATATATATCTTGTAGCACGTCAAACATTGTCCAGCACAGAGGTTGTATCAAGTTCATGTATCCATGGACTCCATATATTTCCAAATCTGTCTGGGCATCCTCTACTCAAGTATGTTAATTTGTATAGGGGAATAGCTTTGTTTACTAAGGATTTCCAACATTTTAGGGAGGGAGGGGGCTCTAGGCAACTTCCAAGCTAGGGTAATTGCCTCCCTTGCATAGAAATAAAACAACCTTAACAAAACACGTTGGTATTTGTCAGGTGTGATGCTTTCAACCAAGCCCAGGAGGCATGCCTCCGGTGTCCGCACACACGATATATTGAGAGTTTGTGTTACAAAGTTTACCACCTTGTCCCTGAATTTAACCATCTGCGGGTACGTCCAGAAGGTATGGAGATACCGGGTTTCTAACACACTGTCGTCAGACACTATTGCTTTCACTCTACTGAATTGTGACTTTGGCACTGACTTCTTCACTTGTGGTGGATGGAATGAGTTATAATGCAATAATGTATTTTTGTCCGTGGGTTTTATATACAGGTCCGAGGACAGTGTATCCCCTCCGACAGATGAAAGTGTCTAGAAAGGAAACCTCTCGTGGATCACTATGCAACGTAAATTTTAAGTTTTGCTCTGGTAAAATTTATTTGATTGTGAAATTCTTCTAGGGTCCCCTGTGGCCCCATCCATATTACAAAGATATCGTCAATAAATCTATACCAGCTCAAACAATATGTCTTAAACAGCTCATTGGTATATACAAAATTCTCTTCGAAAGCGTTCATGTAAATATTTGCATATGACGGGGCCACATTGGACCCCATTGCTGTACCCCTTATTTGTAAGTTATATTGATCCCTGAAGAGAAAAAGTTATTGTAGAGGACCAACTTCAAACATGATAAGACAAAATCACTTTGGGACCCATCTAGGGTTTCATCCCGGCCCAGTTCGACGCGGACCGCCTCCACACCCCCATCATGTGGGATGGAGGTGTATAGGCTCTCCACGTCAAACGTGGCCAAGATGGCACTTTCTGGTAAATTTATTTGTTGTTTTATCTTAGTTAAAAGTCACTTGTGTCCCTTATATATGAATTGTCTTTTAGTACATAAGGGTTAATAATCTTATCCACAAAGATAGAAAGCGGAGACAAAATGGATTCCATGCATGAGATAATAGGATGCCCTGGGGGGTTCTTTAAGCATTTATGTATTTTTGGTAAAACATAAAAAATAGGTGTAATCGGATTCTCAATCTGTAAAAATTCCCCCAGGGGCCCATCTATTATATCTGCATCTCTAGCATTCTTTATGAGTGTTGTTATTTGCATTCTGATCCTAGGTAGGGGGCTGGTGGCCAATCTTTGGTATGTCATTACATCAGCGAGTTGTTGCTCAATCTCTTGAATATAAAATTTCTGATCCATGACCACCAGCGCCCCACCTTTGTCTGCCTGCTTGATTATCAATCTCTCATCTTTTATCAACTCTTGTAAGGCTTTTAAACTATTCATTTGACAATTTTTTTGGGGTAGTATGTAAGTTCCCCTTTCTGTATTCGTCTTCCATACTTTTTATATCTCTACTGACATTTTTAATGAATGCCTCAACAAAAACATTTTCTCCCCGAGGTATGTATTGACTTAATTTTTTCAATTGCAGGTCATTCGCTTTAAACGTACCAAAAGTATAAATTATCCTACAATCATCTCTATCATGAAATTCCACTTTCAGTTTTATGTTGCGAAAAAATCTATATAACTCACAATCCAGTTAAAAAAAATCAGGGCCCGTTACTATCCCATACGTTAGTCCCTTAGATAATACCTTTATTTGTCCATCTGTTCAGGCAACACTTGAAACGTTCACCACCGTCTGGGACGATGTGTCGCTGGTGGTCTCTTTCTTTTTATTTCTGTGTTTTCTGCCTCCACGGTGTTTTCTCCTCCCAGGACTTTGCTTACCGGCTGTGAGCCACCTAAAAAAGAAGACTGTGATGAAGCCGAAGAGAGTGAGGTGGATGCTGAATCCAAACTATCGCGGGTGCCATATCGTTCCGAACGATCGTAGGCGTTCTGTCGTTCGTTCCGCGAGGAGTAGCCGCGTCTGTGGAACTCTTTCTGCGGTCCGCGTCTCATACTTGTGGGTTCCCCTTCCTTCCATGTCCAGCCATAGACATTGCTGGTGGTGTAATCTGCCGCATCACGTTAGATCTTTTCTTCTGTTTTAGTTCCGCATCGAATCTCCCCATGTGGTCCGTGAGCTTTCTCAGTCCCTCTGAAACCACACTCGCTGGGAACTGTTCTTTTAGTTCCCGCTCCGTTGGTTTGCTCTCCTGTTTGATTATTGGTATTTGTTTCTGTAAGCGCTCCATTGTAGCCAACATTAAGTCGGTGGAACATTTGTTTAATATGGCTTCCCACTTGTTACAGAATTCCTTTTCATATGCGAACAATGTGGGGCATAGATGTATTCTTAGGCCTCGTGGGATACGTTGCAGTCTCACATACTCTGCTAAGGTTCGCAGATGTAAGTCATATGCAATTTGTTTCCGTTGTATACGATCCAAATTTCTAAAATCTTGGACATGATCACTAGTGCTTAGGAAATCACACTGTCCATGCACTGCCTCAGTGATTCGTACTTTATTTAGGTCAGTATATGCAAAAGTCATTATAATATCGGGTTTGGTGCACGACTTACGTGGAAAATATTCAGAAAGGTTTTCTGTCAGCACCCATACCCTTCTTAATTCTCCAAATTTGGTGCACGTCCATGGCTTCCACCACCGATCCGTTTGGAATCAATCTTTATGTTTTTCAGACAGCACCAGTCCAGGATTAATTTGATAAAATGCCTTTATTGAGACATGGGCTCTGACCCAGTACACTGGCAACGTTTCAGACCACCATTGGTCTTTTCTCAAGCCACCCAGACAACACCTGTGCTCAATTATTTATACAAAATATCACAGTGACACCTAGTGGTATACTTGAACAAAATACGTTTCACATTTTTTTCGCTGATACATTGTTACATAGAAAATGGTTTGTTCTATTTCCTTTTTGTAATAAATCACATTTTACAAATTAAAATACTTATGTATCTTTATATATGTGTCCAGAATTGTCGTTTGTGAAAAAACAACTGTGAAAAAACGACGAAGCAAAACTGTGAACAAAATAAAAAAAAACCTTGAGTAAAATCTCAGTAATAAAATTGTTTAAAAACAATATAAAAATAATTCAGCGATAAATTTTGCTTAGGTCATATTCCCTGTTGAGGCCATGGGGATCCAACGTTTCTTTCTTAAGGAGCATTTTGGCTCGATCTCTGCCTTTCCGAATTTTTGGGACGCTGTCTATTATTTGATAATTAAGTTGTTGTACCCCATGGCCTGCAACCAGGAAATTACCTGCCACTGCTTGATCACTTTTTTTAGTATTTTTTTTTTTTTTTCTGGGCGACCAGAAGCATGGCTTTAAAGCTGGAAGCCGGCAATTGAAGGTGGCGGGCAGGGAGAGCAGGAGGAAGAATTCCCACCACCTGCAAAAGGTGGGTGTGAGGTAGGCCCGCAGGTATTGGCCCAGCCCGCACATCACTAGTATTTAGTACAAATGTATTGCATACGTTTTATATATCATCATCTATGTGTTGGTGAGGTTATGATTTAAAAGATTTTGTACATACATGGTGGTCTTGTCCTGTTATAAAGACATTTTGATCACCTAATTTCAAAGCTATATGGTCTGTTGGCATTGATTTTGATCCAGCCTTGGAACTTTTGAACTTGAATTTAGATACATTAACAAGCAAAGCTCATTGCCCATTTCTACATCTATTGATAGCAGCTGTAATTTAAAAAAAAAAAAAAAAACTCCATAAGGTATCTAAATTGGGAGTGTGTGGAAATGATACATGATATATGGTAATAATAACATCTTTACCGCAGCAATTTTACCCAAGTTTGTCCCATTTTTTAATTTCTTCCATCAGTTGATTTACCAAAGGCTTAATGCATTTGGACAAAAAAGTCAATGGGCGTTTTTTCTTATGGTGACTTTTTTTGTCTCAGGACATTTTTGTCTCAGTGACTTCTTTGCCGCAGACAATTTTTCCACAGCAAATTTTTGCAGCAGGTTTTCAAAATAATTTGGAGATGGCTAAGTGCATAAACAAGAATCCATGGTTTTGGAAAAAATGTATTCATTGCTAGTCAAAAACTAAAAAAAGTAGTAGTATCAGTGTCAGTATGAAAAGATACTTGCAGTAGTCAATATAAATGTGACATCTTTTTAACTGTGTGAGTTGTGGTCCCCTGGATGGAACTATTTCTGATGTTTAAGGGATAGTACTGAAATTGTTATTATATGTATTTTCTTTTTTTTCTTTCTTTTCAGTTTTTTTCTTGTAATTATAATTTGGAGTTTATGTAAGGACTATGATAAGTATGTTAATTCAAATTGAGCAGTATGTTATTATGTATATTATGGAAAATACAATGCAAAGTGAAGCCTTCTGAAATCAGAAGGTATTTACTTGTCTCATGCCATACATATAGCACTGCCTAGATAGCAAAAATGAGAGAGTAAAGAGAAACAAGCCACAAAACAGCAAGTCATTTTACCTTCACCCCCAGCACTACCTCTACTCCTAGAATATAAATACATTGAATTTTTTCTTACATTAGTTGTGAATTCTTTCTTATGCGTTTGAGTTGCTATCATTTTAATCTATTTTGTGTATCAAACTTTTCAGAGGACCCATAATAATTATATTTATTATGTTTTGCCTTTGTATCCAAGAACATGCAGTGATTCTATAAATCAGGGACGGAACTAGGTGTATGTAGAAGAGGCACCTGCCTAGGGTGCAACCATTGGGGGCACTGGGCAGCTACCTCTTCTATCTACCCCTGGACCAGACTCACATAGAACACAGCTTGCGTTATGCATCCTGTCTTTGTTCATAGCTAAGATTTTCCATACCTTTTACCAGCTTAGTTGCCTTTCTCTGAACCCTTTCTAATTCAATAATATCCTGTTGGAGCACTGGAGATCAAAATTGCACAGTATATTCTAGATGGGGCCTTACTAGTGGAAGAATGACCCCCTCCTCCAGCGAATATATGCCCCTTTTTCTACAGCTCAAGACCTTATTTGCCCTTGATGCTGCTAATTGGCATTGCTTGCTACAACCAAGTTTATTATCTGCAAGGACTCCAAGGTTATTTTCCATAATGGATTTACCTAGTGCAGCCCCATAAAGGATATAAGTGGTTTGCATATCAAATTTGTCTGACATGACCTATAAGTCTTAAAGCCATGCTAATTGCTGTTCATATTGCCATTCACTTGGGCAAAATTTTGTGATCCATTAACAAGCCTTCAAATAATGTGCATAACACAGATGTCAAACTTACTAGTCTATAATTGCCAGGCTAAGATCGTAATCCCTTCTTAAACATTGGAATGACATCAGCTTTTCTCCTAACCATAGGTATCATACCAGATGAAAGTGAATTTGAGAAAATCAGAAATAAGGGCTGGTCTAAAACTGAACTAAGCTCTCTTATAACCCTGGAGTATATGTCATCAGGCTCTGGAGCCTTGTTTACATTCATTTTTATTAAAACTTTATGAATCATATCCTGAATCATATCCTGAGTCAGCCACTGACTAGATTGAGCTGAGCCATCAGTGCAGTTATGAAGTGTGCCTGGGAACTCTTCTATTGTATACACTGAAGAAAAGAACAAATTTAGTACATTTGCCTTTTATGTATCTGTTACAACCATACTGGTACCATTATTTAAAGGAACAACACTCTCAACCCACATCTTTTTACTATTTATATACTTAAAAAACTTTTTGGGGTTTAGTCTTAGCCTCTGCTGCTATATACTCTTCATTTCCTTTCTTTGTCTTCTGGATTGCTTGTAGTATTGGGGTTTTGTGATGGATAAATGCCAACCATTTCTGTTCTGTGTTTTTAGCTTTTCTGAAATTCATACCATTATGGTCACTATTACCCAGGGGTTCAATGACTTGCACATTTGCTATAGGTTCTGTGTCATTTGAGATCACTAGGTCCAGAATAGCATTTTTTTCTGGTAGGCTCCTCAACAACCTGTGCCATAAAATTGTCATGCAACAAGTTTATAAACGTGACTGATCTGGCAGTACTATTGCTCCAGCCAATATCTGCTGCTATGCATTCTTAATTTCCTTTCTTTGCCTTCCGTATTGCTGGTAATGTTGGGGTTTTGTGATGGATAAACGCCAACCGTTTCTGTTCTGTGTTTTTAGCTGAAAACATAATTGCTTCATGGTTTTTGTTGCATCAGTGTATATTTGTTTTTTGCAGCAGACATTAAACTACATAACATTATGGTCACTATTACCTAGAGGTTCAATGACTTGCACATGTGCTATAAGTTCTGGGTCATTTAAAATCACTAGATCCAGAATAGCATTTTTTCTGGTTGGTTCCTCAACAACCCGTGCAATAAAATTGTCATGCAACAAGTTTATAAACTTGACTGATCTGGCAGTACTATTGCTCCAGTCAATATCTGGGTAATTAAAATCCCCCATTATCATTACTTTACCCAAAATAGCAGCCTTTTCTATTTGCATCAGGAGCTTAGCCTCCTCCTCCTCACTTACATTAGGGGGTCTATAGCATACCCCTACAATTAATTTGCTGGACTCTTTACAGTTGTTGGAGAACTCCACCCATAAGACTTCTTCCTCCTCATATTCTAACATAACTTTCTCCTTTATATTCCTGCCTCACAAACAGACATACCCCTCCTCCTTTTCTATTGCCTCTGTCCCTCTGAAACAAAGTAGACTGCCCAGTCATGTGAATCATTCATGTTTCATCAACACATCATAATTAGTGATGGTCGAATTTATTCGCCAGGGGCGAATTCGCTGTGAATTCCCGCGATTCGCCGCTGGCGAATAAATTCGCGAAATGCCAGCAAAAATTCGCCAACAAAAATTCACCAAAAAAAACGAGTCACGCGTCATTTTTGACGCGACGTGCGCCGAAAATGACGCGACGGAAACGACGCGCGACTCGTTTCGCTGGAAATTCATGAATTTTTCGAAACGGGTGAGATTCGCCCATCACTAATCATAATTTCCCTCCAGCACTAGCACCTCCAGCTCTACCATTCTAGCATTCAAACATACATTTTCTTCTGTTACCATATTGAAAAAATTACGTGATCCTCCCTATACTTAACAGTACCCCCAACCAAATTCCCACCCCATTTTCCCTATCTTTGCCTACTATCTCATCTAACCTGTTCCACTGAATCTTTTACTGAATACCTCCCCCCACATGCCTAGTTTAAAATCTCCTCCAACCTTTTAGCCATCTTCTCTCCCAAAACAGCTACACCAACATCATTGAGGTGCAGCCCATCACTACCAAAGAGCCTGTAGCTGACTGAGAAATCAGCCCAGTCCTCCAAAAACCCAAAACTCTCCTCCCTACACCAGTCTCTCAGCCATGTATTAATCTCCCTAATCTACCTTTTAGTGTTGCTCATGGTACAGGTAATGTTTATGAGAAAATTACCTCGGAAGTCCTCGCCCTCAACTTTACACCTAGTTTTTTAAAATCGATCTTGAGGACTTCACTACATCTTGTGACTTTGTTATTGGTACGTTTGTATGCCAAGACCACTGGGTCTTCCCCACCCTCCCAATAATCAATCCACTAGTTCCACCAAATGCTGCCCTAGCACCAGGCAAGCAGCCAACTGTTTGGCATGAATGGTTCTTACAGCAGATTGCCCTATTCACCTTTCTAATAAGTGAATTACCTATAGCTAAAACCTGCCTTTCCTTCCTTGCACTCCCCCCACCACTCGTATTAGAGCCTCTCAGGGTGCTCTGAGAATCAACTTGCTCCATTTTTTTTTAGAAGCTTTGTCAAAACAGCTAAATTTAGCAAAGGTTCTTCTTGAACCTGTGTTGTTACACAAGTCCTGTCAGGCAGAAATTGGGAATTCTTCTCCCCCACTAATACAAATTTGCATTCCATACTCCATGGATGTTATTCTCGCATCCACCACTAGGTGGACCATGGTAGCATTTTTAGCAATGCAATGCAGACACGTTTATTTAGTGAATATATGTGCTATTTTATTCTTTACTGCATTTCCAATGTCTCGGCTCACATTAGGGCCTTTTTCAAGGATAATGTGCATGTGACAATGTGATTACTTAAATACCCTTTAAAATTGGGGCCAAGTATGACGTTATCAGCAGTGTCACACTTTACAAAAAAAGTTTTTAACAATGTACAAATACTGCATGCAGTACTTTCGTTTCACCACAATGTGTAATTTCTGTGCAAGTGCTTGGTGTGCTCATAATATTGTAGCAAAAGTGTCCATTCAAATCAATTCTTTACGTAGGCCTGCAAATTTATACAGAAAACAATTACTTAGTTCCACTTCGACAGAAATGTATCAATCAAGGTATACTTATTCAATCAATTACAATGTATACTTTTTTTGCAATGTTGCCTCATGCAGTATAGGGGCCAGGATTGCCCCTGGCCGATAATTACAAGTGTGTGTGCTATGTTACCCATCAGTCCTGCAGAGGTGGACTGGTACTTACCTGATTGCCCAGTGGTTTCAGTGAGACAGCATGATCAGCATCGCTAAGCAACTGACCCACTTGAAATCATAACAAAGCAATTACCCCGTTGTAACCTTCTTGCAGTATTGGACCAGTATCCGCTTCAGGGAGCCCAGCTACAGTGGGTGGAAAAATCCATGGTTGCCGGTAAGGTGTTTAGAGAGAACTTAAAATAGCCACTGTTAATCCAATTCCCCATAGTATAATTAGCGATGCAGTGATATACATCAAGGAGCTCTTATGCTGCCTCAGTTTGACCCCAGATCCACATGCCAGGATAGGGTTTTCAAATAGCATTGCAACTATGTCACACATATACCCAGAGAATTAAAAGGTGCACACAAGAGGCTTAGAGACATGTGTACTCCTGCTACCCTGTGTCTGAGAGGGGGTTCAATAAGTAGTGGAAAAGAACAGCGTTCAATGGGGAACTGTAATAGGCTAAAGACTGTATACAAGAACATGGTTGAGTTTTTATTTATTAAGCTGTATACTCATTTTCATAAAGCTACATACTGAACAAGCTGACAGAAATTCAGAAGCTAATGGCAAGTGGGGAGGTTTTTAAACTGTGTATTTTAAGTGGCAGAGAAAACCTTAAAGTCACCCAGCATTTTAATAAACACTGCACTTTCATTGTTTGGCTGTTTCTATTTGGGCTGCGGCCTACATGGAATTTCATCCGCTAGCGGTCAGGGCAACTCATTGCCCCATTACCACTGCTGATTAAATGAAAATGACCCAGAGTGATGAGCATGGAGCAGTGAACATATCTATAAGTGCATCAGCCACAGTGCATTTTATTTGTTGCTGTATGCTGTTCAATAAAGTTTGTCCGTGAGTTCATCTCATTCCATGGTGATATGAATCCTTCTTACAGTAAAGGCATTAGCCAATCCCCTTTCCTGTGCAATTTATAGGTATTTTACTACTATATTTACTCAGTGGAGTGAGATTTTTCAAGGATGATAAAGTGCCCTTAATTGCATGCAAGGGAGTAGAGACAATATTGTTGTTTCTCCACTTACTAAAATGCAGGATTGAGCAGAGCAGTGGTGACAGCATGAAAACTGGGAACTCCAATCAGTTCAGGCAGCTGAATCCATCAGCAGAGGTGTCAGGGAGAGAGATGTGATCTTAATACCTGCCAGGGGCTTAACTACAGAGGAAGCAGACCCTGTGGATGCAGGGGGCGCGGAGGTATAGGGGGCCCCAGGAGGCCCTACTCAGTGAGCAGTTTCAATATATATGGGTAAAAAAGGGCAACATCTAGATATTTTTTGGGGCCCTAAAATAAATGTGCTGTGGGCCCAGTAACATCTACTTGTGCAACTGATAGCTGCCTATCAGTTGCTGTCCGAGGGCATGTAGTAAAGTAAGAAAATTATTTTGCTCATGTGAAATTACATTAAATATAAAAAGAAAGCCAGGGGAAGCAGGAGATGTGTTCCAATCATATCCCCGACTTACCCTGGCTCTCATTTCTCTTACCTCCATCCCTGCAACATCCCAGAAATGTCTGTCATAATTAACAAATCCATTATCACCCCCATCTCCTCAGCCTGGTGCCTTGGTATCCTTGAATCTGCACTATGCTTTACAACTCATAACCAGTCACTTACTAAATCATGTCACTTTCATCTAAGGAATATTTCCAAAAGAGCCAAGATTCCCCCAAGATGCCACCAAAATTATGTGTCGGTCACTCATCATATCATGCATTGATTACAGTAACTCTCTATTACTGGGGTCCCCAACCTTTTTCACCCGTGAGCAACATTCAGATGTAAAAAGAGATGGGGAGCAACACCAGCATGAAAAATGTTCCTGGGTGGTGCCAAATAAGGATTGTGATTGATTATTGGTAGCCCCTATGTGGACTGGCAGCCTACAGGAGCCTCTGTTTGGCAGTACACCTGGTTTTTATGCAACCAAAACTTCCAATCTCCAGTCTCCAAGACTGGAATACAAAAATAAGCCACTGCTCTGAGGCCACTGAGAGCAACATCCAAGGGGTTGGGGAGCAACATGTTGCTCACGAGCTACTGGTTGGGGATCACTGCTCTATTAAATGGACTTACCAAACTCCACTAATGACTTGCTCCTCAACACCTCTCTCATTACCTCTTCTCTCACACTAGCATTCAAGACTCGCTTCTCTGGAATTCTCTCCTACATTCTCTCCTACAAATACTGTAAAAACACATTTCTCTAGAGAAGCTTACTCTTATCTATCTTAGCATAGCTTCAGCATGAACTAAGCATATTAAGCGGTCAATTGTTTCTTACGCGCACAGCTTTTTTTCTCTACAAATTCTCTTAAAGTCAGTGGCCATTTTTTCTTGAATCAACTTTTTTGTCTCTTAGATAAGAAAAAGTCTTGGAGACGTTTTGTCCAAATGCATAAATATCGATGGGCGTTATTTCTCAAGTTTTTTCTGGCTCCAAATGCATTGGATGTTTTTTTCTAATTTTTTTTTGTCACTGCAAATTTTTTTGGAAAAAAAATTCGCTCATCACTACTCTTCACTCCACTTATCATATGTTACAGCCTTAATCCCATTCACTTCCTTTCTGTCTTTTTCCAGCACCTTCAAGGTTTCTTTCCTTCTGCAGAGATGAAGTCCCCTTCTTTTCTACCATTTCATCACTACCAAAGTATGCTATTTCTCTATACTCTTGTTTTTTCTTGGTGTTCAAGAACCAATATCCAAGGTATAAAGAACACAGTCACACTGTGGCATGATGAAATAATAAGTATATTTCATTGAATTTTTGGAGATTTTGGAACCCTAGACCCAGTATTTCATAAGAAAATAAAATTCATAGGGCCCTAAGGCTCTGTTCCTCTCATTCAGCGTGTGCCAAGCTTGCAAATGTGGGTCACTAACCAAAATCTTTTGCTAGATTGCAGTGGCGTAATTACTCGCTGGTGGGCCCTGGTGCAGGATTGGCACCCGGGCCCCCCTATTGGGCTCTCCCCCCCTATAAATTGTTCTCCTAGCCTTTCCAATGGGCCCCTAGAGGGAGCGGGCCCTGGTGCAATTGCACCCCCTGCTCCCCTGGTAGTTACGCCACTGCTTGTTTGAGGATACAATGTTATTGTCATTTTTTAATATCTATCCTTTTTTTCAAGTCTTCCCATTTTCATCTTCTAGTGTCTTCTTAAAAACAGAAAATTTATACAAAGTTATAAATTACAGTCAAAATGATCACAAATATTTTTAAAAACCCAGCGGCAAGTGTTATATATTAGACAAACTTCCACTTTGTCAGATGATAAACATTAGCTTATTTAATTAAATGAATGCCTATTCTTTATCCTTGCTATGTAAGTCTTTCTAACAAGCAAACAGTTGCTGTCCAGCAAAATCGCAGCCAGGATCAAAATCAAAGGGGGACATGTCCAGACACGTACCTCCCAATGGTCCAGGTGTGTGGACCCTAAAAAAAACTAGTTCTTGCCCTGGAAGTGGGTGGGGCTTGTTCAGATAAGGGCATATTTGGGTGTAGCTGGGTGTGCACGATAAGGGGCATAACTGAAAATGACCTGTCAAATGACAGTTTTTAAAAAAATATGTACTGGTAGTGACCACCCCTCTAGGGGGCATGGGGTACAGCTACGGTTGCCACCTTTTCTTGAAAAAATACCGGCCTTCCTGTATATTTGTATTTTTTTCCTATTAATAACATTGGGATCAACTATCAAAAATACCGGCCAGGCCGGTAAAATACCGGCCGGGTGGCAACCCTAGGTACAGTGGGCTAAGAACTGGGGACCCTTTTGGTGTAGACACTGCCTACTAAGTAGTATGGATTCCTTTTATTTTTTTTATGTTGGTTCTGATCACAGCTGTTTGTTACAATATTGGTAGTACAGTGCAGTGTATACACAGACAGACAGGCTTAATTTTTGTGTGGTTTACAGCCCTGGATCAACTTGTACTATGAGCTATCTTCCATAGCCCTATATTCCCTCTATTGCTAAAAAGCCATATAACCCCTTCTAAAAGCTATCTAATGTATCAGTCTGTACCACTGATTCAGGGAGAGAATTGTATACATTGTATACATTCTTCAGAGAAACCCCCTGTCAGCCCTCTAACAGTTGCATTGGAATCTTCTACTTATCTGTGGTTATAAAATTGGCCTCTGTCATTTATCTGACCCCATCTTAGACTTCTAAGCAATTTCTTGTCTCACTGCTGAAAGACTGAAACAAAAGCATAACCTGTAAAAGCTAGAAAACAGGTAACGCTCTGTGCTCCAGAAAGGGGAAATGGGCCTTTAAGGAAAAATACCAGTCTGACACTAAGCTCAAGGCCCATTTTATAATATACATAACAGTCCAAGGTTTATTTTAAAACATGCATATGGGTCCAGATTCGATATAATGAAATCTTCCTTAAATGTTAAATCAAGGTCAAGATCATTAGCTTGTACAAACACCCTTAAAGGACATTCACTGGGGCAGTAAATACCAGGAGTGGGCTAAGAGTACTGTATATTGTTTCACACAGATGTAGTGATGGTTAGAGTCCTGCATCAGGTTGGGTATCCGCGGGTACACATGAAATACCTTCAAAGCGGTCAGGGTTTTAGTCTGCAGGGAACCCACCTGGCCCTCCCATGAGTTTTAGGCATTTTTTTTGTCTGTTTCCTGCTTAATTACAGCTGGAGTGATGTCACTTTCAGTCTCTGGTAACATCACATCTGGTTTCACGTTCCTGGTTCGGAAGGTATGTTTAACTGTATGCGGCCTAGGTTGGGTAGCGGCTTTGGGTAGGCGGTGGTGATGAGCCAATCTGTCCTGTTTTTCACAAACTCACTAAAGTCAAAAATTTTATGTTTCAATCTCAATTTTTTCCCAAATACATAGTAACATAGTAACATAGTAAGTTAGGCTGAAAAAAGACTCGCGTCCATCA
>CM044441.1:72611663-72640650 GCA_024363595.1 Xenopus borealis
TTACTGATGTGAAGAATGAGTGAGGTACCAATATGGGTAACACTTGCATTAAGTACAATATTTTTGGGATAAGTATCATCTTAACAGCTTGTATTTTTCCAAACCAAGATAACTTTAATTTTGCCCAATTGTCTAGTGATTTTTGAAGGGTTGTTAAGAGGGGTATAAAGTTATCCTGATATAGTTTCCCCAAGTTTGATCTGATTTTGATCCCTAGATATTTAATATGTGGCTTTACCCATTTGAATGGGAAATTCTGCTGGAGGGAAAAAAGCGAGATTGAAACATAATACAATGATATTACATAAAGATAAAGGACGCCTTAGTTTACCAGATACATACCTTTATTACATAGCAAACCACCTAATCTGGATCCTGGAGTGGAACCTAGAGAAAAAGAAGAAAGACTGGTGTATACTAGAACAATCACTAATGGAATACCCTTTGATGCATAATCTTTGGGTGGAGAAAGTGCACTTTACAAAAGAGGCAATGCAGCACCCTTTAGTAGGAGCAACGCTCAGGGTTTGGCAAAAAAATAAAAGGGAATACAACTTAACCGCCAAGCCATGTATTTTGACAACTTTACAACACAACCCAGACTTCCAAACTAGTATGGAACGAGGGAATTTCTCTAGATGGAGCAAATGGAGATCAGAAGAGACTAAATTAAAAGATCTCATTAAGCACGATGGGTTGATATCTCTAGCAGAAATGCAAAAAAGATGGGGATACCATCCTAGAGACCTTTGGAATTATAATCAACTCTACCAATATAAAAGGCCTAGCTGATTGGAATAGGGAACCAACACCATTTGAGAGATTGCTATCCAATACTGCAGAGATTAGCAAACCCCTATCTAGAATGTACAAACTTCAATAGCAACATACCCCCAATACACAAGCTCTATACGTATGGAGTGGGAAACAGAACTTAAAACAGATATAACAGACAGTATGTGGAATAAAACACTTAAATCAATATATAGGACTTCAATAGCTTCCAAAACAGGAGAAGCTGCTTATAAATTGATAACGAGGTGGCACTATACCCCGGTGAAATTGCACAAATGGTACCCTAATACCCCCGGGGATTGCTGGAGATGTAAGGGACCAGAAGGAAATCACACTCACATTTGGCTGACATTCCCAATATTACAACAATACTGGGGAGAAGTATTAGGTGTTATAAATAAGGTAACACAAAATAATATAAAAATAGATAACTCTGCATTAATCCTGTTGAATGCAGACCTCAGGAACACAGAGGTATCAAACGCACCATTAACCCTACAATTGTTGCAGGCTGGGAAAACATTAATTCCATACAAATGGAAATCAATAGAACCCCCAAATTTACGAGAATGGTTAATAAAAATGTAAGAAATTAGGCAAATGTAAGAAATTACATGCTTAAGGAACTGTCAAAATACCAAATACTGGAAAACTTGGGCACTTTGGATAAATTATGTTAAAACTGCTACAAAGGAATAGAAGGAAGTGTTATACATTGATAGATAAATAGAAAGCTAAGAAACAAAGGGTATTAACCATTCATAAAGGGTGTTACGAAAGACATGCCGGATAATGAATATATAAACTATAGTTTAACTTACCCCCCCCCCTTTCTTTTCTTCTGTACCCTATCCTAATACTGAAATTGACAAATAAAGAATTGTTAAAAAAAAAAAAAAATTATGAGCGAAAAATCTTTACGTACTATTCTCACTGCATTAATCAATGGGCGCTTTTTCTTACAGTGACTTTTTTGTCTCTGCGACATTTTTGTCTTCTCCAAGAATCTATGACTGATGAAAAAATTAGCTCATACCTAGTCTTGGGATGTCTTGGGTGGAGGGTGTGGTTCGGGTTAGGGGTCAGTGGATCAGGCATGGGTCCTTCAGATAGAATGCAGGACTCTAGTAAGTGGTGTCAGCCTAATCACAGTATATCTGCATTACCGCTTTGCATAAACTTAACTCCACAATGTTTGTGACCAACCAAAATATCAGCAATGTCAGCAAGATAGCAACAAAGTAGTACAGGAGTGGGATCCGTTATCTGTAAAACTGCTTACTAGAAAGCTCCGAATTATGGGAAGGCCATCTCTCATGGACTACATTTTAATAAAATAATCCAGATATTTACAAATTACTTTCTTTTCCTCTGAAATTATAAAACAGTAAGTAAATCTTATTGGGGGCAAAACAATCTTACTGGGTTTAATTAATAATTAAATGATCTATTAGCAGAATTAAGGTATGAAGATCCAAATCATGGAAGAACCATTTATTCAGAAAATCTCAGGTCCTAAGTGTAACCCTTTCTTGGCTGTATTAGAACCAAACCAACTAGCATGAGTAGAGCATGGGCTACACGCGACCCTCTTTCATCAGGTAGGGCTTTCGCTAAGTGGAAATACACGTGTGAGGTAGTTGAACTACAACTCAATACTGCAAGGTGTGTAAAATAACAGGTGTTGGACGCCAGGGGTTCTTTGCAAACAAAGTAGAACAATGTTTATTTACAAGACAGCACCACAGGGTAAATGATACTCACAACACAGTGGATCATATGCAGCTACATGTATGCAGAGGAGTAGCAGGTACAGCAATAGAAAGACTCTCAGGTAGGATTTAGTAAGTGGAGTTGATAGGATCACCATCCAGGATATCAGTACCTCATGTGGTCTGGATCCCAACAGCAGATTTGGGTCAGGGGTTAAAGAACTCTTCCTGCAGTCCCTTTCAATACTGAGGTCCCTTCACTTCAGGCAAAGTAGAGCCTGGGGGAGAGCTACTCCCTTCTATCCTCCTTGTTGGAGCTTGAGCTGCCCGTGCTATCTTTCCTCTCTGAACTCACTCCCACTAGAAAGTGCTATAACAGAATTTATCTGTCACTAACTAGTCCTCATTCACGGGGTCCCTGTATCCCTGACTTCACTAAAGGTGGCTGTTTCCTTTAGGGCCGAACGCTTCTGGGGCCTTGTTGACTCCCAGGCTCAGTGGAACCTCTGCCCAGATCAACTGCTGCAGGCCAAAGAGGAAGTGCCCCTCCCTGCAAGTACTTTTATTACAGCACTGCAGGGGGTGGTCACAACCTGTATCCAATAATTTGTTACATGGGATTTAGCCCAGTAACAGGAAAAGTAAAGTAAGGGTAAGGGAATGAAGCCATAAGGGCCATGCTACTTATGGGTCCCTACATTAGCATTCTGAATAACAGGTCTCATATCTGTGCTGACACACTACAGTATGAACTCACAAGGAGATAATGCTGATTTCCGTGAACTGTACATTCTTTTTACAATCAAATGACATTATGTTTATACATATACAAACACTGAGTAACAGTGAGCAAGTCAATAAAAGCCAAATGTTCTATTTTAATAGGAGAACACAGTTGCCTACAGAACAGAGTCTAATTTCAGGATTTTTATTGCCTTTTTTATGATGGTGATGATTACCAAAGTGCTATAATATATTTACCTAATGTCACCTTTGTACAGCAAGGCATCTTTTATAGGTGCTAGGCAAAAGAAGAAATAAAAAATGGGTAAACACTGGAAACATTAGTAAAAGTCTACAAACAATATATAGTATTGCTAAACTTTTGATTACATGGTGATCAACTGAATATATATGCAATCCTTTTGTTAACTCTTTGATGGAAAATATTCTTGGCTGCACAACACTGGAAATAGAAATAATGTCCTTGTAGGTTGTACTATTGTTTAAATGGATAATCTGTGCCCCCATGAAGAACAGATCCCTTCCTTATGTCCCCTCCTGGGGCATAAGGAAGAAATCTTTCTTGTATGCTACAGTGGCTCATGTGTTGAAATGAAAAAGGAAAAATGCACCAATAAACAAAGGCTTTATTTTTAACATGCCACAGGGTTATACTCAAAGCACTTGAGGTAGATAATAATAGATGCCAGTTGCACCTTTTTATATCTGCCTTTTTATTTTGTATGATTTTCCCCTTAAAGGGGTGGTTCACCTTCAAGTTAACTTTTAATATGTTATAGAATGGCCAATTCTAAGCAACGTTTCAACTGGTCTTCATTATTTATTTTTTATAGTTTATGAATTATTTGCCTTCTTCTCCTGATCCTTTCTAGCTTTCAAATGGGAGTCACTGACCCCCTCTAAAAACAAATCCTCTCTAAAGCTACACATTTATTGTTATCACTAGTATTTACTACTCATCTTTCTGTTCCGACCATCCCTTATTATTATTTCATATCCTCATTCAAATCAATGCAAGGTTGCTAGGGTAATTTGGACCCTAGCAACCAGATTGCTGATACTGCAAACTGAAGAGCTGTTGAAGGAAAAGGTAAATAACTCAAAAACCACAAATAATAAAAAATTAAAACCAGTTGCAAGTTGTCTCAGGATTTCACTCCCTACATCATACTAAAAGTTAACTCAAAGGTGAACAACCCCTTTAACAGGGCCTATGCTTTGGGGCCATTTTTGTAATTATTTTTCTTTTGATGTAATAAAATTAATTTATTTTAAATTGGAGTGTGCAGGGTTCACATTTTTTGGAATGTCAGCTACATCTATGGCCGTGGCAGGATCTGTGACACCCTGGTAGGTTCAAGGTTCCAGCAAATGTGGTCTGAATCCTTATAGCTGCCTTGCTAGATCATTGTCTGTGATCCTTATATTCATTTCTGCTGGATCCTTCTTTTCATTATTAAATGTTTTGACCACAGGTGAACAGTGCAATACTTTTGTTAACAATTTTCTTGGCTGCACACACTGAAAATATGAATTACAGTATATTCCAGAATCTTTCAGGCTGGGCTATTGCTTAACCTGGGTCCCCATGAATAACAGGACTGGGGCATAAGGAAGAAATGTTTAAGTGCAGTGTCATTTATGTTGGTAATAATGGGTCTGGATTAAAGGTTAAAATAACCCCAACCCCTTTTGACATGAGTGCATTCAATTGGACATATAGTAGAACCTAGGGGACTGGTTCAAAAGTGTAAATTCCAGGACACAAATCTGGGAAAGAAAAAATGCATCTTTCCTTACATCTTGTGGGTGTAACATATGGCTAGTAGGAAAGGGACAAGGTTGAAACCCTATGACCTGATGACTTGTCTGCCCCGTCCCAGTCTGTGGGTTTTCCTCCTGCTCCTGGTGACTCACCAGCAGGTCCAGAACTAGGGTCAAGCAGAGTATAGGGCGCAAAGCTGGTGGGGGGTGCCAGGCATGTACCTTCTCTTCCTCCTACTCCTTTTCAGGTACCCTCTCTGTTCTCTTGTGACGGCTGTTCAGTACATCTATTCGTGTGCGCCTATCCAAGCACATGCCTGGTTGTGCCTGTATATGCGTATGCATGCACACATGCATCATCGCGTGAGAGGTGGTGTGACTGGCCACATTGCCTAGGGCACCTGGCTGACTTGGCTCAGCCATGTTCTCCAGCTCCTGATTTGGGAGACTCTCCAGTATCAGATCCAGGCCGCTCTCCAGCTCCTGATCTGGACTGCTCTTCAATCCTTGATTCCGGCAGCTCATTTAATGACATTCCAGCCTACCCTAAATTTCCCCAGATCCAATTCTGTCCCTTCCCATACCTTGCCCTCATATTCTGACTTCCTGTTTTTTTTACCCCTTATCTTTTATTTGGATTTTTGATTGTCTGCAGCCCCATGCCCTGCCCTTGTGCCTGAACTCTGACTTTGTTTGCCTGCCACTTGCCTGGATTATTGCTTGTGCTCATTATACTCATATCTGCTGGGTCTGTGTAATTTTTAATATTAAATCTTTTCACCACAGCTTTTCTCGCTGCACACACTGAAAATACGAGTTATTATTATTGCATTCAGGTTGGTCCACTGTTTAATTGGATAACAATATTTGGGCATAAGAAAGGAATATTTATTGTACTATGCAGTGGCATTTGTGTCAGTAAAATGGGTTAAATGGGGGGGTGGAAGAAGATTAACCTCCCCCCTTTTGTCATGAGCTTATTTTGGCATATGTAAAAAAAGTGCATACCTGGACTTCCTATTTGCCCTGGCCCTGGCAACCTGTCTGCCCTGGTCCCTGGGCTTGATGCTCTATCTGTTCTGGCCCCCAGGCCTGACGACTTGCCTGCAATCATCCATGCCTATCATACTTTATGTCTTCTGCCCTAGGCACCTGGCCTGACAAACTGTTTACCCTGACTAGGACCTGATTATGCTACTGACTCCTGACTCCCTGGTTTGTGACCCCTAGCCTTTTATTCAGATTTTGGCTTGTATATTGCCTTCCCTGACCTTGTGTTAGTAAAGTATAAAACGTTGTTCACCTCCCTTGAACAATCAGGTTAACTGTAACTGCTTTTCTGCTGGTTTGTCCTTCTAACAACATATTCAACAGGCCTGTGATGTGAGAGAAGTTTTTTAATGTAGTGCTGGCAGTGCTGAAATTGGGGAGGGATGCACAGGGATGCCATCCCTTCACTTCTTTTTTGCAAAATAGCATCCCCGCGGAGGGGATGCAAGCGTTTTGCATCCCAGAAAATTATTTTTCTCCTCTCCACTTCTACATGCAAATAAAAATATAATAAATATACAGAAGATAAAAGGAAATAAAAGATTACTGGGAGATAAATAGAGAAGAAATAGAGTTAAAAAAAAAAGCTAAAGATTGTGGAGGCATCAGAGAGGGTAATAGAGCAAAACAGCAGATGAAAACAGGGGAAACAAAAAGGGAAAATTAAGATATTAAACAGCAGCAGATTAAAAAATAGTGAGAGATTGATATATATGAAATAATCTAGGCTAATATAGAATATGGTGGGATTGTGCTATGTTATGACACAATACACAGGCAAGCAGCTTGTTTATAGAAGTTGGATTGACAGCCAAGAAAAGTCATATGCACAATTTTCGTTTTGGGTCCTAACGGGTCACGTAAATCTATGCATACTGGGCATTAAACTGTGCATTAGCAGGAAATACCAAAATGGAAATAGCAAAATGAATTTGCTTTAAAGTGGGTGAAACCAGAACGTATAGTTATGTGAGGTTTAATATAACAATGGGTGTGGCTTATGGTTGTGAGAGGGGCTTGTTTTAGCTTGCTGCGCTACAATCACCACACATAGCATCCCTTCCTTTTTTAACTCCAATTCAAGCACTGAGTGCTGGTAATATCTGGCCAACTCCAAGAAGGACCACAAAACATGTTGTGTATCTCTACCCCCAATAAAGAAGTGTTTGGAGTTTAGTGCTGCCTTGGATGTGTCCCACTCCCTTAAATTTCTGTAGACTGTTACAATTGGGATATCAGACACAGGATAACCCATGGGAAGATCCTCCATACATATTTGGTGAGCCTAACCCATATTTTCTCATGATATTTGATTTTCCTTTTCCATAATTCCTTTATTTCCTGATACAATGCTAGTGATATGTTCTGATACCTTTTCTAATTATATGGGTAGTCTCTACCTCAATTACAAGGGCAGGAGTAAATCCATAGTCCTTATCATTATAAGCATATACTCCCCAATGTCACATTCAGTGGCAAAACTACTGGGGCACGCCAGATGCTTGCGCTGCTGGGAATCTGGTGTTCTTATATAGTTATCTTTTTTCCCTATTAATAATATTGGGATCAGCCATTATTTTTACTGGCCAGGCTGGCTGGCCAGGTGGCAACCCTAGATCCATGGATGCTGCTGGGTCTGTGTGTGTATTACCCCAGCTTGTCTGGATAGCTATTGTAGCATTTGCTGTTTTTTTGACTGCTGGTCTACTTTATGTAATAGCCATCAAGTGTCTCAGAAACAGGAACTCAAGACCAATATTCTAGTCTGCCATCTGCCAGGAGCAGCCTACCCAGTTTATGCAAATGAGAACAGGGGCTGGATCCAGGGGTGTTCCAGGGGCTGCTGTCACCTGAGGCAGCAGCCCTGATGCGCCACCCCCCCTCCCGCTCCGTGCTTCTAACTTTTAGCAACAGAGCGAGTCGAGGCCGCATCACTAGTGCAGTGAGTGCTATTGCACTTGCTGCACTGGAAGAGCCGAATTTCGGTTTTAGAAAACGGAAATTCAGCTCTTAAAGTTACCAGAGATGGCGTTTTCCCGCCCCTGGTAACTGGCCACTCGGTGCCGCCTTAGGCAAGATTCTCACCTTGCCTCATGGCCGGAGCGGTCCTAGCTGGATCATGGCATGCCTCAACAAGATTACTTCCTTGCATGGCACATACTACCCAAACAACATAATGTCCATCAAGGTGATTCCCACAACTTCACTGGGCATGTTGAAGACACGTTAGCCCAGACACGTCTTCACCAGTGGTGTAAAAACCATGGACCGCCCCCACAAGAGAAAAAAGGGGAAGGCCCAGGCATGGCATGCAAAGTCATCAGCTGAAGTCTCGTTCAGCGCCTCCCTCCTAGCCTACAGCCAGCTGTCTGCATGCCTGCCTGCTTCCGACAGTGATTGGCAAAAATTAGAAGGTTGACAACAGATTAAATGCAGCTTCTATCCCCTCTGACTTGTAGTTTAATATGCTTTTCCTTTTTCCCCTATTAACTTCACTTCCAAAATAAACATCATAGTTCTTAATGCTTCCACATTTACTTCTTAAAAGAATAAAGTAAGAACAGTAACAATTTAATATAATTTTGAATGACAACCATTATTGTTTTGTTAGCAATATTGTTGTGAATAAACTATTACTGAAAATTACCACTTTCGTTGGTATCTGCTTGGAGGAGACCTCCTCTGAATTACCCATTGGGTTTTTAAGTGTTTTTAGCTAATTTTATCCTTTTGGCGCCTCTGTTTTTTCTTATCATTATTGTTTTGTGTTTTTTGCAGAAAATATAATGCCCTAATTCATGGTCCTAAGAGTAGTGACACATTGGCAGATTCAGGGAGATTTAGTCGCCTGGCGACTAATTGTCTGTTCTCCTGGGCAACAATCTCCCCGAACTGCCTTGGCGTGCCTTCCCTTCCACAATACTGGAAGTCGCCTGTGCTAAGCACATGCGGCACTTCGTTTTCCAAAGTTGCCCGAAGTTGCCTCACGAAGCCAGGCAACTAAATCTCCCCAAAGCTGCCAGTGTGTCACTACCCTTAAGGAGTTAAAATGAACTTTTGCTGAAAATCAGGGTTGGTTTGTTGCTCCAGTGTATATTTGCTGCATTCTTAACAGGGTGCACTGAATCCGGGATTTGGTTTGGGATTCGGCCAAGATTCTGCCTTTTTCAGGATTCGGATTTGGATGAATTCAAGTGCCAGGCCAAACCAAATCCAAATAATCATGTGACTTTTCATCACACAAAAAAGGCAGCAATGTTCCTTCCCTCTTTCCCCCTAATTTACATATGCAAATTAGGGTTCAGATTCAGTACAGTATTCAGACTAACCCTAATTTGCATATATAAACAAAGGATTATTCCTAAAATAGGGGATTTGGTGCATCCCTACTTGCTTGTGGCACAGGTAAAATCTCTATAATAATTACCTTGGAAGTCCTCGCCCTCAACTTTTCACGAGTTTAATTTTGAAGACCCCCCTCCTTCTAATTTTGTCATTGGTACCTATTTGGTCTTCCTCAGCTCCTCCCAATAATCTGTCCACTTGTTTCAGCACATGAAGGACCAGGCAAGCAGAAGACAGTTTTTCATGTATGGTGCTTGCAATAGATTACCTTACCCACCTTTCTGATAATTGATTCTCCTATAATTGTAACCTGTCTTTCCTTCCCCCCACCTGTATTAGAGATACTGTCACTGTTTTCAGTGAAGAAATAATGGAACCAACTAGAGAATAACAATGGCAGAAGTTGCAGATTTTCAGCCTAAGTATACTTTAACAGTGGGCAGTTTTGAAGGAGTTTATATGTTCACACACATTTTGCAAAGAACGAGCTTGTGTATTATAAAGTAAAATGTACCTCCCAGACAGGATTTCTGTAGTGCAGCAAGCACAAGTTTTGTTTCCTTCTGTAAAAGAGTTCAGTGGCATTATGTTTCCTAGCAAACCCCAACCCCCCAGCCATACAGGTAAAATGTTTGCCACGAGGAAACACAATTAAAATTTTCTTTACACATAAAAGCATTTAAACATATTAGTTACCCAAAAAATATAAACAAAAGCTACTGTTTAAATAAATAAAAAAAAGTCGATAATCTAGACTCTTCTGAATTAATTTTAGATATTTAGCAAATTACATTTCTGCCTCTTGCATTTGTCACATTATGCAACCTACAGGCATTTTAATTACTTAATCTTTAGCAGGTTCTGTCTTTATTACTAGATTGTAATCTTTATTGTGCTTTCCCATTCATTATTTATTTTTTAACTGACACTGAACTACCTGAGTCCTGGAGAAATGTTCTTAAATTAGATTTTTACTGAATCGAACATGAGCAATAGAACAACAAAAATGTTACAGAAAACTGGAATACAGTTTTGGCCATAGCATTATTTATTCCATATAACAGTACGAAAAAATATATCCTTGAATAAATGGCTACAGGGAGGAAGAGGAGCTTCTGTAAATTGCCAGTTAAAAACTTTTTTTTTTAATCAAAGGTCAAACGTTTGTGAGGTTTTTATCTACCTCGAATAAACTCACAATGTCAATGTTTGATTATTCATGAAAAAACTTGAATGTGAAAAACTCAATTGTATGCAATGACTTCTATATGACCTTGACATGTTTTAGCTGGAGTATTTTTTGATTCAGGCGTTATGCAGCTTTGGGGCATAATAAATCTCAAAAACATTTACTTTTTTTTTTTTTAATTGGAGTTTTTAATAAACTACCTTAAAACACAGCTCGGGAAAACTCAGCTTGACCTTTAATAAATAACTCCCTAAGTATAAAGTAGGGATGCACCAAATCCAGGTTTCAGTATGGGATTCAACAACGATCCAGCCTTAACTGAATCTGAATCCATAAATGAATGTGACTTTCCATCACACAAACAAGGAAATCAATTTTACTTTTCTATTTTCCCCCAATTTACATATGGAAATTAGGGTTCAGAATAACTTCAGTATTTGGCTGAATCTTTCCCAAAGGTTTCTGGATTCATCTGAATATTAGGCATTTACTTTATGTCAATTAATTCAATGTCTTTAAGGAACCATGTTAGCATCTTTCTTCTAAATAAACTAAGTATAAAAATGTACTTATTTTAATTAGACAATTCATTTGTCAAGAAAACCATTTAGTTAATTACAAAATATATATCATGCTCTACCTTGTCTAGTCTAATTCAATGCAAAAGTCTTGCAGAAACTCACCACAAAATCCTACTAAAATCACCTAATTTGCACAAATGATGCAAGTTGAGGTGGCAGCGCACCACAAGTTACCAGGGGCAGCAAAAAGCTGCTCCTGGTATCTTTAACAGCCAATTTTCCGAAATAGATATTAGGCTCTTCTAGTGCATAGAGCTCAATTGTACTCTTTATATTATGACGTGGAGCTCTCCAATATCACCCGCCAGCGACTAAAAGGTGAGTGCAAGGGGGAAGCAGAATGATAGCAGTCTCAGGGCATAAATGGGGCCAGCATCACCCATGCTTATATGGGTGCTTTCGTGGCTGCCTGAATCCTACCTGAATGCCCAACCAAAAGATACTTCTTGAAAACGGTTATAAATTATATATATATATATATGATAAGGCAGACCTGTGTGAACTAACAACATAATATAATCATCTCATATGTGGCAGGAATATTGAGAAAGCAGGCATAAGCTGGCACACCCAAAACAGCTAAGCACATGCAAAGGAAAGCTTTCATACTTCCAGACATGTAACTCGATATATAAACACCAATCCCAATGGTATCATTGTGACTGGATCACATTTTCACACTTCAGTGAGTTTCAACTAACAACTTCCTGAATAGTTTTAATGGAACAATTGTGAATGGATTTTGGTGATTGCATATTCTAAAGGGTAAATTTGCTGATTGCACCACCACTAAACAAAGAAGATGCTTTCAAGATAACTCAACAAGTCTAACAATTACATTATTACCAGTAGATACTGTGTATCATGATCCTTATGAATGAAAACCTTCATAGATATCAATACAGATCTTTTCAGTTTGCCTCTGTGATTCCATTTCAGTGTTGGACTGGGATGCCAGGGGCCCACCAGAAAACCTTAGATCACAGACACCTGGGCCCACCAGGAGTTCCTGGTATCCTGGTGGGCCAGTCCGTCACTGTTCCATTTAACATGTGTTGCCCATTCTTATCAGTTATTTTTGTACCACATTTCTCAGCAAGTTTATTATGGAGGACTAAGGTGAACTTGCAGTTCAAATGTAAATATCAGTTTAAAATAGAGTACGCACTGTCTGGTTCAAAGGAGCCCAGTACAAAAGGGGTAGGTCGCCATTAAATTAGCATTAAAAATGATTGTGATATTCTGAGACAATTTGCAATTGTCATTAAAGAGGCAATTGGCCTCTTTAATCAACATTAGTTTAATGAATATGGGTTTTGGCAAATATACATTCTGGCTGTTATTTAAATCAATCAATAAAAAACATTTTACTTTTGTTATTTGTTGATTAAAAATTTGATATTAAAACAAAAGTCCCATTCCACATCTTGATCACTACAAGCACAAATAATTTTAGGCTACAATGGTAATTCGGCAGCATGGGAATAGTTTTAAAGGGCCAGTACTTCGAAATTAAAATATTCATATTCAACCCTTAGTAAATCAGCCCCTTAACGTCATCAGACAAATCTGGGCTACAACTTTTTTTCAAGTTAGTGACTAAATTTTCCTGAGATAATAAAGAAGGACTTTATGTGTACTTTATATTTAGTAAAAAACTAAAGAAAATCAGCCTAAAAAAAAGATAGTAAAAGTAAATAAAATGAAAGCAAGTGATAACTGTAGATGCAGCCAGTTATGGAAATTCATTAAAATCAAGCTGCTTTTGTTGGATTATTCATAATGTATTACAAAGAAAAAAAGTAGTGGATGCAGTTTCTTGGGAATATCTAAGAGGACAAATAGGATTAACTAGATATTGCATTGCAGGTTGATAATTGTTGCCCAAGAACTGGGTCCCAAAAATGAATAAACAAGCTAAGGCAGTGGGGTCTTATCCAGAAACAAAACAGAGGGCAGCTTCAAAAGTGCTAAACCATGAAAAATACCCAGAGTGGACTGCACCACCCAAACATAAAAGTGACAGGACTGTATGAGGCTCTGAGATTAGAGGCCCCTTATCACAAATAGCCAAGGACAGTGCAGGAAACACATATCAGGAACAGAAATAACAAACGTATCCACTAGGGGTCAGGCTTCTTAAACACAATAAAAAGGGCAGATTGGTTGACTATACCTCTCAGAACCATTGGGATAACAATATTGAAAAATTTTAAAACAATTATGGTGAAAGATGATGAAAAAGTTTATTTTTAAAGGGGTGGGTCACCTTTAATTTAACTTTTGGTATGTTTTTGAATGATCAGTTCTGAGCATCTTTTCAGTTGGCCTGCTTTTTTTTGTATAGTTTTTGAATTAGTTGCCTTCTACTTCTGATGCTTTCCAGCTTTCAAATGGAGGGTTTGAAAAAATGTTCTGTAAGGCCATGACTTTATTGTTATTGCTACTTTTTATAATTCATCTTCCTATTCAGTTCATCTCTTGTTTATATTCCAGTCTCTTACTCAAATCAGAGCATGTTTGCTAGGATAATCTGGACCCTAGCAATAAGATTGATGAAATTGCAAATTGGAGAGCTGCTGAACAAAAAACGAAATAACTCAAAAACCACAAATAAAAAAAATTTAAATAAACTGCAAATTTTCTCAGAATATCACTCTTTACATCATACTAAATGTTGATTCAAATGTGAACAACACGTTTAAAGCAGCTCTGGGAGAAAGGGTCATCGATTCTGTAATTGTTCTAAATTGATACATTTAGTTGATATTTTTTTTTATCTTTCTCTCTGCTGAGCTAAATCTCTGATTTCCATTGAAGGCAGCTGCTATAATTGATACAATAGTTTCTAATATTCCAAAGATACTGCTGAGGAATGTATCAATTAATATAAAATGTCAAAATAGAAAGCCACACTCACACTTAAAATCCACACGAAAATAATTGCTGCAGCAGCACTCCGATCATTAAATTGAACACAGACTTGTTATTTGCACCAATAAAAGTTCAAATCAATTATTGGAGTTCTGCTGCAGCAATTATTTTTGTTATCAACTAATATAGCAACTAAATATATCAAATGTACAGTTCAGATTTTGTGCCTGAATTACTGAGCTGCCAGACTGAAACACCAGAGACTGGAACATTAAACTTCAGTTTTGGAAATACTGTAAAAAAAAAATAAAAGATTGAAAGCCATTGAAAAAAAAAAGTCTGATGAATAATCTGAAAACTGCTCAATTGAAAGTGTTTGGAAGGTTAACAACCCTTTTAACAAAGTTAAATGATTGCTTATAATGGTTCCAAAAAGGAACACAATCTGGAGAATATGTTTCCCTGCTTCCCAGTTCTGTGATTTTCTCTCTCTGATTTTTCTGTCTGCAGAGAGAACATTCTAAATGCTGAAGCCATGAGAACAGGGCAATCAGATGAGATTCCAAGGACCTGGTATGGTTATTAAACATAAATAGTAGAAATGGGACATAAGGGTGGAGGTTGGTTTTGCTGATGACCTTGACAAACATGGAAAGTTTCCCTGTGGATGCCAATGGAACCAACAAATAAGACACAGAGATGCCTCCAGTTCTTGTCTTTATGATTCCTTAGTCGCCCATCTAGCTTATCCCCATCAGTACCCCAGACCAGCAGCCGGGACATTTTCATTTTGTTATCTGCAAAACTAACACAAAAGTTTTTTTGTGGTTCACAAACACTACTTTAACTTCAGTTAATTTAAAGCAATTTGATTTAACTACTTCATAGTGTGGAAACAATAATATTGAAAATAGGGTTGTAGAAGGGCAAAGTGTAAAGTATAAGTAAAGTTGTAATGGTATTATCATAAAATTGCCAAACCACTGTACTACTCCAAGGTAAACCCCATAACAAATTGCTAACAAATTAACTCTGGTCATATTTTTAATAGGCTGTCACCTCTCTAATGCATTACATTTCTGGGGGAAAATGTCTCCTGACAAAAGCATTGGTCTAACAGGCTGATAACTCCAATGCTTTCAATTTTGGAGAGATCTCCAGTATCAGTACCCATCTTTAAAGGCATGAAACTACCATTATAGAGAAGGGTATGAGGGTGTTACATCCACAAGGAAGTGTGACCTTCTTTCCTGCACAATAACTCCATGGCTTAGTAATCAAAAAGTAAAGTGTAATGGAAGTACAACTTTTCAGGCCAAATTTACTACAAACATTCAAAAAAGGACACATTCCTTGGTCCCAATTTTACTGGTAATTTATTCTGTTTAAATGTATGCATATTCAAAAACAGGGGTTTTTGTTTCTTTATGAGAAAAAAACTGCTAAATTGCCAAAAACTATACCACTTTGAAGCAAGCCCCTTAAAAGGGGGAGTATTGCAAAGGTAGTTTTTAGTGTAAGTATCACTTTAATTAGCTTTACTGGCACTATTCAGACAATATTATTAAGGAAAAAATTATTGTAGCCTTTTGTGTTTACGTGAAAGCTAAAAAGATAATTATTGATTTATGGGACTAAATGGAGGTAGAAGGTGAAAACTAGCCTTTGTTTTGTTTGTCACCAACAATACAATGTACAATAGAGTATCGGTTTTTACTTGATGAAATTCTCCACCTTGTTTCCTACAAGAAAATGGTTCTTAAATGGATTATCTGGGGTCGAAATTTGTGTTTTCACCTTCACCTCATCAATCAACACAAAATTAACAGTTAACACCTTATTGGCAAAAATCAGCATATTCTCAATGAAAGTTAATAAAAAACCTTTTTTAAAACAAAAGCCAGTTTCTATCAACAGAACCATTTGATAGTTCTATGTTTTTTAACCTTAAAACAATCATACATTTACCAAAAGGACTGATTATAGGAAAAGTTGTTTTTTTTATAAATTACAGGCTGGTACAAAATTAGATCTTAGCTTTTTATATGAATGAACAATTTGTCTACAAACTAATACATCCTCCATCCCTATTTTGACTATTCAATATCAGCAATCAATAAACTTTGGCATCTCTGCAACAAAGCTTAGATAATGACGCTGTATTAAATATTAACAGAAGGAAAAGAATGTTTTTTTGATATACAAGTATATGCTACTTTTTGGTGTTATAAACTTAGCACATATTTATAAACATGAGTTTTTACACCAAAAAAGAAAAATAATTATCCCCTCTGATGTTATGTGCAAATACTTATGTGTTGTATATTATATAAAAAAAGAACAACAAAAACCACCATTTGTGTAAAACTGACCACTTATTTATAAAGCTGTGGCTTTTAAATTTATACCAAGGTACCTATTTAACATAAATATAATTTATAAATTATAATTTATATTGTAATGCTTTTTTCATTATTTATAAAGCTGTGGCTTTTAAATTTATACCAAGGTACCTATTTAACATAAATATAATTTATTAATTATAATTTATATTGTAATGCTTTTTTCATTATGTTCATGTGCCACAGTTATGCAAAAGTTTACAACTCAGTGTGCTTGGCAAAATTTATTCAAGTTAATGGGAACAAAGTGTATCAAACCTACTTAGACACTTTTGGAAAAATTGTGTTGAATTGCTTTTTGATTACTGAACCAATTTGCTAGACACAGATTTTTGCACAGAAATGTTACGTGTGCCTCCTATTAATGAGTCACTACAGTTTAGTTAGCAACTATTGTTCCCTCTAGAGCATAGTTCACAATTTCAACTGCCATTATAAAAAACATTATTTTAAACTACTAATAAAGTCCACAACAGGTAGGAACCTTTACATTATCTAATATCTGTTCTTAGGGCAAGGCCAGACGTGACTTTTTTGTGGCGTTTTACGTTGCGTTTTTAAAAATGCTCCGTCAGGCGTAAATATACCACTGAAACCACACGCGACTTTCAACATGCGTTTTTCATGCTTTTTTCAGCACATAGGTTTCTTTTCCCAACATGTACTTCTCATTGTTCTCGTTCCTCAAAATTCCGCTAGCTAGAAAATAGAAAAGCTATTTACATGCAAAATGGAGCAGGAATGATGGTCAATACGCAATGTAATTACGTCACTGGCCTAATACTGCGTAAAAACCTATATGCGCCATTTATCTTGCAAGAATTTGGGCACCATATTTAAAATACGCTGCGTGTGTGTGGCTAATGTGTGGTTTCAAATGTGCAGATCCCATAGAGTCTATCGATTTGGTAGTTTCTTGACGTATTGGCGTTTTTGCTGAAAAACGCCAATACTGGTGTCCAGTGGCAGATTTCAGCTTGCAAGCACCCAGTGAGAATTGCCATTGTGCGTCTTCCATTAGTTTCAATGGTAGTCCAATTTATGCGTATTTACGCCCGACAGATCGTTTTTAAAAAACACAGTGTAAAAACACAGCAAAAACGCCACGTCTGGCCTGTCTAGGGATTATCAATGATAATGTACATAAGGAGTTATTTAAGACTCCCACTGACTTTTTTCGAAGTGAAAAAACTTCGAACTTCGACCCTCTAAGTTTTTTAAAGGGCTTTTTCGAGCGAAAATGTACCTATTTTTATTGAATAGGTCCATTTTCAATCAAATAAAAATCGTTTGAATCATTCGATTGCATCCTTCGAATTGAATCCTTCGGATTCTTGGAACTTAGAAAAATTTTCAGGATAGGTTCTATGAGGTCCCCCATAGACTAAAAAGGCAATTCAGCAGCTGTAAGGTGGCGAGGTGTTTAAATCGAAGGATTTTAAACGGCCAGTACTTCAAAAATTCGACTTTCAAATTTTTTTAATTTGAATCGAATTTTGGGCTATTCGATAGTCAAAGTAGCCCAAAATTACTTCAAAATTAACAATTTTTTTTTTGCCCCCATGTACCTGGATGGCTGGTGGTATTTTATATATTTTTGAATAATGAATATGTTATATTTAGAAACTGGAATACTGGCGAACAGAAAAAAAAAATTAACAGAGCTGCCAATCAAGTGGGCAGGCTCACTCAAAACATAACAGGTTTTATGGGAAGTTATATTTAAAGAATAAAACACACCTTTTTCAGTATATACACAGCAGTCACAGGTAACCAGATTCCCCACTGAACTGCACAGAAATGCCCACACACACACACACTACTTGCATTTTGTCCCTTATTTCTCACAGAAACAAGCACTTTTCTTCTCTCTAACCTACACTGAAACAGGACCAGTTTTATCATTTTCTCTCTCTTTCTCTCTCACTCACACTCTCTCTCTCTATTTCTCTCTCTCTTTCTCTCTCTCTCACACACACACACACACACACACACAAACACACTCAATCTTTGGATGAAGATCAAACAAGTATCAGGCTTCAGGTGCCTGGCAGAGAGACCCTGCAATGCTATCAAGAAAGAGGTAGAAAACAGCAGGTTCTTTATTTATCCTTTAGATGTTTAAATAAAATAAAGGCAAACTGGGATCCTTACACTTGTCCACTGCTGGAGGGGAGAATTCTGGGGGGTGTCAGGTGAACTTATTTGTCCCCTCCAGTGGATGTCTTTTTTTTTAAAGATCCACATAGAAAAGGTAAAACGTTAATATTGAACTAAAAACAGTATTAGATTATTCACTCATATCCATTTGCATACCTGTGGGCACAGAGCTATTTGAGGGAGGGGGTTGTA
Source organism: Xenopus borealis (assembly GCA_024363595.1). Classification (NCBI taxonomy): domain Eukaryota; kingdom Metazoa; phylum Chordata; class Amphibia; order Anura; family Pipidae; genus Xenopus; species Xenopus borealis. The sequence continues at coordinate 72,630,472 of CM044441.1, forward strand.
TTACCAGTAAGCAGTTTCATACAGGTGGCTGTGCAAAGTGGGCGGATTTTAACACAAAGCACCACCCAACTTGAACATATTAAAAGAGAAGCAGAGACAGGTTGGTGTTGTTACAGATAGCATCCCTTTCTTTTTATCGATTTAGGTCATTGCTGTTTTTCCCTTCAACAGCTTGACTGTGCATCAGCAGGCACATACAAGCTATCTGGGGAATAGTGTATTTATACCCGATTAAACTGGAAAGCAGGAAAATGGTGTGAAGAAGAATGGGTGTATAAACTTTAAATATCCTTCTAAAGAACAAAAATAATACAATTAACATAGAGTGGCCCAAACTTCATGCTGTTACTTTTTGGTGGATTTATGGCTTCCCCAGTAATGGCCCAAGTTAGAAATGAAATGCTTGAAGATAATGGAGAACAATCTGGTGGAGGGCATGGGGATGCACCAACCAGTCTTCAAATTGTTACTTTTAAGTGGCACCATGTTCAGGATCCCTACATAATTGCGCTTTGGATATTGGTTGCAAGTTTGGCTAAGATTGGTAAGTCAGTTCATTTATATTCATTTAATTTTGTTTATACATTTTGCAGTTAATTGTGATGTAGACATCTGATCCCTTATTGAAAAAAACAGGGATATAAATAAACTTTGATAAAAAAAAATCTAAATAAATTGTGTATGGGTTTGTACATGTACGAGGAGTACCAGGATTACCAGAAGTGTTTTAGACAATTGTTTATGTAATATAATCTTAGTGGATGGAAGGTTGTGTTTAATGATTTGTGGCACTAAAATATATTTATATTTACATACAGTAGTTTTTGGTGCTGAGAAGGCACAGTTTTAAGGGAGGGGGCTTTAAAGTGGGAGAGCTGGGTTCCTGTATTCCACTAGTTCTACTAGACAAAAGTACTGTTCAAATAGGAAAGATATGATTATATAGACAGAGGTTAATGTACTGACTACTGTAATAAATACGGCTATTGTAAGCCATCAAGGCATTCTGTAACCATACAATTTATAGAGGTCATGGAATGCTGAGTTGACTTGGGATAGCCTTTTAATTTTTATTAGGGTATTTTTATTAGTCTATCCTTCATTTGTAATATAAGGCACTAAGTTTGCCCAGGAGCAGTAACCAGTAGCAACAATTAGGATATTTGCTTTTAAACAGGTGACCACTATTTGCTACTTGCTGATTGGTTGCTATAGGCTACTTCTCCTGGGCAAACTTAGTGCCTTTTATTACATAACCCTAAGGGGCAGATTTATTAAGGGTCGAATTTCAAAGTGCCAAAATTTCGAAATTCTAATTCAAAAATACCAACCGAAATTAATTAAAAAAATGTTTCATTCGAATAGGTACGTTTTCTATTGAATAGGTCTGTATTGAAGCAATAGCATATTGGATCAAATTCGATTCCAATTTTTGATATTAGAAATTAGGATATTAGAAATGAAGTGGCTTGTATGATTTCTTGGACAGACGTAATATCAAAGGCTATTGTGATACTAAACACTATAGCAGGGGTACCCAAAAAGTAGATCAGGATCTACCAGTAGACCTTTAGCTGGTGAGCGGTAGATCTCAAGAAACTGTAAAAAAAAACAGTTTGTCTAAATAACAAATCATGTTTCATGCTTTTCATTCAGATATTTATTAGGTTAAGGTTACATAAGTAAATCATTTTTTTAAATATGGCAATATACATTTTCTCATAAATCAATGTTTAAGTAATATTTTCAATGGAACAGAATGTTAATACTTTTCTGGATGTAGATCAAAATGGGACAACTTCACTAAAAGTAGACCTCACTTCAGTAACGTTTGAGCACTCCTGTATAGATATGAGTTTATATAATTTATGTGAAGGTATGGAGGGGTGTGAGTATGGATGCTGGGTTTCCTTTGGAGGGTTTGAACTTAATGGATTTTGTCTTTTCAACTATGTAAATATGTACTTTGGAGTTCCATAGCCTATTTCAAAGTACTTTACCTTTGGGTGATGCAGCCTGCGTTATGCAGGTAGGCAGAGAGAAGTGGATCCATTCCTGTACACTTCTGTGTGTAGCTGCACTGACAAGCATAATGTTGACCTGAGCGCAGAGAAATGGAGATTGGCCCAAAAAATGCAAAGGCCAGTGTCTGCTCTGTGTAAATGCACTTAGGCAATTAGTTCAGCTACACAGAAAAGTGTATAGGAGCAGATCCACTTCTTTACACTTGCTCGCAAAATGCAGGCAGAGAGAAATGGGCGGTATGCTATGTATGCCTCACACTTTGGCTTCATGCATTTCAATATTATGGAACACTTCATGGACTTCTAATATCCATATATTTTAAAATAGGGCTTACATTATACAGCAGATCCATTCTGTAGCCTGCCTGCAACAGGGAACATCATTAGTCCATCATTCTTAAGAATATGGTTGTATTCTGAGACAATCATTCAGGTCAAGTCCTATGCCCTGGGCTCCAAAAGCAGCTCCATGCTAATTGATTATTTACAGCTCTGCATCAATCAGTTACTGCCCCATTCAAAAATAATCCACACCAGAAATGGACAAAGTGTTCCAAAATTAATCCAGGCAGGGTAAAGGGTCTTTCTGAACAGTAAGTTATCATGGGGTGAAACTGCGCAACAACTTACTTTCCTCATTTTTACCCACTATCAGATACTCATGATATTGAATGAGTGTGACCATACAGAGTCTGATCAGATTCAAATTAATGGAGCACGGGACTGCTTCTCTTAGCCTGCAAAATTACTCAGGCTGACAACAGCCACTGATCAGCCGTTGACAACAGCCTGTGTGCCCACAGCCTAAACAGTTATAGTAAATGAATAGATTTGTCAGGCAGAAATTTGTTTTGGCTGAACAGAATCTGGGATTAGGTGCAGCCCTAATTTATGCACTAAAAATGTACCTTCTGAAAGTGCTCTGCAGAGTGCTATAGTAGAATATATATTTTTGAGTGGTTGCCATGCAACAAGCCTTGGGCATATTGTTTAATTGCATTGTAATACTGTTCTATCTGGGTTACTATGCAGAATATTGATCAGACAATTTAGTACATTTCTGTCAGATAATATTAGTACATGGAAAGTTTAGTGCATTTTTGTCGGATATTGTAGTCTTCATTGGAAATATGGAAATTACATTTTTAATATGAGGGTAAAAATATTGTGGTTGAGACAGTGTGGAAGTGTGGCTAAAGAGAGAGTTGCTAAAAGGGGGGATGAATTGAAAACATTTTTTACCAACACTCTACATGCGGCATACCTGTTCCTGTCAGTTTAAAGATATGGTAACATTGATCCAACAATTTATGAATATAACAGGGTATGGAATCCCTTATCTGGAAACCTACTATTCAGAAAGCTCTAAATTATGGGCATTTCCCATAGCGTTCACAATAAACAAATAATTCTTATTTTTAAAAGTGCATCTGTAATAATAAAACAATATCTTGTACTTGATCCGAACTAAGCAGCATTAATACATATTGGTGGCAAAATCAATATCATTGGGTTTATTTCATAGTTTCAATTTGCAGCACTATAGGGGAAGTATGATTTTTTTTGTTTTGAAGGCTAAGACTAAGTGCTTCTCAAGCTGGCTATACATGTTCAGATTTTATTTGTTGTACGGGTCAATTATATATTTTAATGCCACTATCTAAAACTGTCATTAAAATTTAAACTGTAGGATTAAATTAGGAGAAGTACGGGGGTTGAATTCCCCTTTAATGGAGGCAAACCAATTTGAATGTGTTTATTCTTTAAACTATTTTTAGTAGACAAAGTATGGTGATTCAAATTACGGAAATATCCCTTAACTGGAAAACTGGTCCAGAGCATTCTGAATAACAGGTCCTATACCTGCACCTGAGAAATAATATTTCATGAGAACCAGTATTTGAAATTCAATAAAGCCTATATCAGAATATTGGCTTGCTGACATCGATAAATCACTTGAGTGTTTTGCACCACAACATTTGTGCTTGAATTATCCAGAATGTTTCTCTTCCCCCTTGACTATTTGATTAACCATAGAGCAATCTGTGTAGTCTCTAGAACACAAAATTAAAATACCTTTCTTTGTAACACCTAGCTAGAACCTAAGAGGCAGATTTATCAAGGGTCGAAGTGAAAATTAAAATGAAAAAAAAAAATCAAATTTTGAGCAATTTTTGTGTACTTCGACTAGGGAATAGTCCAAATTCAGTTTGAATTTGCAAAAAAATCAGTATCATGCACTGTCTCTTTAAAAATTTGACTTCAACCATTCGCCATCTAAAACCTGCCGAACTGCTGTTTTAGCCTATGGGGGACCTCCTAGAACAGGGATCCCCAACCTTTTGAGGTTGTGAGCAACATTCAGAAGAAAAAGGGGTTGGGGAGCAATGCTAGCATGAAAAATGTTCTTGGGGTGCCAAATAAGTGTTGTGATTGGCCATATGGTAGCCCCTATGTGGATTGGCAACCTGTATTGAGGCTCTGTTTAGCAGTACACCTGGTTCTTATACAACCAAAACTTTCCTCCAAGCCTGGTATTCAAGAATCAGCTCCTGCTTTGAGGCCACTGGGAGCAACATCCAAGGGGTTGGAGAGCAACATGTTGCTCATGAGCTACTGGTTGGGGATCACTTTCCTAGAAACTAGTTGGAGTCAATTGGTGGACTTTTTTTTGGGAAAATTCTATCACTTGGGTTTGAACGATTCGAATTTGATCAAATACAGACCTCTTCAATCGGAAAACAAACCTATTCGAACAAAAACAAAATTCAAATTAATTTCAGTTGTAGCCTTTCTATACAGCTTTCCATATCTCACCACTGGGGGCTCACTTGCTAACACTGGGCAGAATTGCACCTATCCAGAAAACCAGTGCAACCAATGAAAGATTAACTTTGCAAGTAAAGCAATAAATGCGATGGGTTACTGAACAGGTGTGTATTTGCACAATTAATAAACTGACACCCATGACTGCCTCCAATTATGGTGACATAAATTCTGTGTATAATGACAAGAAAGTTATTTATCTAAAGAGCTAATTGCATCAGTGGTGCATGTCACTAAACCCTTGTGCTAAGCACGAAGGTGTATCTGTAATTCCTTTTTTTTTTTAAAAAAAAGCTCTAAAAATGTTAGTAGATTTAGTGTCTGCCTTAGTATAGATAAGTGTAAAAACCATTTACCAGTACAAAACCTTGCCTGGTAAAAGTTGTTAAGGTCCTATGGAAGTCAATGAGAGCTGCTCTAACCCTACTGGAATGTTTTGGACTTATAGACACTTTCATTTTTGTTTTCACTAGGTATTGTCCAAAAAACTAACTTCAAGGTTAGAAGTATTTGTATTATTTTGGTCATTCATTTTTTTTTGTTTGTACTCTTCATCCTGATTAGTGATGGGCGAATCTCACCCGTTTCGCCGAAAAATTCGCGAATTTCCAACGCAATTCGCGAATTTCCAACGCAATTCGCAAATTGACGAAAAAATTTGCGAAACGAGTCGTTGCGTCGTTTCCGTCTTGTGTCGCGTCATTTTTGTCAAAAACAACGCGCGAATTTATTCGCCAGCGGCGAATCGCGGGAATTCGCCCCGGCGAATAAATTCGCCCATCACTAATCCTGATCTATTAATAAATGTCACAGCATTTGTAATATTAGAGAAAGTGAGTTTAGTTGGGTTTCAAAAACCTCTACAACCACTAAACTGACCTTTCATATATAGGCCTGATCATGTGCAAGCAAGCAAAAAATGATTGTAGCTTAGACTAATGACGTATATGTGTGTGAGGAAACCCAGACATTTGGAACAACAGTACTTTCTATGTACTGCAATGTGTTAGTCACACCCCTAGACTACATTTTCATCTAAAGGAAAAATTAATATCATTGAGCACCAGAGTGCTTTTAAATAAAGTTAAAAAGAAAATATTATCTCTTTGTATAAAAACATCAAGCATTCATTGGCAAAAAGTGGAACTTTATACTTTTCGACGTTTTGTGTCAACATTACACTTCCTCAGACGCAGTAATAGCTTACTGCGAAATGTGTAGAGTGCATGGTTACACTATGGGGAAGATTTACTAAATTCACAGGAAGGATTCGAAGTTCGATCGAATTTTCAAAAAGTTTCTAATTCGAATTTTCCAATGTTTTTGAATGCAAATTCGACCAGTGAAATTTGAAAATTCGATCGAATGATTCAAATGATTCGAATAAAAATCTATTTGAATATTCAAATATTCGACAGTCGAAGTACTTCCCCTTTAAATTTTTTTTTTTTTACTGGTGTGAAGCCAGTTGAAAACCTTGAGTAAAATAATGCTGGTCCAGATGATTATCATATAAACCATGATACATGGAACATTGCTACAAAAGCTAACATTTAAAAAAAAAAGATTGTGACTATGGGACTGCAAATACATGAAGTACATTATTATATATAATCTGCCACACTTACATTTTTCTATAACAGAAATGGCTAGCCCAATTTACAAAATGCTCAGAAGTTCAGGAATGCTTTTTTTTTTTTAGTAATAGCCTTTAACTAAAGACACAGCCTTAAATAATAATACATGTACTTGTATTTTTATTAGTTATGAATATTATTATCAAGAATACTAGTAATAATAATTCAACATGCTAGCATAGTAAGCTCTAATATCATCACCTGCTATGGATGCATCTGTGTGCCCCTCGTTGCAATTAAAATTTACCCAAAACAAAAACTGTAGATTAGCAGTGAGGTGCGCAAAAGACTAAAAGAATGTCAAGCAGCCTTTTAAGCTAAGTACCCTTGCCACGCAGCCCTTGCCAACCTTTGCAAGAGCTTCACATACTTCAAGGGAAACAAACGTAACTATATACAGGGGAATGCTACTCTTTCAGAAGACCTTCACAATTACTGTAATATGCATGATTTGAAGTTAAGCAGTTTGTTCAGGCTTTAGAACATCATACAAACATATGCTTCAGGTCCCCAAGCTGGATATATAATATGTTTTAATTTTGCACGGTCTAAAAAAGTGGTTCAGGATGCATTTCACTGCATGTTGTACTTGTATAACTATGCATGTGACAAATAAAGGAGTCAGTGCTAAAAGTAAAAATTACCACCTTTGATAGTTTTTCCATTTTGGTTACACATCTGTAAACACTTTCTAGTTAATTTCTATACTTCGTTTGAGCTACATATTAAGTGGATGTAGTGGAACAAATAACCCACATGTTGAGGTACCAGATTATGATAAAAACATGACACTGTTCAAGGGTGTCTTAATTAGCTGTAGCTTGAGTCAGTCTGCATTAGCCCTGTGGGGCAAATTCACTAAAACACAAAGCGTCTAAGGCTAGCGCTAATTCGCCAGCGTATATTTATATATATATATATATACAAATCTTCGAAAAAAGGGGTCCGCACTCTCAGGACTTAAAATGAGAATATGATTTGTTAATAGCACGGACTAACGTTTCGGCCTCTCCGAGGCCTTTCTCAAAGTGACAAACATAAAACAAAAAATGCCTTGTATCTATTAATTATGGACACTGCACCCAGGCAAGTTATACCAATTGACAAGAGTGCCGACTTCTCCCAAGTTTCTATATATATATATATATATATATATATATATATACATATATACTTCTATTATAACTTAAAGTTCCCACTGTATGCAAATTAGGCTTTGCTAGTGTAACTGCGCTTTGCCTTGGCGAAGTAACACTAGCGCAACTACGCTACCGTTCGCCGACCTGAGCAAAAATTCGCCTGGCGAAGTGCGCGAACGCTAGCGAAGCCAACGCTAGCGATTTTGCGCATCTTAGTGAATTTGCGCCTGTGATTCAGTTACATCCTCCTGGGGAAAACATACAAGTGAGTGTCAGAAGAAACTATTGGGGAAATTCACTAAGCGGCGAAAATTTGCTAGCGTTGCCTTCGCTAACGTTCGACGCACTTCACTAGGCAAATTTTTGCCAGCGCTACGCAAATTCACTAAAGTGCAGAGTTACCCTAAGGTTGGCAAAAGGTAGCGTAGTCTTACTTCACCAGGCAAAGCGCATTTATGCTAGCAATGCCTAATTTGCATACAGCACAAATTTCTAAGTATAATAGAAGTATATGTTACAGCCACTACATTGCACTACACAAGCCCAGGAAACCTTTAATAAAAAAAAAAAAAAGTTGTCCTATTGCCCTAAACATGTGCCCCCTGTATAGTTAAGTTGCCATATGTTAGGAAATGTAGGGGGAAGGAGGATAACCCCCCAAAAAAATTTAGCTCTTTTTCAGACTATCACCCTAGAAAGGTAAAACACGCCAGCATTTTTTGGGACTTTCAAACTCCTATCTATTGTATTGAACTTCGCCAGGTCTGGCGAAGTAACGTCTAGCGTAAGTGGTAACGTTCAGTAAAATGGTCATCTTAGTGAATTTGTGTAATTACGATCCTTCGTCAGTCCGAAACTTCGCCTGGCGTAAGGGTGCGAAGTTGCGCTAGTCTATCTACTTCGCTAGCGAAATTCCCCAGAGTTAGTGTTAGTGAATTTGTGAAAATACAATTTGATGTCACGCTGGCGAATTAGCAGTAGCGTTAGATGCTTCGCGCTTTAGTGAATTTCCCCCTATGAGTGCATACAGACAATCTGTAGGTTCTGGCAAATGTCAGAGGGGCTGCTGTACGTTGCCATAGACAATCACTATTTATTGGGCTCGTGGGGGGTTGTTTGGACCTCTGTGTAATTGAAATGCCAGGGATTCTTTTGAATCCCAGTCCAGACCTGCACCAAACTATAGTCCAAGTAAGATTCCCCACTTTATGGGGATACACACGCATAAGAGCTTTGTCTGTCTTTTAATTACCAAATTATGGAGGCACTATTATGTGAAACTATGTAATATACAATATACACAATATACAATACACCCATGTACACCCCATAGCAACAAAGAAGACCCATCATTACTTATTGCAGTTTGGTTGCTATAGGTAACAGCATTCAAGCTGTGTTAGAACCTTCATTGGCAAATAGTTTACACTTTGTTACACTTTACATTCAACACTACAGTTAGTTGCAGAATTTTCTCATAGACCTTTATGCTCTGAATGTATTGTATGTATAAATAAACTTGTTTTTGTATACAAGGTGGTGACATTTTAAAAGTAAATGTTCAAACAGTGAGGACAACATTGTGTTAAACTAATATTAGTAATACAGTTACCAATCTTAAAGTGATACTGAGACTAAAAAATGAAATTTAACATATGAATGTACATTAATTTTTACCTATAGGTCATGTTGATCACTTTTTGCTGAAATGTGTGTTTTTGTATATAACTGTTAGCTGAAATGTATAAGCCTGACTCTCTGGCACCCTGGCACTCTTACTTTGCCAACCTAACAGTCCCATCTCAGTCTGTTAGTTACAGTTGCTAATGATAACAGATGTCGGGTGCACAAATATGGCAGCCCCCTCATACAGGAACATGGGGGATCAGACAGGTAATGTAAAAGCATCATGCAAATATCTTATGGCAAAGTTAGAAGTAGCTTTCAAAGCCAGTTATTATAATAGAGGTAAAAAAGAGTTTGACTTCAGGTGTCAGAATCTCTTTAAGTGCAATGTTCTAACAGACATGTGAGGAGGTTGCCCCATAGAGCTTACTGCCTGAATGGAAACCATCATATACTGGCAAGTGTTACATAGTAACATAGTAAGTTAGGCTGAAAAAAGACTCGCGTCCATCAAGTTCAACCTTTATTTTAAATTTTTTTTTTTTATTTTAACTGCCTAACTGCTAGTTGATCCAGATGAAGGCAAAAAACCCCCATCCTAAGCCTCTCCAATTTGCCTCAGAGGGGGAAAAAATTCCTTCCTGACTCCAAAAAGGCAATCGGACTAGTCACTGGATCAACTTGTATAATGAGCTATCTTCCATAACCTGTATTCCCTCAACAACCCCTTTTTAAAGCTATCTAATGTATCAGCCTGCACAACTGATTCATGGAGAGGATTCCACATCTTCACAGCTCTCACTGTAAAAAACCCCTTCCGAATATTTAGGTGGAACCTCTTTTCTTCCAAACGAAATGGGTGAATGGGTGTCATCTGGAAAGACCTACTGGTGAATAAAGAATTAGAGAGATTATTATATGACCCCC
>CM044441.1:72644529-72676267 GCA_024363595.1 Xenopus borealis
GAAATCAGCCCAGTTCTCCAAAAACCCAAAAACCTCCTCCCTACACCAATCTCTCAGCCAGTCTCTCAGTGTTAAGACTAGACTTGGCACAAGAGATATTTCTCGAAGAGATAGGAAGAATAAAAACTGTTTAAATAGATAGGTTGTGCAATTGATCCTTAGCATGCAGGTCTGATTCAAAACCAACAGTTATGTTTCAGGTGTTCCCCCTCAATTCACTGATATTCAGGTGTCAAATGCTAAAAATTTGTGCAATTATAATTTTCGCAAAACTTGTCAAAACTTTTCCTGCACCAAATTTTCAAGCTAATTTTTTGATGAACAGACTAAATTTGTGGATAGGAGTTAGGTTGACTTTGTTTTAATAAAAAAAATTGTAATACATTTAGGGGCAAATTTACTATTATTCCCGAAAATTTGCTCGACCATATTTGATCGTTGAATGCTAATCGAATAGTTTTAGACTTCGATCGTTCTAATGCTATTCGATCAGGACTTAGCCTCAGAAGCCTATGGGAGTGCTCCCATAGGCTTCTATTGCAATTCGGTAGGTCCAATCTGACAAAGTAGGCAATCGAATAAACTTTAAAATTTAAATCCTTCGCTGATCTAATGATCGATCATTCGACCATTTGCTGTTTGATGATCAAATATGCCAAAATTTGCATATTCGACCAATCGAGTAGATCCTATGATCGAAATTCGATCAAACTTCGATCTATTCACGTGAATTTAGTACATCGGCCCCTTAGTAAACCCCCCCCCCCGAAGAGTTGTTTGGTTTATTCATATCTTGCAAGTTTGGAAAACTTGTAAAGGCATTTTGCTTGATTAAATGCTTGTGTAAAAATTAGTTTTCTTGAATTACTGTAAATGTTAACATTGGTGTTGTACCTTACATGATTTCAGTAATGAAAATACTAGCCAGGTCATTCATTAGGTAAAAAGTTTTTGTTGTTGAACTTAAGGCTAATTACAGTTTCATGTAATTGAGCTGTTTAGTGTTCATTCTTTTGGAACAAATTGTGTAACTTTATTGGTATACAATTACCTAAGCACTGCACTCTCATATACCAAAGATTATTTATGTATTAAAGAGATACTGACACAAGAAATGCTTTTTTACAACTATCATAACATTTTCTTTGCATGCTCTTTATACTTTCCTGTAATAGTATATTCCTGATGCTTTTACATTACTTATATGCTCCCCCATGTATTTATATGACAGGCCACCTTATTTGTGCTGCAGTAGTCCGCAGGTGTTAGTATCAGGTTTAAAACAACAGCAGACCTAACAGCAAAAATTGATAAACATGACCTATAGATAATTTTAATGCACATGATTCCTTTTGCTTCCATTAGCTCTTGAAGATGCATATGTATTTATGTGCAGAGCTTTAAAGTGGTTTTCTGCTTATATTACACTAGAATTCCAATATTTTTTTGATAACAGTTTTGGGGTCATTACAAGTCCAAAATTATAAATGTGCTATCTCTTATGCAGCACAGTACAGCTAAAACCTGTGACATGAAGAAAATACACATGGAGCATGGATGGTTTGAGGCAAGGTTGTGTGTACCTGGAGGTATACCAACTTTTGTTAGTCCTACAACACCCAGCACAGGGGCCAGAATAAAGCTGGCCAGAGGCACAAAGATACAATAGTACAAAACAGCAGTTCATACAATGATGATGGATGCCTCCCTTTGAATTTAATTATAACTTGATATGGATTTGCATGCCATTCTGCTATTCAAACATGAGATCTTATAAAAAAACACAAAAACAGGACTAATGCAGTTTAGGGGTGATTTGCTAACATTTGCATTTCTTCCAGCAATTATATCATAAAGCAGTGTCATGCTAATTCAGTATAAACACTAGTGCTGAGTCGACCCAAAATACATCAAGATAAACCAAGGAATGAAAATGTAATATATGGATTTTATGATTTTTTTTTTAATTTTCATGTTTTATTTTGAGGATAGCTGTCAATTAACACTTTTAATATACACAAAAAACCAGTACATCTTATGTGCTATCTTTTATTATGGATTCTACTAATATGATATCTGCTCCCAGACATCCTTACTGTAAATATGTTCTATTAGTGTTTACTAATGTATTTTGTATATATTATACTTTGTATGAACTACTTATAACAGAGTGTTTATAATCTGCACTCTGGTTATTTCCCTATGGGACCAGACTGTAAATTATATCCTTATAAACGGTGCGTTCTGACGTTAGAATAATATAAATACAAACAAATACAAAGTACAGTTGCATTACAGATTAAGAGATACGTGTCAAACAATTCCCATCCCTGCCCCATTGAGCTTGCACTCTAAGTGGGAGAGTAACTTATAGGAACTTATATGAGCTAGTGGAATGACTAGGTATTGGGCCCCACAGCAAGATCTATGCCCCACCCCCTAACTTTGGGAACAAGATATATTCAATAAAATATATTGCTGCTGTTTATCAGTCAAAGTCTCACGGGACAATACCTTGCACACATCTCCAAGATTTATGATGGCAGTCCTGTGTGCAAAAAGGCAAGGCGTTTATAAGTTATTCTTTTTTTTTTTATCACTTTATGGGAATCCATAATCTATGGGAATCTATATGTCAATAGTTATATGTGCATTGTTTTCAGATTTCAAATGTAGTGGGCATATGCAGTAGACTGAATTATTATGGCCTGCATAGTTAAGTCACTTGGTAAAAAGCAGGTAGCTAAAGTTTAATTATACCAAACTCATTAAAGTTTTTACTACATTTTAAGAGGTTATTGCCTTGAAAGCTGGATGAATCCAAACTCATACCAGTTCTAAGATCAAGTACAAAAGTGAAAAGTAATTTCAGATAAGTGCCTGCAGATATTATAGCATAGTCATTTTCTAGTTAAGGTTAATTATCTTGACCTGCTATTTAAATGGAAAAGCAATTATTGCACCAAGAAGATGAGCGTTAGTTTGAGAAAGGAGGGGTTGACAATCCAGATATTTGCATTTCTGTTTGTTAATCAGTAACCTCCGTTATAGTCCTGTTTATCCCTATTGGGGAAATAAAAATTGTTTTGTTAGCGCAATGACCATTGCAAACATTAGTGACCAAGATTTTAATTGTTTGCATCCTTTTTGACCAATTTCAGACTTCAGCTACTTCCTCGCAAAATTTGAAAACAAATGGCTTTTATGAACATGAGCAGTATATATATAAATATATACAATCACAAAGAGTTTATTGTGACAAAATATTTAACAAAACTGCAGAGCAGGTGTTAATGCTAACCTTTGCTTAGGGATAATGGGCAATGTAATATTTGCCAGCAAATTCTTTTACATGGGGCAAATTTATCCTTATTCATGAATTCGAGGGCTTTTAGCCCTCAAATTCGGCAGAAATTCGACTGTCGAATGGAAACCGAATAGTTTTAGGCTATTTTTTGAGCGCTATTCAATTTCTCGGAAAAATGGTACGATCGAACAACGATCGTGCGATTTCACAGAAAAATCGTGAAATTTCCTTCGATCATTCGAAAAATTTGTACAATTCGAATGATCAAGGCGTTCGATCGTACAAATGGTATTCGAGCAGGTAATAGAAAAGAAAGCCTATAGGGGGATTCCCATAGGCTTCTATTGCTATTCGGTAGGTTCAATCTGGCAAAGTAGGCAGTTGAATAAAATTTTAAAGTTGAAGTACTTCGATCATCGAATGGTCGAATGATTGAATATTTGATCGTTCAATCTATTCGATACGATCGAATTTTGCATATTCGATGATTGAAGTGGCCAAATTTGCATATTCGAATATTCGATAGAATCGTACGATCGGAATTCGATCGAACTTCGAATTATTCACGTGAATTTTGTAAATCTGCCTCTATGATTTTAATTACATTCCCCCAATATCTCTAACCCCATAACCAAAATAATTCATGCTACCTGCATTTTGTAAGACTTGTTTTACAATATTTTTCCACATGGCAAACTTTAATCTAGCATTCTGCCCTGGGACATTTCTTGTTTTTGATACCTTTGAAAGATAAATGGTAGACAAGATTGGCTTTTTCCCCCTACATTTTGAGGTAAACTGCTCTTTAAAGTATGTTTAAATTAAATATGGTTGTCTTTTGTACAAGGAGGGGTGAGGCCATTACTATCAGAGGACAGTCAGTTGAGCAGGAAAACACCTGCTCAAAGTAACATAGTACCGCACTCAACGAGAATACTTATGAAAAAAATCAAAATGTATTGAAAAAAGACCAAAGTCTATCAAGCACAACCCATACAAATAAACCCGGTGCACATAGATATATATATATATATATATATATATATTGTACTGTGCACCGGGTTTATTTGTATGGGTTGAGCTTGATAGGTCTTTTCCTAACCCAACTTTACTATGGATGATTATTAATAAATCAGCACCATAGAAAAATTGAGATTTGGTTTAATAAAGAAGGTTTTGGAGCACAATGTAGTAAACTGTGTTGACTGCTTTCAAGATGCAGAGAGCTAGTTATGGAAATTTTACTTATTTGCATGAACATAAAATTATGAGACAGGTATATGATTTATTATGCAGAAATACATTTCCTGGAAAGCTCCAAAAGACAAGAAGAACATTTTTCTCAGTTTTTTTTTTTTTTTAATTCTTAAATTTTGAGTGCTTTGCTTTTTCTACCTTGCTGATGAAAGAGCAGTTCAGATAAATTTTTTCATGTTTCTTATTAAACTGGCAATTCAAGGGCAGGCTCCTGCAGACAGAGTTATCAGATTGCTGGCTTAGGTATGTGGGCCTCCCCTTGGCCTACCTTATTAAAATCAATATTAAAAATCAATAAATCCAAACCACAACCCCAGTCTCCCAGAAGGTAACAAACCAGTAAATGAGGGTCAATGTATATACATTCAAGGTTAAGCAGTGGTAAAAATAACATAAATGCTAGTTGCTAACAATGGAATTTCTATTTTAGCTATTTTTATTTCTATTGAATTGAATCTGTCTATGACAGTTTCCCAGAGAGTAAGCATCAGGACAGCTTTTATTAAAACTGGCAACAGCAGCTACAAAATAAAGGCAGTTATCTTTCCAAGCAACAAAAAAATGCTTCTAGCAGCAGTATAAGTTCAATATTAACAAAAGGCAGTGCAATTACAGACCTTCCACGTGGTGACTGTGTGTGTACAGGCACATAGGATCCTTTGTGTCAAGATCCTAGACACTCTTTCCCTGTCTCTCCCAGCTAGTTCTGTTGAGAGACTGAGAGAGAGTAATCATGTCCCCCTCGCAAGCATCTTTACTCCAGAGAAGACAATTCTGACAGTCTACCCTCTACAAATTAAATCTACCATACCTTTAACCAAGTAAGTTGCATGCCTCTGCATTCTCTCTGGCTGATTTATATTGTTCTTAAGGACTGCATACTCAAGGCAAGGACTTAACATGGACCCATAAAGAAGCAAAATTATGTTTTTCTCCCTTGATGTAATGCCCTTTTTATGCTAGTGTGTACTTTATTTGCTTTAATAACCACATAATGACACTTTATGAATTTAGTTATCTACTAAAATTCGCAGAACCTTCTCAATTAAGGAAACCTCCAACAAATGCCATTTAGTGTACAATCCGCATTTATATTATTTCTACCAAAGTGCATAACCTTGCATTTATCAACATTGAATCTCATTTTCCAGTTTGCAAAGTTGCAAAATCCTTCATGGAACTTTTTGTTCTTCACTATTTAGTATCATCAGCAAAAATAGACTTTCAGTAGTAGAAGACCCCTGTGGGACTTCACTAGCCAATTAGTCCAATTACAATATGTTCCATTTGCTACCACTCTTTGTAATAAATCCTTCAGCCAGTACTTCATCTGAGTTCAAATACTATGTTCCAGGCAAATATTCCTTCATTTAACCATTAACCTTCTGTGTGGTACTGTATCAAATGCTTTAGCAAGTCTAAGTAGACATCCATTGCCAATTCAAAGTTCCTGTTAACCTCCTCATAAAAGGCAATGCAATGAAATTACATAAAACCATGCTGGCACAAACTCAAGTATTATGATTCCTTAAAGGACGTCAACCCCAAAAATAATTTTTGCCTAATAAAAGAAAACATGATTCTAAGCAGCTTTGCAATATACATTCATTACACATTTTCTATGGTTTTTTAAGTTATTTGTATATGAATTGCTATTGAAAGCAGTGTTTGCCCCTTTCAATTCTCTGTACTGATGGCTCTGGCTTTTGAAACAATGTAACTAGTGATGGGCGAATTTATTCGCCAGGCGCAAATTCGAGACAAATTCCTGCGATTCGCCGCCGGCGAATACATTTGCGAAATGCCAGTGAAAATTCGATGGTGTAAAAAAAACCGTGTTGCGCACCGAAAATGACTTGACATGCGTCGCATATCAAAAAAGTGCTGCAACTCGTTTCACAAATTTTTTGGCGAATCAAAACGGGATAGATTCGCCCATCACTAAATGTAACATAAGCCAACCGATTAACAGACCTGTCTTGCTGGAGGAGACTGGCTTTTGCAATATTGTTTAAAATGTAACAACCAGGAATTATGTAAATGCTGCTTTCAATAGCAATTACATTTACAAATAACTTTTAAAGCACCAACAATTTTAAATACATAATTCTGGAAAGTCGCTTATAATCGTGTTTTCTATTATTAGGCAAAAAGTCGTTTTTTGGGTTGACATGTCCTCTAATGTCCCTTCAATAGGCTTGACTACCACTGATGTCAGACTAACCACCTATAGTTTAGAGGCTGAGCATGTGATCCCTTTTTCAATTTTGGCACCAAAACAGAGAAGGAAATTATCACAGAATGGAAGGCTCAAGGATGGTAACGAAGACTTCAAAATGCACTAGTGTGTATGTCTCGATGTCACCATGTTTGTCATGATGCTTGCCATTGCATAGCAACATTTAGTGCTGCACACGCATGTGCCACTGGGGACTGGAATGCACCTATGGGCAGGTTCGCTTAAGGGTAAGGCAATGTGCCGGACCACCACCATGCACCCATTCTTTGAGGAGTGCCTATGGGTGCTCCCAAGGAGGAACTGAGCTAGGAATTAAATCAATTGGTTAATCATAAGGAATTTGATGGAATTAGAGGAAGAATATCTGCATTTTTCTTTTCAAATACAATAGAAGTCTTTATAATTAAGGCAAAATTTAAGATAGCAGAGACAGAAATTGGAGAACAAGTCAAATAATTGGAGAAAAATTATATACCCCAGGTAGCTGACTCCTGTTGACCCACCAATAGTGGGATTGTGTTTCTGAAGTCAGTGAAGGCCTAGAATAATAGGTGTAGCTGGGTACTTATTAGACCAGAAGGAGATCTCTTAGAAATGAAGGTTGCCTATCTAAAGCCAAAGAGGTGCTATGGTCAAGAAAATACGTTATATCCTTTTCTGATGTTCATTATTTAATTATTAAGACCATAGCAGCCAATATGAGAGCATTGTATTGTCTTTTTGGATTATTATTGAAATCTAATAAAAAGAATTTGAAAAGAAAGAAAAGAAAATACGTTATAAGTTATATGTCTTCCATTTACACCTTGGGGCAAATTCACTAAGATCCGAAAATTCGGATTGGCTTCGCTAGTGTTGGCTTCGCTAGTGTTGGCTTCGCTAGCGTTGGCTTCGCTAGCGTTGGCTTCGCTAGCGTTGGCTTCGCTAGCGTTGGCCGCACTTCGCCAGGCGAATTTTCGCCAGCGCTACGCAAATTCACTAAGGTACGAATTTATGCTCAGGTCAGAGAACAGTAGCGTAGTTGCACTAGTGTTACTTCGCTAGGCAGAGCGCAGTTACGCTAGCAAAGCCTTATTTGCATACAGTGGGAACTTTAACGTATAATAGAAGTATATGTTACAGCCACTACATTACACTACACAAGCCCAGGAAACCTTTAATAAATTAAATAAAGTTTTCCTATAGCCCTACATGTGCCCCCTATATAGTTGTGTTGCCATGTTAGGAAATTTAGGGGGGGAGGAGGGTAACCCCCTTTTTCAGACTATCACCATCCAATGGTAAAACACTCCAGCGTTTTTTTTTTTTGGGACTTAAATTTTTTTTTTCAACCACCTATCTATTGTATTGAACTTCACCTGGTCTGACCAGGCAAAGTAATGTCTAACGTAAGTGCTAACGTTCAGGAAAATAATGATCTTAGTGAATTTGCGTAATTACGATCCTTCGTCAGTGTGCAACTTCGCCTGGTGTAAGGGTGCAAAGTTTCACAAGTCTGTCTACTTTGCTAGCGAAAATTCGCCAGACCTGGTGTTAGTGAATTTCCGAAATGATGTCACGCTGGCGAATTAGCGCTAGCTTTAGACGCTTCATGCTTTAGTGAATTTGGGCCCTTGACAGAAACCAAAGGAAGATGGAAAGCTTTGACATAGACTTGGTCAATAAAGTTTCCTGTGGTTCTGGAGGCAGTAAAGAGATCTGTATATTAGGGAAATCGTGAAAGGTACTGATACTCAAGACCTGGACTAGGACCGAGGCATTCCCAACAGACCGAGGCATTGTAGTTTACCTTTTGTTATGGGAATTGTTTAGATTTATTACGAAAGAACCTAACAAGTTAGCCACTATTACCACAACACATCCATAAGTGTGGAGACCTTCTGCAAATTATTTCTTCAGGGGAAAGTCTAGTAACAACAAGTTTCTTAGAGAAAAAAAAAAAAACCTGATGTCTTTAATGCATTTTGAATGGGACAAAACGCCCATTAACAATGCTTTTGGAGAGAGAAAAACTAACAAAACATGCTTAGAAAGCTTAGCACAACATATTAAAAAAATTACTGGCACTTAGTATGAAAAGGTAAATTCTTCCATGGCTTGTAACATGTAATGCACGTATGAATTCTCGGGACTGTGGGTTTTCTAGATATGGGATCGTTACGTGTTTTTGGATCACCGTGCCTACTAGAAAATCACTTAAACGTTATGTAAATCCATTAGAATATTTTGCCTCCAATAAGGATTTATCTTAGTTGGGATCAAGTACAATGTACTGTTTTAATATTACTGAGAAAAGGAAAATCATTGTTAAAAAATTTAATTACGTGATTAAAATAGGGTCTATGGGAGATGGCTTTCCTGTAATTTGGAGCTTTCTCTATAATGGGTTTCTCAATAAAGGATCCTATACCTGTAACATACAATCAATACAGTTGTGTCACCAGGTTTTAAATATCTAGAGCAGTCGATGTCAACTAATTTCTGATCATAGGATTATTTAAATATTGCAAGCCAACTATGTCAGAACCTGGCATTGTCCATAGATATCAGTGATATTTGGGGATATCACATACTGTATGTGCTATTTAAGATCATGCAGCAAAGTTGTGTAAGAGGAAGGAAATCTTAACAGCAGGGAAATACATCCTTATTTTTTTTTTTACTCTGTACACACCCACACACACACACAATGTATTTTACTAAGTAAATGTTTTATCTTTTTTATGGGAAATTTAATGCATTTGAATTCCAGAACTCAGAAACATTAACAGGGGCTAAATATAGTGTGTATTGTTTTTGACGTATAAAGTTCACATTTTGTGCAGAGGAAATTATGTATTAGAAATGCAGGCACTGTAAGGAAAGGATTTACAAACACTCCGAATATTAAATACTGCACGCTAAATACTATCACATATGTAATAAAAAGTTCTAAGTTGCCCTGGAGCACTAACCCATAACAACCAATAAGATTTTTTGCTTTTAAGCAGGGGACTAGTAAATGCTAGCTGCTGATTGGCTGCCATAGGTTACTACTCCAGGGCAAACTGTCTTTTATTACATACCCCCCACATGTATTATATTACTGACATTGTAAAATACTATTCTTGATGCATGGCTCTCCTCATGCTTGTAGAAACATTCTTGACACAAGTCTGTGACAAATGGGGCAGCAGAGTCTTTAACTGCTAGGGTGATTAGACTGTAGAGAGTTGTTTAATGGTATTATGTGTTTCTAAAATTAATCTTTAAAAAGTATTGAGTCCTAGAAAAATGTAGCTATGAGTCCAAGGAACTACTACTTTTACTAGTTGCTGCTCTCTCTCAGAGTATTATGAATTTATATACAGATCACAGAAATAAATGAAAAATAAACAATAAAAAACAATGAAAATATTTTTTTTACATAACCAGGTTTCTTCTTTCAATAGTTTAAAAGCCTACAGGTACACAACTGGGAACAGTTCCAAGTAACATTAGGACAGCAGGCTAGAGTTGCTCTTTACTGCCGTTATTAAGTGGGGATTATTGTCTAAATTACTAAAACCAATAAACCAATAAAGTACAAGGACTACTGGCAAATCATACTTCAACCTTAACATATAATACGCTTCAATATGTTCTGTTTCTGTTATTATATTAAAGCCATGTAACATAACTATTTTGGTAGTCTTTATATTTTTTCTGGCTATAAAAAATGTAGCCATCCACAAACCCTGATTTTATATTTGTTGTATATATATATATATATATATATACATATATATATATACATACTTATATATATATATATATATATATACATATATATATATATATAAACACTGTTCCAAGTAGGTGCACTCAAAGAAACGGGATCAATCGCCTGGGTGCTGGAAACACAAATTTTAAATAATGCAAAAAATAACCGCACCCCAG
This sequence comes from Xenopus borealis, assembly GCA_024363595.1. Lineage (NCBI taxonomy): Eukaryota > Metazoa > Chordata > Amphibia > Anura > Pipidae > Xenopus > Xenopus borealis. The sequence continues at coordinate 72,655,251 of CM044441.1, forward strand.
GAAACTTTCTCAAGTGAAAAAATATATATTTACAGTAGTAGATTCAACGTTTCGGCATCAGAACTTGTGCCGTCCTCACACAAGTTCTGATGCCGAAACGTTGAATCTACTACTGTAAATATATATTTTTTCACTTGAGAAAGTTTCCTGGGGTGCGGTTATTTTTTGCATTATATATATATATATATATATATATATATATATAAGACCAACAAATGTTCCGCACACCACAAAAAAAGACAACCTGGGTGCAAAGATAAGTAGAATTGCAAAAAATGGCAGCACATCCAAGGATTTGACAATACAGCAAGAAGTCCAACAAAGAAAAGGTTTATTGATATCCGACGTTTCAGTTCCACACAGGAACTTTCTTCAGGGAGAACACAGATCGCAAGTGCAGGGAGAGACATTTAAATGTGAGGAGTTGGCGCCAAAAACAGGAAGTGAGGTAGACAAATCTAATCTATCAGTGAACACCACAATAAAATATTAGTTAGCACCCGTGAATATTGTAAACAGGAATTGTAATATTCAAAGACCTACCCTGTGTCTGCAACAATGATCCGCCGCATAAGATTATGTTTTAGTCCGCAAACAAAGGGGGCGTGTCAGCCACGCGTATTGGGATCCAGCAGTGATGGATGCTGTCTAGCAGCGAGAACATCAGGGAGGCAGGCCAGTACAGCTGAGGTTGATAGGACCGCCCACTGGTTACCTCGGTGCGGTACCATAGGAACAGGAACGTATAGGTATACTGATGCATCCTAAGAGAGCGCCGTGCTGCATTGGAAAGATAGCCAGCACGAAATATCGTACGTCCACACGGAGGCACATAGTTTACACGGAGGAGAATATCCTCCTATATATATATATATATATATATACTATGTATAAAATTAGATCAGTTCAACGTTTCAATCTCCATTTAAGACCTTTGTCAACGTTGATGTGAGCTAATTTTAGAAATGTATTAAATAAAATAATTTTTTAATAAATCCCAGTGTGCATCAGTTTACAAATATATTTGATATATTTATATATAGACATACATATGTGTATGTATAATTATAGATATATACTGTATATACTGTATATAGTCTGTGTAGCTCATAAAAGAGGTAGATTTACTAAGGGTTAAAATTCAAATGAAAAAAAAATGTGAAATTCGACCATAGAAATTTGTTTGGGGGGGGGGTTTCGATCAAAAATGTATTGTTTTCAATCTAATTCGAATTGAAAGATTTAAAAAAAAAATTGATTTTCCAGGACTTGGAAAAATTTTCAGAAAAGCTTCCAGGAGTTTCCCCATAGGCTACAATTGCAATTTTGTAGCTTTAAGGTGGCGAATAGTTGAATTTGAAGCATTTTAAAGAGACAGTACTTCGAAAATTCTAATTTTGGGCTATTCTATAGTCAAAGTAGCCCAAAATCACGTTGAAATTAGAATTTTTAAAATTAAAATTTTATTCGAATTTTCATTTCGAACCTTAGGGGCACATTTACTAAGGGTTGAAGTGAATATTTGATTAAAATTCGAATTTAAAAAGTTTGAAGTAATTTTGGGCTACTTCGACTATTGAATAGCCCAAAATTAAATTCTAATTGAAAAAAATTGTATTTACCAAAATACAATGCTGCTATTTACAGTAACTGCTCTAGTAATACACAAAAACAGTAAATTTTTATGCATACATTTTTTTGCTAGACATTTAACTTGTAATCTTAACCTATAACTATACTGGGAATTGGCCAAAGTAAAACGGTTACTATAGGACCATCTCCATCTTCAGTCTTCAATTTGGTTTGACAGTTAGATACATGCATCTGTTTGGCAGTTTTCTCTTTAAATATGAATGTATGTCTAATGTCTATTCAGCATATGATTAAGTGCCCCTAAGGCACAAACTGGTAAGGCCTCAGTCATGATGTTTTAGTTCAAATAAATAATGTTTTTAACTACATCCTTTTTTTGAAGTGTGTTCCGGTTTGTGCCAGCCCATCACCATTTATTAGTTGCTATATTGTCTTTTTGAGCTGAAAGTTAGGGGTTTTGTGCACCTGGATCCTCCACTTCTTTAGGGTAAGTTAAACCTAAAATAACTATTTTTTGCGCTCACACTGAACATTCTCTTTATTCATATACCTCCTAGAACCTGTCCTTAAAATTTTTCTAAGTCCTAGGAATTCGAAGGATTTTGCGGAAAATTGTTTGAATTGATCTAACGATTTTTATTCGTTTGAAAAAAGCCATATTCGATTGAAAATGACCCTCCCAAAAAAATTTGATGGTCGAATTTTGAATTTTTTTCACTTTAAAATTCGGCCATTAGTAAATCTGCCCCTAAAAGTATGGTGAAAATACAACACGTTTTGGAGAATTAACTTTAAAGTGGTGAAACTCTCTTTGCATTGGTGTATATTCCCATATTTTCTCCGGTTGAAATTTTTCATGTGAATATTTTCCAGTTTACTAAGAGCACAAGAACAAATTTTCACTTTGGCTGGCAACTACTATTATAGAGATAAAACACCTACTTTTGAATCTCATTATCTAGATCACCCCCTCAAAGCCGATTTTCTGTATATGTGAGTTCTTAATGGTGAAAATTCTCTAGACAATTTTCCCAATTACAATTGTGTAGGGAAAATATACTGATGAATTTTCACAGAGAAATTACTCCAGGGGAAAATTCATCACATTTCTTTTGAAAAAGTGCACTTATGATTTTTAGTAAATATGAAGTGGTGTGAATACACCTGGCAAATTAAGATAACCTTTGATGAAGTTAGACAAGGAGAAAATTTACACTTTAGTAAATGTGCCCCAAAGGGTATAGTCAAACAATTTGGTACAACACATTTGTATTCACTTGGGGGGTGGACAGATAACTTGTATAAGAACCCCAACATTTCTGATAGTGGTCCTGATGAGGGTGGTCTCCTGACATTCCCTAACTTGCACATTTAAATAACAGACAAGTTAGGGGCAGGTGGGTGGATGCTTACATTTCTCACCTCACCCACCCCTCTTAGATAGCATGCTGCCTACATCAGGCAATGCTTGTTTAAAGGGGCCTTGGGCTACAAAATGCCCCCTTGCAGCCTTTGTTTGGACTTTGCTCACAACATGGTGCATTGTAAACAACCATTTATTTAGATAACTTACATGAATGTGTTTGAATAAAAAATAACTTTTTTCTTTTTTTTTTTCAGTGTTCCATGTATCTCATAAAGTGACCAGTGTGGTACCTGAAAGCTGTCTTCTTATTGTTCTTGGCCTTCTTCTGGGTGGTATAGTATGGGCTGCAGATCACATTGCCTCCTTTACCTTAACGCCAACTATCTTTTTCTTCTACCTGCTGCCTCCCATCGTATTAGATGCAGGATACTTTATGCCTAACAGATTGTTTTTCGGAAATCTTGGCACCATTCTTTTGTATGCTGTAATTGGGACTGTATGGAATGCAGCAACTACAGGCCTCTCTCTATATGGAGTTTACTTGACTGGAATAATGGGTAAGTAATCATTCACTAAGATACCAATTTAAAGTTTTGTAGTAATTGCCTGTAGAAGCTCTTTCATGAGTGAAATACCTAGCAATATAATAGGTCCTATAATAGGTCTGAAGAGCTTAGTTATGCAGTCATTTTGCCTGCAAAATTGGATTGTTTATCTGTATTACACTGGAAACATGCTTGTGTGCCTAACTGAGCATTCTCTTTGTGGAGTTTCATAGCATTTGAGAACTACCAAGCAGCACAAGTTGCATGTATGAATGAATGTATAGATCTATTTATAAAGTGATGTAAGGACACTCAGCACTGTACAATAGTGATGGGCGAATCTCCCGCGATTCGCTTCGCCGAAAAATTCGCGAATTTCTTGAGAAATTCGCGAATTGGCGAAAAATTCGCGAAACGAGTCGCGGGACGATTTTGTCGCGCGTCGCGTCAACTTTGACGCGTCGCGTCGTTTTCGTCGCGCGTCGCGTCGTTTTTGACGCGCGTCGCGTCGTTTTCGTCGCGTCGCGTCAAAAATGACGCGCGACTGACGCGCGACTCGTTTTCGGCGAATTTTCGGCAAGCGAAATTTCGCTGGTGATTCGCGAATTTATTCGCCAGCGGCGAATCGCGGGAATTCGCCGCGAATTCGCCCCTGGCGAATAAATTCGCCCATCACTACTGTACAATACATAAAAAGACACACAGTGAGGACAAGCAACATAATAAATACAATTACTTTATATAAGTACACAGAGCTTAAGTGCCATGTGGTAAAAGAGGCAGTAGGAAGAGGTTTCTGCCCCATAGACATTACAGTCTAAGTGGATGGATAACATATGTACAGGCACAAATTGGAAGGGAAAAGTGCACAGGTTTAAGGCATATTCCCTTAAGTGCTAGAACTAGAGTAATGTTCTACTTATCCAAAAGGTAGAATCTGAAATTTTTCTTGAAGAGTTTGAAGACCACTCAGGGACTTCATGGATGGAATTCCAGAGGTAAGGAGCAGCAAGATGGAGAGAGATGAAGAAGAGAAGTGGCAGTGGATGTGGGTGGTGTGAAAAAGGCAGTGGCTCTTAGAGGAGAGAAGGAGATGGCCAGGAACACACAGTGAACATGCAGATATATATATAGCGAGGAGCTAGAGTGAAGGGGTTTGAGTGTTAGACGAGTTTGAGTGTTAAGCCTTATAAATGGCTTATTTGTCCACTACTAGAGATATATGACTCACGATCAGAGGAAGAATTGAGTGAGTAGAGGCTAGAACTGAGAATGTTAGAGCACATATATCAATAGTGTGAGTGTTACATGGCAGGATTTTGCCTGAGGGTAAACTGAAGTGTGAGTCTGTGAGAAAAAGTAAAACATGGAATGGTAATCTGAAAGAGGAAACAGATTACTGTTAAATGCAGAAAGGGATCCTGCATACGCAGACTATATATTTTGATCCAAATGAGTGGCTGGTAATCAAAGGAGGAGGTTAGATGGAGAAATTTAGATTCTTTTCAGGGCTGAAAAGATGATCAGTGAAACATTAAAAAAAGTCAGGATTTAAAGAGAGTAATGTATCAGGGTATATGGCAAAAGCATGTCTGTAAACAAATACCACACGAACAGAACAATTTAATTTAATGCTCCTCAAAAGAAGAAAACAGGAATGAGGAAGTTATAGAAATGCATTTTAAGTGTCAATGAGGGGAAAGGAGAATGTCTGCTTTCCCACTACTCTACATAAAAGACAAATTGCATTTTCATTCTGAGAGAGTCAGGTTTTCAGTTAGAGCAAATAGCTGAAATGATCATGGATTAAATTGGATTTATTTCTTACAAAGTGGGTATTCAGAAAAGTACAAGAGAAAGGGTTGAAGGAATAGGGGAGAATGGGAATTTGCATAAGGTTTGATGAGTAAATATATTATGTAGGTTTGAACAAGAGGGAAACATTGCACAGACATAAGCAAATTCATCAGTTGAGTAACTAGATATTACTGGGCCCCACAGCAAATTAAATTAGGGCCCCAAACATATCCAGAGGTTAACATGTTTTACAAGTACTGTATATGTAAATTTGTAACCAGAGAAAAACAAGAGGAAATAAATCCCTTACAATTAATCAAGTGAATGCTAATTGCGTTAAAGGGGTTGTTCACCTGTGAGTTAACTATTAGTATAATGTAGAGAGTGATATTCTGAGACAATTTGCAATTGGTTTTAATTTTTTATTGCTTGTGGTTTTATAGTTATTTAGCTTTTTATTCAGCAGCTCTCTAGTTTGCAGAGTCAGCAATTTGGTTTCTAGGGAACAAATTACCCTAGCAACCCTGCATTGATTTGAATAAGAGACTGGAATGAATATGAATAGGAGATGGACTGAATAGAATGATAAGTAATAAAAGCGGCAATAACAATACATTTGTAGCCTTACAGAGTATTTGTTTTTAGATGGGGTCAGTGACCCCCATTTGAAAGCTGCAAAGAACCAGAAGAAAATTGCAAATCATTAAAAAACTATGAAAAATAAATAATGAAGACCAATTGAAAAGTTTCTTAAAATTGGCCCTTCTACAATATACTAAAAGTTAACTTGAAGGTGAACCACCCCTTTAATAATATCCTACTCAGTAGGGTACTCAAACAACCACCACGGAATAATCTCACTGAATAAATACTAGATTAATTAATTTTATTAAAAATTCCTATAAATAATTTGTGTATATACTGTATAAAGTGCTAGTGCAATAAATTATTCCAGAGAATAAATATAGATTCATCATGATTATATTAATTTATAATAATATCAATCCAATTCAATCGAATCAAATCCATTCAGTGAATTGATTTGCTAAAAAGGTATAGTGTTGTTATAAAGTAACAAGTGCTCTAATCAAATCCAAATTCATACAGTATAAATAAAGGTATTGTGCTTAAATATTAAAAAAGGGGGGTTTAAAATCTTTCCAATTCATTCAAGGTTTTCTTAAGGTAATGAAAATGAAAATTCATAGACGTGGAGAAGTCCCATAGAGCTCAAGTCCCATCTCATTGATTTTCTATCTCAGGGACCCCACAAGATGGAGAAGTCAGGATGTCCGGAACTGAGGTCTCAATTTTTAACTAAACTTGTGGAAGGAGAACTATACTAAAAAACCTCAAATTCCGGGACCCTTAGGAGAGAAAATAGATAGAGATAAAGATAAAACCTTATGCCAAAAAAAATTAGGAGAAGCAACCCAAATGAAAATTGAAAAATCAAGCCCTGCAAAAAAACAGGATCTTTGGTTGATACCATTTTTTAAGAAAAATTTCCTGTTTTTTGTAAGGGATTTCTTTACTCTTGTCTTTCTCTGGTTACAAATTTACATTATACTGACATAAGTCAGATCCCTTTACAATTAGGATATAGATCTACACTTTTTTTACAGGTACTGTATATGTTGAAATTGCTCATTAATTTGGGTCTCATGGGGCCCCCTATACCTCCTATGCCCCCCTGCAGCCGCAGAATCTGCTTCCTCTGATGTTACGCCTCTGAGATAAATATATAAGGGCAAATTCACTAAAGCGCAAAGCGTCTAATGCTAGCGCTAATTCGCCAGCGTGACGTCATTTCACAACTTTGCAAATTCACTAACACCGACTCTGGCGAATTTTCGCTAGCGATTTAGATAGACTTGCACAACTTTGCACTCTTACGCCAGGTGAAGTTACGCATTGACGAAGGATTGTAAATTAGCAAATTCACTAAGATGAACATTTTCCTGTACGTTAGCACTTACGCTAGACGTTACTTCATCTGGTCAGACCAGGCGAAGTTCAATACAATAGATAGGAGGTTGAAAAAAAAATGTTAAATTTTTTCTAAGTCCCAAAAAAATGCTGGTGTATTTTAGCATAGGAGGGTGATAGTCTGAAAAAGATCGATATTTTTTTGGGGGGGTTACCCTCCTTCCCCCCTACATTTCCTAACATATGGCAACACAACTATACAGGGGGCACATGTTGGGCAATAGGACAACTTTATTTAATTTATTAAAGGTTTCCTGGGCTTGTGTAGTGGAATGTAGTGGCTGTAACATATACTTCTATTATAACTTAAAGTTCCCGCCATATGCAAATTAGGCTTTGCTAGCGTAACATTGCTCTAGTAACACTAGCGCAACTATGCAACCATTCACTGACCTGAGCGTAAATTTAGTGAATTTGCGTATCGCTGGCGAAAATTCACCTGGCGAAGTGCGGCGAACGCTAGCGAAGCTAACGCTAGCGACTTTTCGGATCTTAGTGAACTTGCCCCATAGTAGGAATCAGGAGAGGTGTCACCTGCAGCAACTAAAAGCAGGAGAGATGAACAAAGGGTGTGGGAGAATGAACTGAAATGGCCATGAACACGCGCAATGTTTCTGCTGCAACCACCCCACAATGGGAGGTCGCATCAGTTAGAAATTTCGGAATCACAGATTTGTGGGCGAATCTGGGCCGGCATGGCCCACAAGAGCCAAGGGCCAACTGGGTTTTTCCCAATGTCCTGCCGGCCCAGTTCAACCCTGATTGTATTGCTGCTCTCTATTGCTTTCTGTCTTTCCTCTCCCTTCCACCATGTTGTTTTTGTTGAGTGTGGTATCCCAGTAAAACATTCTCATGAGTGTCTATGATAAATGTGTGATCTTCATAAACAACAGAACGATCCTCTTCCTGCCTCTTCTTTCTTTGTGAGGGTGCACATGCGCAGTAAACTGAAAAGCCAAACTTTAACAAAAAGAGATTTTTTTTTCACTCTGCTGCGTATTCATCTGCTGTGGGCATTGCCAAAAGAAGAATGGGAAGAATAGGATTGCTCCCTGGTGCTCACTAAGAACCCAGGACCAGTGCAGTTTTCTGCTAACAAGAGCACTGGCCCAGGATATCAGGTAAGTGACTACAAACACTGACATTTAGCATAAGGGAGCTAAACTTTCTATCTCATCAAAAATTGCTTAATGGAAGCACAACTTCTCTTTTTGCTACAATTTAAATGATTAGAAAACCAATTTATAAACAGGAGAAGAGAACACAGCAGAAGCAGCAGAGTGCAATTTAAATGATTTGTTTGAACAGGGGTATAGAAGAGCAGCAGAAGTGAAAGAATGAAGCTTTAAAGATCAGTATACCAGGTTTAAAAAGTATAATGAGTATAGCACACTTTATATCCACTTCAGCCAGCTGTGATTGTGCTGGCTGAAGTGTTACTGTCCTTATTCCTGAAGTCCCTATTCCTTTTGTGGATTTTGTGATACCTTCCCTGACCTCTACCCTTATTCAAGTTATATGTATACTCTCTGTCACAGTTCAGCCTTTCAATGTTAAAGGAGAACTAAAGTTTAACTAAAGAAGTAGGGTGGAAATGTTGCACATTATGTTTTGGGCTTATATACCAGTCCAAGTTAACCACAACTCTTCAGCAGTAAGAGCTACCCCTGTAGCTTCCCATATTTTCTGCTGATTCACTGTATATGCTATGTGCTACTGTCATGTGGGTGAGAGGGAACCTACTGGTTGTAGTGAGACACCCAGAGGAAACTTGGGCACTGTATGTTGGACACCACAGAGAAACAGTGAATAAGGTTAGTTAGGAGAGGAGGCCCCCTAAATAGCTAATGGCACTCTACAAGTACATTTCCACAGCAGTGGTCCTGGAGGCTTCAGGAGAAGAACATAGTTTGTGAGAAAGTGAGAGGAGTAGATTATATATTTTTATGGACAGAGAATTTACATAAGCTTTTATAAAATCTTGGATAATTTAGGTAAGGGATTTTTGTACATGCAAAGCCAGCAGTATCATATCTGTTGCCTTGTGCATAGTACACTAAATGCAACTTTGCATAAATAGCCAGATATCAATCTTCATATTGTTCTCTATACTAGATATTGAGTGTCTTTTAAAGGGGTGGTTCGCCTTTAAGTTAACTTTTTGTATGTTATTGAATGGCTAATTCTAACTAACTTTTAAACTGGCCCTCATTTTATGTTTTTTTATGCTATTTATTTGCCTTCTTATTCTGACACGTCACCTCGCTTTCAAATGGGGGTCAGTGATCCCATCTAAAAACAAATGCTCTGTAAGGCTACAAATGTATTGTTGTTTTTACTTTTTATTACTCGTCTTTCTATTCAGACCCTCTCCTATTTATATTCCAGTCTCTTGCTCAAATTACTGCATGGTTGCCTATGTTTCAGGCCAGTACTTAAATTAATCAGTAACCTTTAAATTTAAGTAAACAACATACGGTGACATCCCATTGTCTAGGCTTTTGCTTACCTCCTCATAGAAAAAATTACATTTGGCTGACATCAGTTGTTCACAACTTTACCACTGAGGCCCTCAAACTGAAAATGCAACAGCTGAAACAACTACGTGATACAACTCTGGAAAGGTTGGTTAATTTCACTGAACATGCACAGCTAGCCCAGCACACTAAAAGCAACGAGAGGCAAATAAACAAGCTCACCTCCTTTTTGTCACGAAACAGCAGTTGGAAAGGAGCAGAGGAACTTACCTGGAGGCAGAAAGATGAGACATCCAACAACACCAAATAAATGTGGGTGAAGAACAGACACTTGGGTCAAAAATCAGAGCTCATGAAGTACAGAACACATTAACTCAGTGGACAACAACATCAAGTTCACAAGAGAGGATATCCATGAGAACAAATTCCCATGCCAGTCAGTTGAGCTGAAGAAGCTGCTCGAAAGAGTAGTGCAACATCTTCAGTGATTAATCAGCAAGTTGCTCTAGATTTTTGCTAGATATAACATGACCTGGAGGAATAAAAACCTTCATAAACATTAATTGCTCATGTAATTTGAAATGTATTTTATCATTAAATTATGTTATCCCTTATTATTCCTTCCATTAACACATTAGAGTATCAATTTTGCTGCACAGTTTTTTCTGATTAACAATTTTACTATTATTAACTTTAAATTTTCCTCAAATAAAAAACAGTAAATGTTTTTGTGTTTTTGTAGGATACCTAGATATTGGTGTGCTAGATTTCCTACTATTTGGAAGTCTAATTGCAGCAGTTGACCCGGTGGCTGTCATTGCAGTATTTGAAGAAGTCCATGTCAATGATGTCCTGTTTATCATCGTTTTTGGAGAATCTCTTTTGAATGATGCCGTAACAGTGGTAAGATATGAATACTTGTTTTTTATCTATTGCCATATACCAACTGTGGTGTATGCCAATTATAAAACACAATTATGAATATACAGTAGTGATAATTTACTTTACCTCAGGGTACAAAGCACTAAGGGGCATACGTCTTAGGAAATCAGAGGTCTCTGCATTCAGAAATGTAGTGTGGGGGCTATTCTTCAGGAGAACCTGCAGTGTGCCAAGAGCAAAATTAAGGCCTGTGTTATTCAATGTAGATTTGTTGAGGACAAGCTCTTTGGCATCCCTCATACCGCCCTGCAATTTGCACATCATTCAGAGCCACGTTAGAGGGTGACAGGTGGTGAAACCTGCATCAGGGTCCTGCCAAGCCACCCAAATGCCTGCCAAAAAAGTTCTCTTTTTTGGTGTATTTTGATTAGTTAATTGTATGGTGCTGTAATTTAACACCCCATGCAATTTGTTTGTGTGAATCAGCTTTATTTAATGTACAGGTGCATCCAAGTTTCAATAAGGCAAATACAGTGCTATTTTAATTTTCAGCTCTCCTTAAACACACGTTAAACAAAATCTGGCCACAGATGATTAGTAAATTTCCAAAGGGGATTGTTGTACACCACAAATAACCAGCGTTAATGAGACAGAAAAAAATACAAACTAATATTGTGTGGTATCTCCAATATCGTTCACACCCATCGTGTCCAAAGAAGCTTTAGTCAGTGTGTCCCATCTAGTAGATACGGAAAGTGAAGTGAATATTGTTACATCACACATGCACACATCACAATAAATGAACAATGTTTATTAAATAGTTAAAATTACACTTACAATGTTTATTAAATAGTTAAAATTACACTCACAAGCATTCTTGATAAAACTGCATATAAAATCAAAGGCAGTCCATGCAATATCACGCTGTATTTCTCTCTGTCAGGATCGCGCCGCCCTAGGCTTACCTTAGCTCCGGGCGGCACGTCCTCCCTGCTCCGCGTCGCATCCACAATGGCGGCGCCCATAGCCGCCACGTTGATAGCGGCACCGGCTAGTGACGTCATCGCGTTGCGCCTGACGCGATGACGTTGCGGCGCCCCTTTTTGGCGCCGAATTCAAATATTTAAGGGCGCATTGGACACCATTATGGCGCCCAATTATAGGACCTTATTGCTATGTTCCTGGGTGTTGTTCCTTGATCCTGGTTTTGCTAATTGTTCCTGTTTCTTGTATATTTGACCTTGCCTGGACCTGTTTTTGCCTTTGTTCCTGCCAATACACCTTTTTGCCTAGACTTGTCTGACTCCTGCCTGATCCTTGCCTGTGCTGCGTTATTGGACCCTTTAACCCCTAAGCTTCCTCCTTGGTCCACTACTTCCCCATGGCGCCTATACGGCCTACCCTTGACACTCTCTTATCGTCTCTGAGGCTCCACTGTGCATGTGTCCGCTTTCAATCTTGTGCTGCCGCACCTCTTTGCCAACCCCTGATGCGTTTCAAACTTCAGCTATGTGGGACTTTAAAGAGTTACTACCTGAAAGCATTGCCACTGCTCTTGGAGGAAGCCTTTTGGCAAAACGCATCAGTGGTGAGCAAAGAAGTGGGGAAGCTTGAGATTCGGAAGCTGACATATACGCAGTGGAACCCGAGAGACGCTATGGGGTATATTCATCAAATAGTGAAGTTCCGCCACTAGAGTAAAATTCCGCTGCTCTCCATTCATTTCTATGGGATTTTTTATCTCATTTATAGAGGAGCTGCGTGGATATTTACTGCTACTACAACAGACTGAGATTATCTTATAGTGACTTTGCAAGCTTAATGGATTTTCTGCTTCTTACCCACTGACTGACCAATAAGTGGGAGCATGGTTTCTGTATTTATTTAGTGAGTGGGAACTCATTGTGACCAGCAAACCCCTGATTATTTTAAATTATTTTCAATTTTTAGAGCTGATTACTTTTAACATTTGTTTTATAAACTTACTTCATAATGTCTACATGTAAGTACATGGTAAGTTTAACAGATAATAGCCATCTACTAAGGACAGTTCATGTCTAATCATGTAAAAACAACTGAAGATCAGGGCTGGGTTTCTTCTTAGAGCTTGGCCCTTTGATCTATTTGCATAAGACATGTGAGACAAGCTTGTTTAAATTCAGCAGCTATGACTGATTGTGAAAGGGAAGCAGTAAATGTCACTTCTATGTCCTCATTTATTGTAGGTAAAGAGAAGGTGCAGGTAAGGTTAAGTGTGACAAACAGCCAACAGTAGCATTTTTCAAAGCTGTTTTGTGTTACATTCCAGCTCTCCCTAGTTCCTACAATTAAGTAGTGTAACTATGGTGCTATGATTAGTTCTCAAAGTACATTCTCAATGCCACAGATAAGTTCTCCATATTTCAGTTTCCCAAACATGTCCTAGAGCTTCTTTTTTAACAGTTCAATATTTAAAACAGTAAGGGGCAGATTTATTAATGCTTGAGTTGTGTTTTCCATGAAAAGTCAAGTTTTTGAGTCAAATTTTTTGGTCGAATTTAATGTTTGGTTAAAAAAAAACAAAAAAAAACGCAAACTTGAATTTTTTTTTTGAGATTTATTATACCTTGACCCCGGAACTAGTTGGAATCCAAAAACTAATAGTCAATGGAAGAGGTCCTGTGAACCATCTGAAGATGCAGCTTACTTGATGTTTGAGAGTTTTGCCCAAAAACTTGAATGATTTAAGTAATTTGAGTTTCATTTCTCCAAAAATCTAATTAATTTGAGTTTTCTGGTTTCGGGACACAAACTTGCAAAATCATGGGTGGAAAAAACTGTAGGTGACATGTGGTGTAGAAAAAATCATGTGTAACCTGCGGTGCAGAAAAAATTATGGGTGACTTGCAGTGAATTAAAAATGTATTAAATTGCAATGTTTGTTCCACTTCAGGTGCTGTACAATGTATTTGATTCATTTGTTGCTATTGGAGGTGCAAATGTGACTGCTGAAGATTGTGTAAAAGGAGTTGGTAAGTATTGTATGCAGTGCAAGTGTAATTATAACTTGATAATTGAAAAATAGATGGCACTTGAGTCCAGAAGTGCGTCTATTTTTCAATTATTGAGTTTGTACCGTGGGGACACTGGAGACTGAGCACCTTGCAGTAGGGAGAAGTGGAGGTGAGCTTGAGCGGTCTCTCATTTTTTACTTGCAGTAATTATAACTTGGAAAAAAAGCTCAGGTTATATATGATTTTATAAATTGTTTTTATTAAGTTTTAATAACATCATAAATTTTAATTATTTACAAAAAAAATGGTTTGGAGGTAAAGATATACAAAAGTATTACATATATACATTTACTAGTAAAATTTCTGACCATATTATAAAAAACAGCATTGCATAAGTGAGATACAGTATCTATAATTTCTTGTTCATAGTTCATAGATATTTAGCAGTTTGTATATATTTCCCAGTTTGTTTGGTGACTCCTGGGGGTTAATCGTTGATTCTGATCCTGTGGACGTCTGAGATTTTGAATATAGTGATCTGTTTATTGTAGTATAGAGTTGTTGAGCAATAGTTCTGTGTCAAACCAGGTAGTTTGTCTAAATGCATAGATTGTAAGATATTTAGTATGTGTAGGTAGTGTGGTTATGCATTTCATCCATATAGAAAATAATTTTTTTGTATGTAGTTCTTTGTGGTGGATTCTAACCAGTCCATATAAAAAATGTGGTGGAAAATTTGCGAAACTGCCAAAAAATTTGCGAAACAGCAAAAGATTTGCAAAACTTTTGTAGCAAACTACGTTAGAGTATATGGCCTTTTTTTGTGGCACCTTTTTTCTGCTTTGGGAGGGAAAAATCACATGTATTTTTCACTCAGTATACTGCTACAGACATAGACAAAGACAAGAGGTCCTCTGCACTGAACCCATTATCAATATATTTAAGACATTGAGACATTCTGTGCATACAGCTACTAAAAAATGCCTTACCCTTTAAACAACAGTTATTGTTTGTCCATATATTGCAATATATTTAAGCTGGCCAACTACGTCAAAGTCATCCCATATCTGGCCAGTCCTACGCTCAATTTTCATCTGATTCATTAAGAATTCTATTGCTTCATTATACATGCTTCAAGGGTAAGGCATTTTTTAGTAGCTGTATGCACAGAATGTCTCAATGTCTTAAATATATTGATAATGGGTTGAGTGCAGAGGACCTCTTGTCTTTGTCTATGTATTTTGTGGTCACAGCCTCATTGCACCCCCCTAATGGTTTTAAAAATTAGTGGTGAGCACAACTTTTTCTTGTTTGTTACTGCTACTGCTACAGACATGCCGTACATTGTTAGCGAACCTCCTATACACTGTGCTTCAACTGCTTTTTTAATAGAATTAAAAGTCTCAGTTGTGGCCAACTTCTTAAATGGGTTGTTCATGTTCTAAACACTTTATCAGTTCAGTTGTTTTCTTATTGTTCACAATATATAAATAATTTTTTCGATTACTTTCAATGTTTTGTTTTTTACCGTTTTCCCAAAATTGAACATTAATGTTGTCTCTGGTGTTTCAGCCTGGTAGCTCAGTGATCCAGGAGCACCTGAACGGTTACAATTTGCTATATTTAGATGATACAATTAGTTAATACATTTCTCAGCAGCATCTGTGAAATATTACCAACTATTGTATCCATTCTAACAGCTGCCTTTAATGAAACTCAGGGATTCTGCTCAGCAAGGCTAAATATAACAAATGTATCAACTAAATTTATCAAGAGTTAAAAAGTTGGCAACACCCCTCTCACAACTGAAGGTGAAAAATTAAACTTTAATATTAGAAAAATGGTCACAAATAGAAAGTAACCGGAAAAGTCTTTATTTTTGAACTATTTGAAACCAACTGAACTGAAAAAAGTGTTAGAAGGTGAACAACCTCTTTACTTAATTTTTCAGGATTCTTTGAGGTCTGGCATGGTGCCGAGAGACTGGCGAAGTGCTAATGTGGTGTCGCTATTCAAAAAGGGATCCCATTTTCGGCCTCAAAACTATAGGCCAGTTAGTCTGACTTTGGTGGTAGGAAAGATTTTCAAAGGGTTAATAAAGGCTAAGATACTAGACTTAGCAAATAACGATACTAGATGTTTGTGCCAGCATGGTTTTATGTGTAATAGATTTTGCCAGGCTAACTTAATTTCTTTTTATGAGAAGGTAAGCAGGGACCTCAATTCTGGGATGGCAGTCTATGTGATTTACTTAGACTTGGCTAAAGCATTTGATACAGTCTCACACAAAAAGTTACTGGTTAAATTAAGGAATATTGGACTGGAACCCACCTCTCCCCTGGGGCAAATGCCCCTAAGTTGCTACTTACCCCTTCATGCAGGTCCCCTCCAGCCAGGTTCCCGGGCGATGTCTTCTCCAGCGAAGTTTGTGAACTTTCGCCGCATGCACAGTAGTACAAACTGGCAAATGCTTCCTACTGCGAATGCGCCGCAGTGTGCCGACAGAAGAAGACGTCGCTGGAGAAGATCGAGCCCGGGAACCTGGCTGGAGGGGACCTGCACGGAGGGTAAGTAGCGACTTAGGGGACTTTTCTCCGGGGAGAGGTGGACTGGGGGAGGAGGCCCATGGGGCGGTGGGGGCTGGGGGTTAGCGTGGGAGGGGTTGAATTCCCCTTTAATCAGAATAGCCTTTTTAACTGGCCCACTGGCCGCAGATGTGTTGCTCTTGTCAGTAATGATTTAGAACCACTTAGGCAGTTAGTCCATACCTCAGTATCTCAACGACTTGTCTCAGGAGTGTAAACTGAAATATTTGCATTTCTTATACTTATGTTTACATTTCTCTTTTCTTCATTTTCTTTTCTAGTGTCGTTTTTTGTTGTAAGCATTGGTGGAACATTGATTGGAATTATTTTTGCATACATTCTCAGCTTGGTTACTCGATTTACCAAACATGTCAGGATTATTGAACCTGGATTTATTTTCATTATTTCATATCTTTCTTATCTTACTTCAGAGATGCTTTCGCTTTCTGCAATCCTTGCGTGAGTATAATATGGTTTGAACATGCCTAGTTCTGCAATAATACCAGCTATCAGGGTTACAGAAAAGGATCTATAAAATAAACTGTGAAAAGTATAAACTTGTAAACCTGTATAAGCAAATGTTGAAACAAAGAAAACTTCCCCAGAGAATACATAATCGTATCGACCAATTGTGTGGACCAGCAATACAAACAGATATCTATCTATCTATCTATATATATATATATATACAGTAGGTGTTGGCACCCCAAGCACATTACATAAATAGTGATGGGCGAAACGGACGCGTTTCGCTTCGCTGAAAAATTTGTGAATTTCCAGAGAAATTCGCGAATTGGCAAAAAATTTATATATATATAAAGCAGCACTGTTGTTTGGCACTCACAGGATTTTTCAAAAAGATGCAAATAGATGATGTGGTGAATCAATCTATCTATTTGCATCTTTTTGAAAAATCCTGTGAGTGCCGAACAACAGTGCTGCTTTGTATTATTTCTTTGATTTGAGCACCCAGGTTGTACTATTTTCGAGGAGTGCTGTCTGCACCTGCTTATTTTCTATATATATATATATATATATATATATATATATATATATATATATATATATATATATATATATATATATATATATATAAAAATCGAGCAACAATGTCCGCACTCTCAGGTTTTAAAAAGTGAAAAGTTCTTTTCAATAAATAACCAGTTCTGTCCTCCCTAGTAGTGTGTAGTTTGACATGCAGCTAAACCATTCCACAAAAAGTGTGGGTCTCTCCAAAATTAACAATGTACCAGACATACCAGACCTAACGCGTTTCATGCCTGTAAGGGCACTTACTTGTAGGTTGAATGGCAAAATGACAAAATTTGTTACAAAAAATTATATATAGAAAAAGCAATAGTTTGATGGCCTGTATTTATATTGCCGACACTAGGAAAACAGTTTAAAACAACATATCGCTCAGTTATTTCTTAATGTATTGGTAGTATAAATGGAGAAATACAAAATAAAATATGACGTATTTCTTGTAGTGTATTAACCATATCAAGTGCGCCAGCTACCATGCCTATATGAACCCTCATTTGAGATATGGAATACATGTGTAGATTGTAGTGTATTTGAATATGTAGTTATATACCGTATGTATATATTTTAGGTTCCTTGATCTTACCTTAGAAATATGCTAATCGGAGAAAAATGCTCTTAGGTAAACTCTTTTGTAAATTTGTATTTAATGTGTAATTACTTTTTCTATATATAGTTTTTTTTAACAAATTTTCTGTATTTTTCTATTTCCTAGCTTTATGGATTTTTTTGTAAATATGGTGACTATATTTGGTTTATATTGTGTCACTTTAAGTAGTATTGTAATCCACATGGATATGTTTGAAAGAACTTAGCACTTTTGACGACTAGGTGGATGTTACTGATTGTGTTAAGTGGTAACATGTGTTGTCTGTTTGTGATTGGTTACAGCCCCTTTATAAGCTGTGTATAGGGGTGTGCCATTCAGCCTATGAGTAAGTGTCCTTACAGGCACGAAATCCGGTATTCTGGTATGTCCTAATAAATATTTTTTTTAACTTTTACACGAGAAGACAGGTTAGATGAGATAGTGGGCAAAGGAGGGGAAAATGGGGGAGGAGATTTGGTTGGGGGTACTGTTAAGGACAAGGAGGACCACATGTCATATGTTCAACATGGTACCCGTATTAAATGTATGTTTACTAATGCAAGGAGTCTGACTGCTAAAATGGGAGAGCTGGAGGTGCTTCTGCTGGGGGGGAAATATGACGTGATTGGTGTGGCCGAATCATGGCTGAATGAGTCGCATGACTGGGCAGTTAATATCAGCGGCTATACTTTGTTTCGGAGGGACAGAGGCAATAGAAAAGGAGGAGGGGTATGTTTGTATGTTAGGCAGGATTTAAAAGCTTATATAAAGGAGGAGGTTATGCTAGAGAATGAAGGGGCAGAAGTCTTATGGGTAGAATTCTTCACCAATTGTAAAGAGTCCAGCAAATTAATTGTAGGGGTATGCTATAGACCCCCTAATGTAAGTGAGGAGGAGGAGGCTAAGCTCCTGACACAAATAGGAAAAGCTGCTAGTTTGGGAAAAGTATTGATAATGGGGGATTTTAATTACCCAGATATTGACTGGAGCAACAGTACTGCTAAATCAATTAATGGGAATACGTTTATAAACTTGTTGCATGACAATTTTATGGCACAGGTTGTTGAGGAGCCTACCAGAAAAAATGCTATTCTGGATCTAGTGATCTCAAATGACCCAGAACTTATAGCAAATGTGCAAGTCATTGAACCCCTGGGTAATAGTGACCATAACGTTATTTCATTTAATGTTTGGTGCAAAAAACAAATATATACTGAGGCAACAAAAACCATGAATTTTGGAAAAGCTAATTTTAGTGCCTTTAGGGCTGCCCTTCAGAGTATTGATTGGGGCATTATGTTTTCAGCTAAAACCACAGAACAGAAATGGTTGTCATTTAAAATGATATTAAATCATTACTGTTCTCAATTTATTCCCTTAAGGACTAAATGCTCTAAGAATCAGCCTATGTGGCTTAATACAGATGTAAAGAAGATAATAGGAAAGAAGAAAAAGGCATTTAAAAACTACAAATCTGTTGGGACAGAAGCTGCATTTAATGAATATAAACACTGTAATAAATGTTGTAAATCAGCAATTCGGAAGGCAAATAAAGGAAATGAAGAATTAATTGCGGAACAGGCGAAAAGTAACCCTAAAAAGTTTTTTAAATTTATTAATAGTAAAAAGATGCACGTTGAGAGTGTTGCTCCATTAAATAATGGTACCAGTATGGTTGTAAACGATACAGAAAAGGCAAATGTGCTAAATCAGTTTTTTTCTTCAGTGTATACAATAGCATCTGAGTTCCCAGGCTCACTTCATAGATGCACTGACTCAGCTCAATCTAGTCAGTGGCTGACTCAGGATATGGTTCATAAAGCTTTAATAAAAATTAATGTAAACAAGGCGCCAGGGCCTGATGGTATACATCCACGGGTTCTAAGAGAGCTTAGTTCAGTTTTAGACCATCCCCTATTTCTGATTTTCTCAGATTCACTTTCATCTGGTATGGTGCCTATGGGTTGGAGGAAAGCTGATGTCATCCCAATATTTAAAAAGGGATTACGATCTCAGCCTGGAAATTATAGGCCAGTAAGTTTGACATCTGTGGTGGGCAAATTATTTGAAGGCTTGTTAAGGGATCACATTAAAAATTTTGTCCTAGGGAATGGCATTATGAGCAGCAATCAGCATGGCTTTATGAAGGATAGGTCATGCCAGACAAATTTGATTGCTTTTTATGATGAGGTAAGTAAGATGCTGGACAGTGGGGGGCAGTAGATGTGATCTATTTGGATTTTGCCAAAGTGTTTGATACCGTGCCCTACAAACGACTGCTTTCTAAACTAAGGTCTGTTGGGCTTAATGAAGTTGTTTGCACATGGATAGGGAACTGGCTACAGGATCGGGTTCAGAGGGTGGTTGTTATTGGTACATTCTCTACTTGGAGTAAGGTTCTTAGTGGGATCCCTCAGGGCTCGGTGATGGGTCCACTTTTATTTAACTTGTTCATTAATGACTTAGGGGAGGGTGTTGTAAGTAATGTATCAGTGTTTGCGGATGACACAAAACTATCCAGACGAATTAATTCCATCCAGGATGTGGCATCCTTGCAACAGGATCTTGACAAACTGGCAATCTGGGCAGATAAGTGGCAAATGAGATTCGATATTGATAAATGTAAAGTCATGCACCTGGGATGTAAAAATATTCAAGCCACTTATACCCTTAATGGGACTGCACTAGGCAAATCCATTATGGAAAAGGACCTTGGAGTCCTTGTAGATGATACACTTGGCTGTAGCAAGCAGTGCCAGTCAGCAGCATCAAGGGCCAATAAGGTCTTGAGCTGTATTAAAAGGGACATAGAGTCACGGGAGGAGGGGGTCATTCTTCCACTTTATAGAGCACTTGTAAAGCCACATCTAGAATATGCCGTACAATTTTGGTCTCCCTCACTCAAACAGCACATTATTGTATTAGAGAGGGTACAGAGAAGGGCAACTAAGCTGGTAAAAGGTATGGAAAACCTTAGCTATGAGGAAAGACTGGCCAAATTGGGGATGTTCACGCTGGAGAAGAGGCGCTTAAGGGGTGATATGATAACTATGTATAAATATATAAAGGGGTCATATAATTTTTTCCCCCTCTGAGACAAATTGGAGAGGCTTAGGATGGGTTTTTTTTGCCTTCTTCTGGATCAACTAGCAGTTAG
>CM044441.1:72709162-72725138 GCA_024363595.1 Xenopus borealis
GATGGACGCGAGTCTTTTTTCAGCCTAACTTACTATGTTACTATGTTACTATGTTACAGTTAATTAGCAAAATATGTAATATATAAAGGCTGGAGTGACTGGATGCCTTATATAATAGCCAGAATCCAACTTCCTGCTTTTCAGTTCTTTAACTTTTAGTTAGTCAGCGACTTCAAGGGGGGCCACATGGGACATAACTGTTCAGCAATTTGGTGCTAGGGTCTAAATTACCTTACTGACTATGCACTGATTTCAATAAGAGACTCAAATATGAATAGAAAGATGAGCAATAATAGAAAGTAGCAATGACAGAACATGTGTAGCCTTACAGAGAATTTGCTTTCTCGGTGTGCTTTGAGCAGCTAATGAGAAGCTAAGCTTTAGGTTTGTTGCAAATCATCAAGCAGACAATAAGGTATGCCTGGCATACAGTATAAGCTGATACTACAGGTATAATTAATGAATTCTAATGCTAATTTTGCTGGTTTATGTACAAGTAAACTGAATTATTTCGTAAACAGCATATTGTGACATTCATATTATATTCATTCAGTATATTGTTCATCGGTCTCTCTGAGCTTAGAAACTGAAAGCTGCATAGAGCATGTTCATGACTCAGCAGAAACGAGCTACATGGTCATCTTTGGTGGCACAGATCTTTACTGCTAAAGGGCTGTGGTTCCCTTGGGGTGGTATAAAAGCCCAAAATATACTGTACAACAGGTCTGCACTATTTCTTTAGTTAAGCTTTTGTTCTCATTTAATGCCTGCAGCCTTGAGTAATCTTGCTAAAGTCTACAAAGGATTTCACAAAAACTACTGTGATGAATGTTAACGGAATTATTTTTACCCTTAGGGAGAACGGAGGGGCTCACTAGCATTTATTCGTTCATCAAGCACCGAGAATATGGCCAATGTTGATTTTAGCAGTCCACGACCATCGATCAGTGAGCCATCAGTGTCTTACCTTTTGTAAGTTTTATGTCATGCCATGATATTAAACTCTCTTGTATTTCTATTAAATGATAACATTGCAATAGTATAAGTACATACATATGTACATATATATAGTATATGAGTGCATGACAGCACTTCAAATTTACACATATATTAACTTTTAGTATGCTATAGATGGATCTTTTCTTCATTATTTCTAATATGTGTTGATGTATGGTTACTCACTGCTAGCAAACAAAAATTCTTTTCCATCCTTCTTCTATCTTCCATTTCAGCTTTTAAAGTATTTTCTTCCATAGTGCATAATTCTTTTTCGGGATAACCAATTTGAAATTTTCTTTGGTGTCCATTGCAAGTTTAATTTATTGACCTATTTCAAAGCCCTATAAAATATTTATTGATTAAATTATGAATTTTTGGGAAAAGTTCAGAGTGGTTAATTAAGTCACTTAATTGAAATGTCCATGTGTTCAGCATAATTAATTTTTTGGCATCAGCTACATCTTTTGGCAATGGACTTAACATGTTTGTTCTACTGAGTGGTGGATTTAAATGGACCTTATACTGATGACTGAGCAAAATAGTCAAATTAGACAATTCCTTGCTTAAATAGGTTTTGGTGCAAGTTCTCAAGTTGTGTTTTTTTATATTCCCCCATAAGCCTTACATTCTTATATAAAACTAAATTTCATACATTTTATGATATACACTGAATTTTATCAAAAGCCATTTATTTGGTCACAAATGTTGTGATGAAGTCGTTGAGGTCTGTAATCAATTGACAGAATCATGGTCATTAATGTTTGCAAGCATCTTTGCGTAGGTTTTTTGTGCTAGAAACACATATAACATTCCCCCACTAATGTCATCACTTTTACATTTTATTTTCAGGAGGGAAAACATCAGTGCAGTATGCCTAGACATGCAGGCACTGGAGCAAAGGAGAAAAAGTGTGAGGGACATAGAAGATATTTTAAGCCATCATACTCTACAGCAATATCTGTACAAGCCAAGGCGACAGGTAAGGAAAGAGTTTGTTTTTATTATATGCATGCAGTGGCATAATTAAAAGTTGCTGGATGCCACAGTATATGCTTTGTAGATCTTTGTAGACAAATTGTAGTCAAATTGTCGAACAAAAATGTATAGAATGTTTGAGTTACCAATCTATTTTAGCAGGACCAGATTTACTTAGCGGGTGCCCCTAGGCCTGTTGCCCCTGTCCCCTCCCTTTTATTTGCTCAAATTTTCATAATCAGGACGGAGCAATGGGAATCGGCACACAGGAAATTAAAATTTCTGAACCAATGTGGGTGTGGTTGGGCAGCATGCTGCCCCCTAAAATCCTGCCGCCCTAGGCCCGGGCATAGGTGGCCTCTCCACAAATCCGGGCCTGTGTTTTAGGATTTCCTGCACCAATAGTTGATGAGAGCACCAAAACTAGATTGTGGTTAATAGTGAATAGTGGATAATAGTGAATTCCAGTAGAGATGATTGGAACAGCCACAAATGACTGTCCTAATCAATGCCTAGTTAATTTGCCCTAAGAAAAACAGCTGTGCTATGAATGATAACGTCGGAATTTGCCATGCCCTCCCATTTGTCATAGAATAAAGAACAGATGTGAAAAGGTGCTTAAGTCTGCACCCAAAGCAGTACATGCACTCCACTCATTAAGGAATTGGACTCAACTGTATTTATGTATGTATATTTTATTTATATGGCACTATTTATATAAACAGCACTGTATAGCAGAAACTGTCATTAAATGCTAGGGCAACTTTGCTTGTTGGGATGGCTCTGTCATGAAATATTGGTGCCACATTTACATCATGAAAGCTAGGACCACTCTGTAAAATTTTGCTAAATTGTCACACAGCGTTTCTATGATGGGAGTCCCAAACTGAAGCCCTAATCCTTTATATATTGAAATGTATATATAAATAAATTACATACATTTTTAAAGAAATGGCTCTTAATAATTTGAAGTCACATGATGGCAGCTCAACACTGCAGTTATCTCTTAACCACTTAGATTGTTATGTGGCTTTAAGCTAATATGGCTGTTAATTAAACCACACTATCTGAAAAATAAAACTCATAATATTATTAAGGAAGTCTTACTGTGTTATAATCTAAAAGGTATCACCAAACCCTAAATTCAGAACCAATGCCAAGCTCCCTGGTCTTGGCCCTTCAGCCTGTAACAGCCACCTTTCTCCTCGGGAGGAGCCCTCGGCTAATTGGATACTGCCAGGTCTTATTAAGTGAGGTGCCAAGCTAAGGGTTCTGGACGAGCAAAGGGGCATGAACGTAAGGCAAAGTCTTTTGGGCAGAAGGTCACAGTACAAAGCGAAGGCATCTAGCGTAGTCAAATCAGGCCAGGTCAGTGCAGGCGGAGTCAGACAGGGAGGGGTAAAACCAGGAGATCAATCAGAAGGGATACGGATACAGAAGAGTCAGTTACCAGGCAGGGTCAGGATTTCAGAAGTCAGGATGGTAACAAACAGGCAGGGGTCACTACAGGTAAACAGATATCAGATAACAGAAGCTTTAAACAGCACAGAGGCACCAGGAACTCACAAGGGGGGAACCTATAACAGGCAATGAAAAAATACCTCTTCAAGTACCTTTAAATTTCACGCCATTGTGTCCTGGCGTCATGCACCTAAAAGTTATAGGCGCACAGGAGGAAAAGGAGCGGTGTGGTTGGGAGTCCCCGCTGCACCACTAGACCACCAGGGTGGTTATTACATTTACATTTTCTGAATCTGTAACAATATTTTCTGCAATATTACTTTAGAATTCCAATACTGGCATTTTTATTTTTGCAAACATATCACTTATCTTTTACAGATAATATGGTTCTGTTAAATTAAGTTGTAGGCTGTATATGTGTAAGGAAAAGCTCCTTACCAGCGCGGCGGGGACGCCCGCCGCGCCATCCTTCCCCCTCCATGCCGGTTCCCTAGTGCGCGCACTTCCGGCTTATATAGGCGCATGCGCGCTGGCATGATGACGTCAGCGCGCAATGGCGCGAAATTCAAAAGGATTTAAAGGGACATTTTTACTTTTTGCATTGCCCGTGATAGGTTTTGTTCCTGGTGCCTTGTACTTGTGCTGTAAAGCTTCTGATCTGTCTGATACCTGTGTTTGACCCTGCCTGGCTGTTTTTGACTACTCTGATCTCTGGAACCTGACCCTTGCCTGAAACCGACCTTGAATTTGCTTAACTCTCCTGATTGACATTCTGGTTTTGACCCCTGCCTGTTATTGACTCCGATTCTGCCTTCTCCCATCTGATTGATTACCCGGATTTGACCCTTGCCTGCCTGACGAAACCTAGTTATCCGCCTGCCTCGACCCGGCCTGTCTGACTACGCCTTTGCCTTATCCAATTGCACGGTGATCTTCGGCCTAACTGACTTTTTATACAGTCGTGCCCCATTGCTGGCCAGAACTCCTGCCTTGCACCTCTCGTTTAAGTCCAGGTGGCATCTGAGTAGCTGAGGGCTCCTCCCGAATCCAAAGGCGGCCACACTACTGGTGAAGCACGAGCCTAGACCAGGGTGCTTGGTACTTGTTCTGGTAATTGGGTGCCGACCGTGACAATATGAGTTTGATATATGCACTTTTGTTTGCAGATATTTGAATTTCAGTAGATTTGATCTCAGATTTTTCTGAAGTATTCAATATAGCATTTGATAACACAAATGTTTACTAATTAAAGGGAACCTGTCATGATTGACAGCTGAGACTTAACATCAAACATCAAAAATCATTTGGGCTTCATATTTCATTTGAAAAGGACTTTTATTATACAACTTTATATGTCTGGATGACAGGTCCCCTTTAAATTATGGATGCACCGAATCTCTGATTGAACAAAATCTGACCTTGCAGGATTTTGATTCAGCTGAATCTATGGGACCTATATATCAATGGTCAAATAAAAAATTTGAAATTCCAATTTTCAAGCTTTTTCTATGTCAAAACTGTCAAATTCTAGGGAGTTATTCAAATTCGATTAGAGTTTTTAAAAAAAGTTGAATTAGATTTTCTAGATATATCATACTCTGGCCCTTTAAGATCTCGAATTTTACTATTTGCCTCCTGAAACCTGCAGAGTTGCTGTTTAAGTCAATGGGCGTGGTCCAGGGATCAATTCTGAATTGTTTTCAGCCTTCCTGACATTTTAGTTTTTTAAATTCGAATTGAACTTGATTCAAATTTGATTCCAGTTTTCAAGTAGACTCTATTCATTTGAGTTTTAAAAAGTTGATTCAGTTAAAATAAGATTTGATTGGTCAAATTTCTAGTTCATGGGAGTTTTAAAAAACTCACATGACTTTGAAATTCGACCCTTGATAAATGTGCCTTCCTGTGTCCGGCCTATCCAAATCCAAACCATAATTATTTACATGACTTTTAAAGTTATCATGTGAATTTGGAGTGAGTTTTGTTTTTGGTGATTTTTTTTCTTTTAATTTTGCTAATTTTATGCAATTTAGGGTTGATTGTGTTTGTGTTTGTCTGTTGGACAGATCTTTTGTGGTGTATTTGGTATTAAGCCTAATCCTAAAATTGTGGATTGTATGATTAAATAGGAATATTGTTAGTGGCATACCTCAGGGAACTGTCCTTGGTCCTGTGCTTTTTAATGTATTCAGAAAATGACATTTAGACTGACATTCTAAGTACTGTATTTGTTTTTACTCATCCTGCAAAGTGCAATAGTGTGGATCATCATTGGGGGGATCAGGTACAGGTTGGAATACCCACACTGGTCTCTACTGTGTATACATTTTCAGTCCAAATTTTTCCATGTAATATTCAGGCATAAAAAGCAGCAGCTAATTGAAAAGGTTTTGAGCAAAAAAATTGTCTTTTTAAAGAAAGATTTACTGCCTCCTAAATTAATTTGAATCAGTTATGCCATATAAAATGACTGTGATCCGTGTAAAAGAAAATAAACAGCTTTATGTCTTTTATTTTACTATTTCTCCACTATTTTAGGATTCGGCTAAATATCAAATCCTTTTTTAAGATTTGGACAAATCCATACCTCCCAAAATTTCAAAAATGAAAAGAGGGACAAAAAGGTGTACTTTTCCACAACCATTTTATGGTCACAACCCCTAATTACCATGCCCATTTTACAAAATTTGGAGTTTTCAAAATAGCTGTTTATTACAATTGTTTCTTTGCTTATATTAAATTATTATAAAACTGTTACAAATCTGCACTTTTGTTACGTTGTATCTTTTTCTGGCTTCAGCGCAGGAGATCAAAGAAAGTCGAGATATTTCATTAAGGAACCTGGGGCTGAGCTGCCAAAATTGAGACTGTCCCACAGAAAGCAGTTCGGAGTTTGCGAATCCCCAAACAAATCCAAACCTTAATTTGCATATCTAAATTAGGGAAATGAGAGGGGAATAGAAAAAAAAGTTTTGACCTCCTTGTTTGTGTGATGAAAAGTCATGTGATTTTTTTTTGGATTCAGAATCCTGCTGAAAGGCCAAATCTTTGCCAAATCACAAACAGATTCCTGGAGTTAGTACATACCCAAATGTTTACCCCTTTTTTTCATGTCTAAATAATTTTGCACAGTATGATAAATAGATGTGCAAATTCTGGTTGTACATTTATGGGGCCTGTTATCCAGAATGAGGCAGGGAGAGTGAGGAACCGCACAGGCATGACTGCCTGCGGCAGAGAGTTTGAGCAGTGAGAGGGAAATCTTACACCAAGCACGTGTGTAAAGAATAGGAGGAAAGGATCACAGTGGCTCTTTTCACAGCAATATTATGAGTGTTATTATTTATATATTTTTAACCTTTCCTTCTCCTTTATGTTTTTTAATTAATTGGGGTTCAGTTAAACTTACCCCATCACACTGCTGTGTCATGTCATTGCTTGATACGTACATTATGTAAGTGCCTTTGAAAGTAAGAAAAGTAAGTTTTTGCATACATTACATAAATTATAAGTATAGAGGGCCCAATGATCAGCCCAATAACTAGTCATTCAATTGCTGAAAAGTTAATGTAGGTAATAGCTCCTATAATTCAGTAAATAGATCCCAATATAAACAGCTAATGTTAGTTTAAAATTAGCTGTTCCTTTTATAAAATATTTACTTAATGTGCTAATAAGAGTCAGTTCATTGGGGTCAGTGGAATTTAGCATAAGATATTTAATTAATTAATTAATTAATTAATTAATTAATTGTCAATGGAGTTTTGCTCTGCCATTGCCAGTTGCCATTGATTGATACACAAGTTATATGGGCTTTTATGTAAGCTACATAAGGTTTCTAGGCAAGTCAGTTTTAGCTAAAGTAATACAATTTCCATAACGTAACTGCTCTCCAAGATTTTCAAGGGATTCCAGCTCCACCTCCTCTGCTACCGGCACCAGCTATTCCTCCTGTAGGTTCAACTCAATCTACTGAGGCAAAACATCCCACTCTGTTAGTCAGGGGACCCACTTGCTGTGGGTTCCTGAAGCAGTGCAAGATTCAGTTTGCTATTATGCCTCAAGGCTTCCCTACTCACATAAGAACTCACAGAAGAATGGCTGGTTTGTTTATGTACTGCAGGCAACAAGGTAACATCCTCCCTTCAGTTTTTTCACTTTTTAGAGAGTTTTTGTTCCTGCTTCATTGTCCTTTGATTCTAAGTCTTTTCTTTGTCAAAAACTCCTGGATTCCGGTTCTGCTGGTCATTTGTTTGAGTGGCTTCCCCTCTACAACTCTTGAGGTTCCTCTTGCTGCCCAAGCAGGGGATAGCAGGGCTATTAGTTCTGGACTTTTGACTAACATCACTGCCCCTCATCAGTTACATGTACATGTGCTGTCATCATAATGCTTTCATGGTTAAGACAGGATAATCCTGTGATTTATTGAGTCTTTGGTTAGCTCACTGCATGGAGTTTTTCCTGTTCCAATTGTCTCCTCAACCCAGCTCCTGTTACTGTCTCTTCAGTCTCTCATGTGCCTGAGTTTCTGCCTGAGTTTCTGTCTGAGTGTTACAAGGACTTTATGGATGTCTACAAAAAGAAGATGGCTGAAATCTTTTCTCCTCATAAGCCCCATGACTACCTTATTGACCTGGTTCCTGAAACCATGCCCCCATTGGAAGAACCTTCCCATTATCCATTCATGAGACCAAGGCTATGAAAAAGTACATTAACGAGAAACTTGCTAAAGAGTTAATTAGAAAGTTGACGTCTCCTGCTCAAACTGTTTTTTTTTTGTCCAAAAGAAGTATGGAAGTCTTAGACCGTGTATTGATTTGATTTGTCTGAACCAGATAACTATGTATAATCGTTATCCTCTTCCATTGATTCCAGAAGTCTTTGATAGAGTGAAAAAAAGCTAAAATCTTTTCCAAGGTAGACCTGCGAGGGGCATGTTGCATTATTTGTAGCATAGAGGGAGATGAGCATAAGACTGCTTTTAATAGCAGGATGGACACTTTGACTAGTTAACTATGCTTTTTTTTTTTTTACAATTTGAAATTTTTATTGATTTTCATTTCCAAAAAAAATAAGCACAACAAGGATGCAATAGAAAATACAATTGTCTATGAATGTCTATATTCAATTGCTTAATTTATATGCTATGGCATGTTTCATCAAAACACATAATTATTGAATCATCGTGCATCTGAAAGGAGTTTTGGGTAACTGGGGGAGGGGAGAGTACGACAGAGTGGTAAGAGAGGAAAAAAAGGGGGGTTGAGGAAGAAGAAGAAAAGTAGTCAGGTCTTTATTAAGTCTAGATATGTGGTTTCTCCTGCTCAGTGCATAGTACCTCTCCAGATGCTGGGCCCATGGACATGACTCCAACTCCCCCTCATAGCTTCAATCCTGAAGTTTGTCTTGTATACTGATGCATCACACGTGTGGGGGTGTAGTACCAGCAGAATATGATTTTGTATGCTCTTACTAGAAACTGCACATATCTTTTGGCTGTTTCCCTAATTTCTGACCAGGTCTTTTTGGAAATTGTGAGGTTTAAGTCCCCTTCGAATTTTGACATGTATGGATCTGTATTTTCTGTCAAGAGTTGAGTATACAGTAGTGAGATCAGATGTGTTTGATATGAGTGGTTATGACACATTGTTTCAAAGTATGTGAGGGTATGGGTCATTTGGGTTTTCCAAGTGTTTTCCACATAGGGGGTTATGTAATAAAAGGCGCTAAGTTTGCCCAGGGACAGTAACTAATAGCAACCAATCAGAAGGCAGCATTTACTGGTCAACTGTATAAAAGCAAACATTTTGTTGGTTGTAATGGGTTACTGCTCCTGGGCAAACTTAGTTGCTTTTATTACATATGGGGGATAGTGTCTAATCTGTAAGTATTGAAAGAATTGTGTATGTGGGTTATTGTGTTATTCTCTAAACTGTTGGAAAGGTTTAATTGTCTGGTCTTAAACAAAGTCTGGTCTGAAACCGTGTTGTTAGTGGGGTACTGCAGGGCTCTCTACTGGGTCCCTTGCTTTTCAACTGGTTTATTGATGACCTGTAGGTGGGCATTTAAAGTACTGTTTCTATTTTTGGAGATGATACGAACTTGTGCACAATTATAGGTTCCACACAGGATGCTGCCACTCTGCAGCATGCAGTGATTTGTTGGGAAACTGGGCAGAAAATTGGAAGATAACGTACACTGTTGATAAATGCAAGGTTATGCACTTTGGCAAAAATAACAGAAATGCAAGTTATACACTAAATGTTGGAAGTTTCCTTAAATGAGAAGGATCTTGGGGTTTTAATAGATGGCAAGTTGTCTAATTCTGGGCAGTGTCATTCTGTAGCTACTAAAGAAAATCAAGTTCTGTTTTGCAAAAAAGGGCATAAACTCAAGGGGTGAAAACAAAATGATGTCTCTTTATCGATCCCTAGTAAGGCCTCATCTGGAGTATGGAGTGCAGTTTTGGACTCCAGTCCTTAAGAGGGATATAAATGAGCTGGAGAGAGTGCAGAGATGTGCAACTAAGCTGGTTAGAGGGATAGACTTAAATTATGAAGGTAGACTGTCCATATTGGTGTTGTTGACTCTGGAAAAAAAAGACACTTGCAAGGGGACATGATCACACTTTACAAATACATTAGAGGACATTATAGACAAATAGCAGGGGACCTTTTTACCCATCAAGAGGATCACTGCACCAAAGGCTAGGCTTCAGACTAGAAGAAAAGGACTTTCATTTGAAGCAGCCTAGGTGGTTTTTCACAGCGAGGACAGTGAGGTTGTGGGATACCTTGCCGGGTGATGTTGTGATGGCTGATTCTGTTAATGCTTTTAAGAGGGGCTTGGATGATTTCTTGGACAGACATAATATAATATATATATATTGTGATACTAAACTCTATAGTTAGTATGTTGGCATGTATAATTTATGTGAAGGTATGGAGGGGTGTGTGTGTATGGATCCTGGGTTTTCATTAGGAGGGGTTGAACTTGATGGACTTTGTCTTTTTTCAACCCAATTAAACTATGTAACTATGTAATGACCAGCAAGGTTGACAAGTTTGCCGTTATCCACGGTGGGGGTGCCTCCCAGTGGGAAATCTTTATTGTTAAAGATAGTTCTGTATCTTGTGGTAGGAGTGCTTAATTTCTTTTTAGATGCTATGTTATCCCAAAGGTCCAATGCTTGTTGTTATGTGGGTAGGATATGTGATGGGGTGTCTCTGGCTGTCTTAGGTATCCAGAATAAATGGGCTAGCTGTAATGGTGCTATAAAATGGTTTTCAATGTCTTTCCAGGATTCTTCTGTTGGGGCATGTATATGTACCATTACTCCTAGTCTGCTGGCAAGATAATATCTGTATAAGTGGGGTACTCCCAATCCCCCACCAATTTTGGCTTCGTCATAATTGCTGCTTTGATTCTGGGCTTCCCCCCCCCCATATGAAATCTTATATGGCTTTTTGAAGTGAGGAAGCTCTTTTTTTCAGGGAGGTGTATTGGCAGTGTCCTGAAAAGGTATAGCAGTCGAGGTAGCAACGTCATTTTGATGGCTGCTATCCTACCGAACCAAGAGAGGTGGTATGAATGCTACTTGGTGAGGTCCTTTTTTAGATCTGTCTATTAGCTTAGGATAGTTGGCCTTGTAAAGAGTATCATATGAGGAAGTAAGGTGTATCCCTAAATACTCTATTGTCTGTTTCCCATCTACAATTGAAATTAAGCTCTTGCAGTTTAAACTCTGTTTTGGTAATTTTTAGTGGTAGGGCATGTGACATACTGACATTGTAGGGTTTTTTTTGTATCCTGAGATGAGTATGAATCGCTAGAGTTTGTAGTAGGTTTGGTTATGTGGCTTGTGCGGATGTCAGCGCGAGGAGAATGTTATCAGCAAAGAGATTGATTTTATATTCTCTGTCTCCCACTTGGACTCCTCTAATGTTGGGATTTTGTCTGATGGCTTGGGCTAACGGTTCTAGAGATAGGGTGAATATCAGGGGGGGACATAGGGCAACCCTGGCGTGTCCCTCTCTTTATTTCAATGGGATCAGAGAAGAGTACTGAGCACTTGGGCTGATGGTGTAGTATAAAGTTGCTTGACGCCTGTGAGAAATGGTTTGGGTATTTATGGTTTTTCTGATACCGCAAACATATATCTCCAGTAATCTGTCAAATGCTTTTTGCATCTAGTGACAGTAGAACGCCGGAGGAAGTCTGTTTAGGTGCCCGGCAAATCAGGACTATTGCTTTGCGGATGTTGTCTGCTTCATGACGGCACCCACTTTGCTGTGGTGTATAAGGCTGGGGAGAACAGCTAATTTGTCTGTTAGCTAACATTTTAATATCTGTAGTGATAGTCCTGTAACTATCACAGCTGAGCTGTCAGGGTCTTTCCCTGGTTTTAGTATCATTACAATGGTTGCTGTTTGCATGTGTTTTGTGGGGGGGGCATAAACAAATGATTGAAAGAGCTCTTTTAGGTAAGGTGTCAGTTGTTTTTATAATTTTTAGAATATTTTGCTGTATAGCAGTCCGGGCCTGGTGCTTTGCCAACTTGGAGTCTTTAATAACCCTCTCTATTTCTTCTATGGCTATTGGCGCAGCTAGCATCTCTCAATCTTCCCTTGTTATAGTAGGGGGGCCCGTTGTTTCATTAGTTCTGACTCATTTGCTGTGGCTCTCCTGGTGCTTTATCTGCTTTATACAGGTCTGTGTAAAAAGTCTTGAAAATATTAAGTATTTGTTTAGTGTTCCTGGTTATTTACCCGTGGGGGTACGGATGGCATGGATGGTCTGTGAGGTATGTAGGACCTTCAGTTTGCGAGCTAACATTATGTGTGGTTTATTTGCATATTCATAGTACAAATGTTTAGTTTTTCGCATAGAGTTAACTGCTTTGTCCAAAAGGGCCTGAATTAGCTGAGCTCTTGTGTCCTGGATTTCTTTGTAGGTTTTTGGTTTTTCCTTGTGGGTGGTAGCTAAGTTGTACAGTCTCCAGAGAAGAGAAAACCCAGCAATTCTCACATTTTTTTAAATTTTGTGTTTAATAAATACCCCCGAATCACGGCTTTGTGAGCATCCCATCTGATCGCTACTTAAGCGTCTGCTAGGGTGTTCATGTTAAAATATTCTCTAAGTTTCATGGAGATTTCTGTGCAAGTTTCTGTGTCTAGTAGCAGAGATTCATTCAGTGTCCAGCATCCATGTCCTTTCCCACTTTGTAAAAATGGTTTCTACCATGCCATGGTCAGACCATTAATAGTAGTTGAGCAGACGTAGTCTACAAATGAGGATTTGGTGAAAATGAAATCAATTTGTGAGTGAAATCAATTTGTGAAGAGGCATGAACAGTGGAGTTGTATGAATAATCCTTATCGATGGGGTCTTTACTCTCCCAATATCCAGTAGTCAAATACCTAACTAGGTATTTGGAGTCTTGGTCTTGAGGGCCTTAGCTTCCAGCACACCTCTCAACCTGTCTAGGTTGTTGTTTAATGTTGTATTGAAATCTCCACCTACAATAACCCTGCCCTCTGCGTGTTCTGCTAGCTTGTTAAAGAAGTTTCTTAAAAAAAAGTTTTTTTGGAGGTGTTAGAAGCATACACTGAAGCCAGTGTGGTTAGGTGATTCTGTAGCAAGCATGTTAGTATTATGTATTGACCTTCTTGGTCTATGTACAGTATTTCTGAGTTGGAATTTCACCTGTTTGGCTATAAGGATAGCTACTCCTTTGGTCTTAGTTGTGGACTTGGCTAGGTGTATCTGTGGGTAGTGTTTCGATAGGTATTTGGGTGCAGATGTTTTAAGTGTGTCTCCTATAGTAGCAAGGTATCTATTTTCTGTTTGACATAATCTGAAAAGGCCATGAGAGCATACCTTAAGGTTGAAGGGGTGGGTGCCGGAGGGAGTCCAAGGGCCCATCACTGTTATATAGTCCTTAGCAGTTACCAGAGGAAATTGGGTTATAGGGTTTATCAGATAATGGGGGACAGATAAATAATAAACAGTAAGATAAACTTAAAAACTTAAAAAGCTTGGATCAGAGCCTTGATAGAAAGCTTGTCCGTTTTGCCTGCCTTCTATTTATTTTGTAATTTTCCTGCATCCAAAAACAGACGCACACGTCCAAAATGAGAAGCGGCGGCGTTTCACAAATTTTTCGCCGATTCGCCCATCACTAATATAGGCTATTACTTTGTTTGAACTAGTTTAAATTATAACTGTAACATAAGTGCGGGCTGGTATCATCCTCTAGATGACTCGGTATTGAGTCATTTTTAAGGTTTAGGGAGAGTCATCAGCCTTTCTCTTAGTACAATTTCTCCCTTATCAAGTCTTTCTGGTGGTAGTCAAATCCTTCAGCCTGTAATTATCCAGGTTCAACATAGGTTACAGTTTGGCTATTCTTTTTAAATTATTCAACATCCCAGCAGTTTTTCAGGATTTTATCAGTAATATCTTTTGTGAGTATGCTTCAACACTGTGTTGTTGTCTACTTGGAAGAGATTCTGGTATTTTCCTCCTCTCTGTATGAGCAAATTTCACAAGTTAAGAAGATTAATTAAAAACTTCTCACAGATTGTGGTTACCATTACTGCCCCTACCCAAAAAGCTCTAAAGCCTACTGGTTCCTTAGAGCTAAAAAAAGGCCTTTGAGACTTGAGACGATTTTTCAGCTCAGCACCTGTTCTGGTCCACCCTGACTCTTTCCATCATTTTATCCTGGGAGTGAACACCTCTGACTCTGGGGTGAGTGCCATTCTATCACAGT
Source organism: Xenopus borealis (assembly GCA_024363595.1). Classification (NCBI taxonomy): domain Eukaryota; kingdom Metazoa; phylum Chordata; class Amphibia; order Anura; family Pipidae; genus Xenopus; species Xenopus borealis. Next base: position 72,723,372 of record CM044441.1, read on the forward strand.
GTTCCAGTTTCCAAGGCCATCTTCAGCTGTATGCCTTCTTCTCTAGGAAACTATCTCCTGCTGAGAGAAACTATGATACTGGTAATCATGAGCTACTACCTGTGGTTAACCTTGGAAGAGTAATGCCATCTTTTGGAAGGGTCTGTGGAACAATCAAAATCTATTTGACCATAAGAGTATATTTCTTCTGCCAAAAGACACCAGGCTAATTTTCTTCTCCAGATTCAATTTCCTAATTTCTTACAGACCTAGCTACAAGAACATTGAGGCAGACAAGTGAACTTATTGCCAGGTACTTTTGGTAGCCTTCTCTTGCCCAGGTAGTCACAAAGTTTATTGCTGCTTGTATAGTATGTGCACAAGCGAAGAGTCCTTTTTCCTTTCCTTGTTGGTTACTTAGGTTAACACTGCCAGCTCCAGTTCAGCCTTGGTCTAACATCTCAACAGACTTTATTGTTGACTTACCTGATTTTACTACCATCCTAGTGGTAGTGCATTGTTTTTCTAAGATGGTCCATTTTGTTTCTCTAAAGAAGTAGAGATTTTTGTCAGAGAAATCTTACTTTACATGGGTTTCCTTCCTCCATCATCTCTGATTGGGGCATGCCTTCTGTAAGTCGATGGGCATAAATTTGAACTTTTCTTCTGCATTTCTCCAAGCAACAGCCAGACTGAAAGAACTAATCAATCCCTGGAACAGTTCCTCTGCTGCTGGTTCCTGACTCAGCTTGTGTGCTGCCCATCCTGACTATCTGCCAGATTTAACCATTGTTGGTACCGCTCTTTGATTTTAACACTGTGGTGTTCAGGTTCTCCCTGTCGCTCAGCAGCAGGAAGTTCTGGGGGTCCCAAAAAGGGCATTGGTGAAGACCAGGTCTGGCAGAGCTCTCGTTTGCTAAGAGTGCTATCCTCCAAGCAGCCCCCAGACTGTCACCATACAGATTGTAATCTGTATAATGTATGCAGTGCCTCCACTACTCCTGCCTTAACCCTTCTTTTATATTCCCCCATGCTCTCTGGTTTTTTTGTCCAGAATGAAGAAGGCACTTTGTATGATATGATATGATACAAGTGAGACATAGACAACATAAATGGTTAAGGCAGGATGGGAGATGGGGGAAAATAAATATGCAGAATGGCGGGATATAGTACCTGCTCCTGTTGCTTGTACTGTAACTCAGGTAATTAAATAAGGATATAAATCAACTCTATTAATGCTCCTCCAGCTTCAGTGTTGGACAAGGCCAGCAGGATGCTAGGAAAAAACCTGGAGGGCATCTCTGACCCTGGCTCTGTGTATACAATCCCTGCTAAAGCCTTTGTTCCTGATTTTTGTAACATAGTAACATAGTAATTAGGTTGAAAAAAGACACATGTCCATCAAGTTCAACCTTTTTTTTTTTACCTGTCTAACTGCTAGTTGATCAAAAGGAAGGCAAAAACCCCCATCTGAAGCCTCTCCAATTTGTCTCAGAGGGGGGAAAAAAGTCCTTCCTGACTCTAAGATGGCAATTGGACTAGTCCCTGGATCAACTTGTACTATGAGCTATCTTCCATAACCATGTATCTTCCATAACCCTCACTTGCTAAAAAGTCATCCAACCCCTTCTTAAAGCTATCTAAAGTATCAGCGTGTACAACTGATTCAGAGAGAGAATTCCACATCTCCACAAGTCTCACTGTAAAAAAAAACCCTTTCGAATATTTAGTTGTGCTCGCCACTAATTTTTAAAACCATTAGGCGGGGGTGCAATGAGGCTGTGACCA
>CM044441.1:72726838-72751539 GCA_024363595.1 Xenopus borealis
GCCTCATTGCACCCCCGCCTAATGGTTTTAAAAATTAGTGGTGAGCACAACTTTTTCTTTCTTGTATATTCTAGATTGGGCCTTTCAAGTGCTCTATAAAGTGGAAGAATGACCCCCTCCTCCCATGACTCTGTGCCCCTTTTAATACAGCCCAAGACCTTATTTGCCCTTGATGCTGCTGACTGGCATTGCTTGCTACGTCAAATTCCAAGGTCCTTATCCATAATGGATTTGTCTAGTGTAGTCCCATTAATGGTATAAGGGACTTGGATATTATTACATCCCAGGTGTATGACGTTTAATAAAAAAAAAAAAATTGGCATTGCATTTGTGCTGTCATTACAATCTGATCAAAACAGTGGTAAAAAAATTGGGCATTTTAGCCAAATGCATTAATGTGGACTATTTTAGTAAGGCATTGTGAAGAAGGATGGAGGGAGTTGTCACTCAGAGAACTGAATGGTTGTCAGCAACTAGGCATGTTGATTTTTTCTGGGCTGTGTTTTGGGCCATTACAAACTAAGCTGACAAAATATTTATTAAATATGAATTTGGCTCTGAATATACTGTTATGCATTTTTGAGCATTAACCCATTGGCTCAACATTTATAACAATTTGTTTTCTAAAAGTGCTCCACACAGAGCTTTAGTAGAGCATGTATATTATATACTGTAGTTACTGGTGAATTAGAAACGAAATTAGCAAATATGGCTTAATTGTACTGTATTACTGTTTAATGTGGGTTACTATACAGAAAAATGTATTATAGTACAGCTTTTCTAGGAAATATGCATATGCATATCGTTTATCACAGAGTAACCTACTACTGATTTGATTTTGGGGATAGCCCAGGGTGTATACACCCAGGCTCACTGTAACTCTGGATTAGTTATCTTTACCATATACATATGTTGAGCTTCATATGTAGATATTTTTGGGGACACATTTACTAAGGGTCAAAGTAAATTTTCCAACAAAACTTGAATTTTGGGCTACTTTGACTGTCAAAAATTCGATTCGAAATGAAAAAATCTGAACATTTTAATTTTGAAGTAATGTTTCTTTAAAATCCTTCGAATTCAACACTTCACCTTAAAGCTGGCAAATTGACAATGACAAGCCGCTCAGACTCACTGCAGTCCCATAGGGTGAAAGTCGGCAGCGTGTCGGCAAGTGTCGGGTGCTGGAAATCCTTGGCGTCCCAAGCCGTATACAATGGAGAGAAGATAGAAAGATGCAGTTCCGCACACCGTGTCGTCTGATTAAAAAGTTAAATCTTTATTCATCCATTTAAAATGCACGCCATATGGAATCGCTTGATGCGTTTCTGGCACAGCTGCCCTTAACCATGAGCACAAATTGCCATTTTAGCCTATGGGGGACCTCCTAGAGCCTGTCCTGAAATTTCTTTTAGGTCTAGGAATTCGAAGGATTTTTTTGAAAATCGTTTGAATCAAACAATGCATTTCAATGATTCGAATAATTTCAATTTGTTATACTGAACAATTCCTTTAAATGAAGTTGAACTACCTTGCATAAAGACTAAAAGTACAGTACTTCATTAAGGTACTGTTCATCATCAGATCTCTACATACCAAACCTTGGGGTGTTCAATAACAAACTGTCCCCCCAACACTGTCGGGACAATCAAGGGCATTAACTTGCATCGTTGGACCACTCATCTTACCACTTGGGAGTGCCAAATATAGATAGCAACTAGGTACAAGCTCATGTAGAGCTCCTAGACTGAGAGTTACACATAGAGACTGGTAGTCCCCATTATTATAGGCGTAAGTACATTATGAGCCCCTTGGCAAACATTGACCTTCAATACAAAGGTATACATACTGTGTGTGTGTGTATATATATATATATATATATATATATATATATATATATATATATACTCATTGTTTTACTGTGAATTTAAATGTTGCTTCTTTTACAAAAGCAAAAGCATCTCTACAGTCGTCATGAGGTCACTGTGGATGAGGATGAAAAACAAGCCAAAGAAATATTTCAAAGAACAATGAAGAAACGTTTAGAATCTTTCAAAACAACAAAATTTGGTCGCAAGCATGTAAAAAAGATCAATAAAAACTACAAAAAAGATTTTGGACAACGAGTAAGTGTCTTATATAAAACCGGAAATTTAAAACCCTTTGTGATAGTTAACATATACATAAATGTTTTACATAAGTAATTTTGTTATAATAACCTTTAAAGGGGTTGTTCATTTTCCAAACACTTCTTGCAGTTCATCTGTTTTCAGAGTGTTCACCAGAGTAATTATAACAACTGCCTTTAATGAAACACATGGATTCTGCTTATCAGGGCCAAAGCAAAAAAAATTTTCAACAAATGTGTCGGAACAGTTTACAGAGTCGGCAACTCTGAAATATGTGAAAAATTAAAGTTGGTCACAATAAAAAAATAGAAAGTAACCGAAAAAGTATTTCTGGTTGGTGAACTATGTGAAAACAACTTAATTGATAAAAGTGTAAGGAAGGTGAACAACCATCTTAAATAGAATTATTGGTAATATTTGAAATTTGCAGTATCAGATTAATTTTCTGTTATGCATTTTGTGATAGAGAATTATCACACACACACATATATATTAATATATATATATATATGTGTGTGTGTGTTAGTTTTAGATGTTGTCTGGTTTCTAAGATGGTAAAAAAAATCCTTATTTTGAAATTCCATTAGTGCTTTGTACTTTCTTTATGAATATTTTTATTAGAATCCTGTTTTTCTAGGTAGGAGAGTGAGTGCTGGTTTCTTTTAAATTTGTGCACACCATATATTGCATATATACTTGGCACACCATCAACAAGAGCATATAAAATGAACAAAGCTGCTGTACTTTCAAGATTTGAAAACTATTCATGAAGAAGATAAGAAAGCACTCAATTATTTTTTTGTAAAAATTATTCTTTACTATTTTAACTACCAGGTAACATCAGTGCATTTCAATCCATGGGTGATAGTCACCAGGTTATTTTACATCAGCAGACACATTACTTAATACATGAAATTCAATGTGACAAAAATGACATCAATGAGAATCATCATAGATAGAACCACCCACCTGAACCTAGGACTCATACTCCCAGTCACAATGCTGTGACTAAATCATAGATCAATACAAGCCTAATAGTAAAAATGGGCAAAATAACTGCGTCTTATATGAAGTATTGAGTGCTGAGGCGGCAACACGGTGCGGTTTAGGCACTGGGCTTAATACACTTCATTACCCTGTACGTTCAATTTGGGCATACTAGAAAGCAGACTCTGGTTTATCATCGTACAGCACCATGATGGTGTGATATCAGCCCCCTTTAACCATTGACACAGATTGTGGACCATGGATACAGTACCAATTTGAGTTATATACTCCTACATCTGCACACTTTTGGAACTATTGTTCAATTACAAGTCTCGCTATATATTCACAACCAATCTACTCTTTTCCAGCAGGAAACAAAGCTGTGATTCAATTTTCACTCCACCACCACCCAAGATTGAACCTCTATCCAATCCATTCCGTTTTATTTCAGAGTTCGGACATTGAAACATCTAGATAAAGGGCTAGTTACTACTTGATATTGAGATTTATTACCATATATTTGTCCTTACTCTGTCTGAATCATTTCTTGGGATGCGTGATACTTTCCACTACTGATTTCACCATAATCCGTTAGTTGGTTCTTTCTCATTTTGAAGGGGATCCCCTCCCATCATGCCACACTGCTTGTTTTTAAATATGTTTTGTTTGTTTTGATTTTATTTACATATGGGCATGGTTGTTAAATAAAAATTGCCTTTTATTTTTACCATTAGGCTTGTATTGATCTATGATTTAGTCACAGCATTGTGACTGGGAGGTTGAGTCCTAGGTTCAGGTGGGTAGTAACATTGCATAATTAGATGGACACTCCCACTCCGAATCCTGTCAATCTTTAGTCATATATACTCCTACAGGTGTTTTTGGTTTATCATCATAAATAGAAGTTACAGAGGCCCCATGAGCCCCTAAAACATTACCAGTATTGTCGTTTATTACATTAACTGAGGTTGGAAAAAACACATTTATCAGCTTCTACTTGTTTTTGTATAATTACATGCTTTTCAGGTATTTGAAACATTGTTTTATTTCTCAGTAACTGTCTAAATAAGAATGTACATTCTTGACTTGCAGAGAAGCAGTACAATGACTATGCTACCCAATGGAAACATTTCAAATAATATGAAAGTAAATGGTAAGTTCTTACACATACTAATTTACTATTTATCATGCTAGACATGTTACAAAGTGTAAATAAGCAGGTGTAAATTGCAAAATTCCATTGTGAGTATGCTCCCCTTAACCTAGCATAAATCTTTGTTGGAGGTCCAAATATTTGGTCAAGGTATGAATAGCACATTTTAAGTGCAGTTGGTGTTTGTAAAATGGTGGCTAAATCTTCTTGGTTGTGATGGCTAAATGTTCTTGGTTAGTCAGGAATCCCATAGGCTTGTAGACATTTCTTAGAACAACACATGAACCATAGACTATAAACTGGCCTATGGATTTGTAAAACTAGTTTGTGATCATTTACAGGCCATATCGTTATAATCTGTGAACCCCACATACTGTACTTGTTTGGTTTATTTGCTCCTATTTTATTTGAAAGCACAAAGTATTTTACAGTGCCTTGCAAAACTATTCAACTGACCAATGTAGTAACAAATTCTATAAGAGTTTAAGGGGCAGATTTACTAAGGGTCGAAGTGAATATTCGAATGCAAAAAATTCAATATTCAAAGTAAATTTTTGAAAACTTCAAGAACAGGCTACTTTGACCATTCGACCATTTGATTCGAATGGTCGAATAGTAAAATCCTTTGACTTTGAAATTCAAAGTACTGTCTCTTTAAAAATACTTCGATTTTTTTTTCTTTGCCAAATAAAAGCTGCCAAAGTGCTATGTTAGCCTATGGGGACCTTCTAGAACATTTTTCTAAGTTTTATGGAAGAACAATCCTTGAATCGTACGCTAAAATCCTTGGAATCGTAGGATTGTTCTTCGATCGCAGGAATGCCAAATTCGACCCTTAGTAAATCTGCCCCTAAGAGTCTGAGAGTATTCTCAGGGTCCACTCTTTTTCAATTATGAAAATAAGTAACACCAAAATTTTTAAATATACTATTGCATTTTGTAGAGCTAACTTTTTCAGTAATAACAGCTCTAAATCTTTAGGCACAAGTATATACCAAATTTCACCTAAACGTTTTTAAGACACATTCTTTCAGAAATGCTCTAGAGATTTGACTAGGCTAATGCTGGCCATTCTCATGTTACTTTAACTTTTTGTTCAATGTCCCACTGAAAGATTAACCTACTCCGTTTTCCTTTTATGTTACACCATCTATATGTCATTTTGTTTTAAGATAAAAATATAAATAAAACATGTACAGAGAATAACTTTTCGTTGTAGTTTTTGTTAATTAAGAAAGTTAGAGTTGGTCAGTCAGTGTTCTGAATACTTTTCAAAGGCCCTCTTTCTTATTGAATTAATAATTCTGATAAAATATTGTTACGTTTATGCTCATGTTTATGCTTTCTGTTTTAGAACAAATGTTCTTTCTTGCTTTACTGCAGGGACATTAAATTCATACATAGATAAAAGCCATTTTCCACCCACAGCCACTTCTCATTCAAATCCCCCATTAGTACAGCACACACCGGTGCTGTCATAGTCCTAAGTGGATACAATTTATAAACATTTTATTGTTTAATATAATACTTTTAATATATGTATTTATCTATGTTGCTTAGACAAACGTTATGATCTGTATTACAACATACTAAAAATGCATGTATTTATTGATTTTGCTTAGACATTGAAGCTAATGATTACGAAAATACTATGGAATATGACCCGGAAATGAACAACTGCATTACATTTTTTGCATCATTAGCAGACAGCAAGGGGCAAATGGATACAGCCCTAGGTAAGTATATTAATCAATATTTTTATTTTCAAATTTTAAATTTTCAGTGTATTAAAGTATATAGTTTCTTTAATAAATAACATCAAACAATTATTCATTCATTATAAACTTGAAAATTCTAGTTCATATACAAATGAGAAGAACATCATATTATACAGCTAGTCAAAAAGGCATTGTGTTTTGTGTATTGGAATGTATATTAAATATACTCTCAGGATCAAATCACCTTTTCCACCTGCAGACAGTTCCTATTAATTTGCAGCTGTTACCCATTCATATATCAGACACTGGTCAGGTAGAATACTGTAGTCTGTGATAAAGGGCTATAGAAAATTATTATTAAAAAAATCTATTAAAATAGATTAATGAATGTATGTATGATTTTTTTAATTAAATAACCTGTAATGTGAAACAAAATACTATTATAGCTAGGATAAAATTGTAGTGGTATTGTACAATAAGAAATCAATTATATGACAGAAAGCTTTTAAATTTGATGGAACATTTAACTTTTCATACCAGTCTCAATAAACCTGTAAAGTGTTGTATACGCTATTATCATCACTATTTACTACACCTTACAATTAGTGATGGGGAATCTACCCTGTTTCGCTTCGCCGAAAAATTCGCGAAACGAGTCGCGGCATGTTCTCGTTGCGTCGTTTTCGACGCGCGTCGCTGGAATTCGCCGCTAATTAGCCCCTGGCAAATAAATTCGCCCATTACTAATTACAATCTTTTTAAAAATACAGTTGCAAGCAGAAAATGTCATCAGTAAATTAAATCTATGTTCCCCATTTCATTCTGAGAAAGTTTTATGACTAACATGAAAGATCAATTCAAACAAAGAATATTATATTTAGACTTTATATCTTTCTGCTCTGTGCTGTCATCTCAGAAGAATGTTGTTATTTTGATGATTCTTGGAAGAGCAAACTTTTTTTTTTACATTTTAGTGGTGTGCTTCTTCTTGACTATATGGGATAGTGTACACACAATTTGGCATAATTTGCTAACTTTAATTGTTTTTCTCTGAGTCGATCTCCATTTCATTCCCTATTTAAAGTTTTTGAAACTTCCCTTACACTGGTTATTTATGAACATCTCTTTTCTTTTTATAATAGGAATTGATAACCCAGTATTTTCTGCAGATGAGGAGGAAAATATTTCTTCAAATTTTGCACCATGGTTCTCCAGTGAAGATACAGTTGCTCCATCACAAAGAGCCCGAGTACAGATACCATATTCACCAAACAATTTCAGAAGGCTTACTCCGTTACGCCTCAGCAATAAATCGGTTGATTCCTTTTTGACAGCAGATTTTGTAGAAGAGCAACCCCGATCTTTCCTGCCAGAATCAACAAATATGTAATATATGTATAGATTAAGAAGAAAACTTTGAAACCTTACCCTACAGCATCTATTCATATTAAGAATATGATACAATATTTAGTATAGAAACAATATACTCTTATATACAAAATATTATTGATTTTTCATATTTACATATTTGTGTGTGTGTGTGTAGGGGGGCTGTGGTGTATGCCACTTTTAAATCAATTGTCATATTAATGATCTAGCTATTGGGCAGTGTGGCTTAACCATTTTGTTAACATAGCCATATAGCATATAATACATTTTTAGGTGGCATGTCAAACATGGAATTAAATGAAGAAAAGTGAAACATGCTGTACTTTACATATCTTAAAAGGATGCCCCAAAAGTAATCTGTGTAGGATTTATTTGTGGTAGATTTGGTATAATGCATGATGGATTGATTTAGTAGGAAACAGTAGGCCTTTCTGCTTCTGTAGGAAAATTCCACTGTGAAGGGTTTTATATTTTTCTTTTATTGTATTTCATTCTCTTACTGTACAAAATTACTATTACAAATTTCAAACAGTTACATGTAAAATCGCATCAATAGGTGTCATCATTTTGCCTTTTTATTTTCTCAAAATGTACATCCAACCAATTATGCCCACAGAAAGTTTTTAGAAAATAAATGCATAGTTACATTTTATTCCAAATATAATCACTTCAAAACACATTATTTAGTTACTATTTATGTGCAGGATTATTTTATAAAATATTTGATAATGAATGTTTTAGAGCTAGGGTCAAATGTGCTCTAGCAATTCGGCAGGGAAAATGACTTATTAGAAAAATAATTCTCATTTGAAAGCTAGGCAGAACAAAAAGCAACTAATTAAATAATTTAAAGAAAAAAAAAACAGCTGAGACTTTCTATAGCATACTAATGGGGGAATGTAATAAAAGTCGCAAAGAGTATAAAAATTTGCACAAATAAAAAAAATTTGCATTTCGCAATGAAAAACTCTTCCTTAAACCTTCCTTTTTTTTTTAACCTGCCTAACTGCTAGTTAATCCAGAGGAAGGCAAAACCCCCATCTGAAGCCTCTCCAATTTGCCTCAAAGGGGGAAAAAATCCTTCCTGACTGCCAAAATGGCAATTGGACTAGTCCCTGGATCAAATTGTACTATGAACTATCTCACATAACCCTGTATTCCCTCATTTGCTAAAAAGCAACCCTTTCTTAAAGGAAAAATATACCCCCCAAACAATGTAGGTCTCTATAAACAGATATTGCATAAAAAAATCATTTGTAAACCATTTTCATAATAATACATGTTTTTAGTAGCATGTGCCATTGGATAATCATAAATAGAAAATTGCCATTTTAAAAAATAAGGACAGCCTCCTGGGATCCTAGGATTCAATGGTGCACACAAACATACCAAAGAAACTATAAAGTTAGGTCACATGAGCCAATTAACAGAGTTGTGTCTTTTGCTTCCACACTTCTTCCAGTTGAAATATTTATGGTCAGGTGATCTCTGAGGCAGCACACAGACCATCACGAAATGGTGGTTCAAGGCAAGAGATGCAAAAGGGCAATATTTACTTATATATACACTAGGTAGGTAAAAGTCTTTAATATGTCACTTAATTTGATGTAAACTATCTGTTGCTCAAGTATTCATTTTCGGGGTATAGTTTTACTTTAAAGCTATCTAATGTATCAGCCTGTACAACTGAATCAGGGAGAGAATTTCACATCTTCACAGCTCTCACTGTGATAAACCCCTTCTGAATATTTTGGTGAAACCTCTTTTCTTCTAAACGGAATGGGTGACCTCAGGTCAGCTGAAAAGACCTACTGGTAAATAAAGCATTAGAGAGATTATTATATGATCCCTATATATATTTATACAGAGTTATCATGTCACCCGTTATCCCCATATCATATTATCCCTCATGATGTTCAATTTATTTTGGTGGGTTTCGTTTGGAAACTCGATTAATTCCATTTTTTTTTTTGCTGAAAACTCATTCAATTTGAGTTTTTGGGCTCACATAGTCCTAAAATTTGACCTTTGATAAATAACCCAACTAAATAAAACCAATAGAATTGGTTTGTCTCCAATAAAGATTATATATACATCAGCTAGGATCCAGTTAATGGTACTGCAAATATTTTTTTTTATTTGAATTACTTGATTCAAATGTAGTCTATTTGAGTTGGCCTTCCTGTAATTGAGAGCTTTCTGTATAACAGGTTTTCATACCTGTAAACTGTATATAAATAAATATAGTTCTGACAGAATTAATTTGTGAAATGCATCTTCTGCATCACAATTCCTACATTTTAGCTTTTTAAAGTACATTTTGGGTTACAAAATACACTAGAGCCAAAAGGTCTGTTCTGACAGTATTCGTTGGTCACTGCTTGGGTACTACCAATCAATATTTGTGTTTACAGGATTACAAACAATTTAATTGTAACTATAACATTAATCTTGTGCAGACTATTTATTTTGTGATTATAAAATCATTTTGTGTTAAGTGAATAAATGTAACAAATGCATCTTCTGCATCACAATGCCTACATTTTAGCTTTTTAAAGTACATTTTGGGTTACACAACACTCTAGAGCCAAAAGGCACTCCATAGGTCTTGGTGCCAAAAATATTTTATTTGCAGATACTGAACTGACAGATGTACTTGTTAAATGTTTTTAAAATATTTTGACTGGTGCTCTAATGTGAGTATCAGGCCAAAATAACCTTTGAAATGCTTTCTAAATATAGTAAAAGTAAACCATGTTAAACTGTAACTGAATTGTATAACTGTGTTAAGATGAGTGAATCCCATGTTGCAGACCCTTCATAAAGAACATGTATATTTAGACATTTCAAAATAATATGTTATCAGTAGTTAAAACTTGCTTTGCTTCTGACTTCTGACTCCTCCTTGGTGGGGGCCCATCTGATGAACAGTTTTGGTAAAAATCCTATTGGCTGTACTACACTGTGATAACATACTCGTCACCTTAAATATTCTTGAAATTGTTTGTTATGGGCTGAAGGGAGGGGAAGCAAATGATGACTTTCAAAAATGCCAAAAATCTCTGATACACACATATGTAATAACATGCAAATAAGTAAGCTTATTGATATTTCTCAAGTTTGTTTTGCACAATAACTGTGCTACTTATTGTTTTCACATGATCCGGAGAGTAAGTAATACAATTCAAATAAAAATTACCCTGACAGCAATAAAAATAAATATTGTATTGATGGTTAGTTATTAGTTCAGCCGCATTTCTTGTGATACATGCATTTCTTGTATCTAGTGTGAGCAGACTGACTAATTAAATTAAATAGTAAAAGTAAATTATTTGAATGAAAATCAATATGGGGAGAACAATACAAATAAGCAGGCACCTCAAAATTACATTACAGGATGGCAAGTTTTACTTAGCATTCCAACTCAATCCTTCAGAGCTGTCCAACTTTCTGTGGAAAGAAAGTTATATTTGATCAGACTCAGATGATGGAGTTAAAACAGGGAACATTTCTGCCATTACACCATTTTGTCAGTTGTATTTGGTTTGGATCTGTAGAGCCAAATCAAATACAAAAGAAGAGGCCTGTGGGCCCCAGTGAAAAAATGAGGGCAGTGGTTGCCTCTTTGCTGCCCTTTAAATAAAAATCCTAATCTCTCAACCTCCATCCACGCAAATCAATCACATATGTATGTGGAATTGTACATAGTCCCAGGTTTATGTAGCTCTCTGGTTTTCTGTTTTCACACTAGCAATTAGGCAGTTGTTTGAACAGTGGACTGGAAGATAGATAGTAGAGGGTCTGAAATTAAACATGATTAACTGATCAAAAATAATAATCTGATTTCTGCAATATAATTGTATATTTTATTGTAAGCAATAAAAATAATTGTACTGCTAATCAGTTGTGTATTCATATGTGTTGGGATATTTTGAACTTTTGACAATACATATCATGAAAATACTACTTGTTGTTTGTTACTGTTCTTTACGACCCCATATTTATATACTGCTGATTATTCTGTTGCAATAAACAAGACAAGTGCTGAGTTTACAGGATAAGTGATTTAGTAATAGAAGGGAGAAATTCTGTAGTGGGGAGGATCTGTTTGTGGTAGGTACCATAACCCTAACCACACCAAAATATTTCTATTCTTGTGCACATAGCATTTCACAAACAGGGTAAAGTTTATATAAATTAAGCAGCGAGAGTTCTAGAAGTAGGACAATTACAGTACCAGAACATCCTAATAAGAGGGTGAGGTGAGGCTTGAGCAGGAATCTGCAGAATGTGAGGTGCTCTACAAGGAAGACATTGGTTCTATAAAAGGATTGTTTCCACTAACACACACAGTAAATTGCCTTTATTTTTTTTTAATTTACAGCAAAAGTACACAAATATAATAATTTTAAAAAACAGACATTTACCTTACTTTATATCACTTACCCCTTTAAAAATCAGACTCTAGGTATGTTCAATTATGAAAGAGCTACTTTTTTTTATCAATAACAGCTCCAAGACCCTAGGCACAAGTATATACCAGATTTGGCCTCTGCTAAACATTTTTAAGACACATTCTTTCAGAAAGATTTATTCTAGGGATTTAAGTAGGCCAATGCTGGTCATTCTCATGTAATTTTTATGTGTTCATTTTCCTGCTGAAAGATTAACCTTTTTCCAAGCTTGAGTTTTTCCAGACAGGTTATATGGCAAAATTTCCTCTTATTTTACACCATCTATATGTCCTTCAAAACCCACAGTAATTAGCCGTGGGTCAACAATACCTTAATTAAGACTATTATTCGGTAGTGTAACTATAGAGGAAGCAGAACCGTTTCGCTATAGCAAACAATAACCCTCTCCCCTTTCCCAGCTGCTCTTTTACCTGTGGCAGGGAAACAGAGTGCATCATCCTTTGATAGTGAGCAGGGAGTGGGTGGAGTCTGGGTGGGAAGTGCACAGTGGCGGGGGAGCTGTGTTGATAATTGTTGATGTTAATAAAGTTTATTATAGGAAAAGAAGCAAATAGGTGGGGACAGCTCCACAAGGAGAGTAGACTGAGCTGTACAGTCAGAGATCCATGCTTCTTTGAAGCACTGTATTTTAATAAATAAGTTGCTGTTGCAAAATCCAGAATTTCATTATTAAGGAGTACAAAACATGGTAATAGAAGTGGATCCGCTAAGCAGACAGAGCCTGAACTACGTCTGAACCTGCAAGAGGTACAGAGGATGCAGCAGGCCTAGCTCAGCCTGTGACTAGGGTTGCCACCTTTTCTTGAAAAAATTACCGGTCTTTCTATATATTTATTTGTTTTTCCTATAACAACCATCAAAAATACCAGCCAGGCCAGTAAAATACCGGCCAGGTGGCAACCCTGCCTGTGACTGTAGCAGTCCCTGCACAGAAGGACAGATGGTCTACATCCACCTGCTCCAGTTTATGGTAAAGGTTGGGGAAGCACAGAGAACAGTACTGTACATGAAAGCTACCATCATTATAACACTGCCCAGTGCACAGAAAGTTGCCCTTTTACTAACAATTGCAGGGGAAGAAGCTTTGCAAAAAAAAAAATGTGAAGATGACTACAGCCCGTAGGCGAATGAGACATATGAGATATTTATTTTTAACTCTAGAGTACAGTTTCCAATTGAAATCATAGAATAATACATACCATACCTCAAGCTGAAGATGTAACTTTGGTCAGCTGAGAGATTCATTAATCAGAGACAGAGTTGTAATTGTATGTAATGATCAAAAAGTGCAAGAAAGATTGATAAGCAGCTGAACTCACAAAACAGCATCTAAATGTGCTAACAGGAATAAGAAGTAAAGAAAAGGTTTCTCAAGTCAGCAGAGTGGCCACATCCTAAGTCACACCAAGGCTCGCACAAGTAAATCTGATTTTAAGAAAGACAACATTTGTGTCAATACCCTTTTATATAACAACTGCTCGGCTTTTGGTAAACAACGCAAGGTGCTTGGCAAATATAATCACTTTGCCAAGCAGTGTTATAGTAAAAGCAAACTAAATTCAGTGATGGACAGCAGCAGTAAGGAGAGTCAAGAGGTGATGTATGTGAGTGCTGTCAGTAAAAGGAATGGAAGTGAAAAAAGATGGACTATTGACATTGATACAAATGGTTCCCTGATTAAGTATAAAGTGGACACAGGGGCAGAAACAAACATTATCACAGAAAAAATATGGAAAACCCTGCAAATGAAAGCAAAACTAAAATGTAAAACATCAGTGCTTAAGGCATGCAATGAGTCTGAAATCCCATCAGAAGGAAAATGCAGAATCACATTTAGTTACAATTACATATTAAGTTAGGCTGAAAAAGTCCATAAAGTTCAACCTTTTAACTTTTTTTTTACCTGCTTAACTGCTAGTTGACCCAAAGAAACCTCTCCAGTTTGTCTCATAGGTGTCAGCTTAAAAGACCTACTTGGTAAATGACCCCTTATATATACCAGTATTATATGAATCCCTTATATATTTATAAGTAGTTATCATATCATCCCTTAAGTGCCTCTTCTCCAGCGTGAACATCCCCAATTCGGCCAGTTGTTCCTCATAGCTAAGATTTTCCATACCTTTTACCAGCTTAGCTGCCCTTCTCTGTACCCTCTCTAATACAATAATGTCCTGTTTGAGTGATGGAGACCAAAACTCTACGGCATATTGTTGATGGGGCCTTACAAGTGCTCTATAAAGTGGAAGAATGACCCCCTCCTCCTTTGACTCTATGTCCCTTTTAATACAGCTCAAGACTAGTGATGGGCAAATTTATATAAATTCATGAAACGCCTGCGAAAATTCGCCCTGGCGTCCGTTACTTTGACGCCAGCACCCATTCTTTGGACGGCAGCGGGAATGTGTGCCAGCATCCAAAAACAGATGCCCATGTCCAAAACGAGACACCCCAGATTTACCCATCACTACTCAAGACTAGTGTCAAGTATTTGCCCTTGATGCTGCTGACTGGCATAGCTTGTTACAGCTAAGTTTATCATCTACAAGGACTCCAAGGTCCTTTTCCAGAATGGATTTGCCTATTGCAGTCCCATTAAGGGTAAAAGTGGCTTGGATATTTTTACATCCCAGGTGAAAGACTTTTCATTTATCAACATTGAATCTCATTTGCCCCTTAGTTGAGCAGATTGCCATTTGTCAAGATCCTGTTGCAAGGATGCCACATACTGAATGGAATTAATTGGGCTGTATAGTTTTGTGTCATCTGCAAACACTCATACATTACTTACAATCCCCTCCCCTAAGTCATTAATGAGCAAGTTAAATAAAAGTGGACCCAATACCAAGCCCTGAGGGACCCCACTAAGAACCATACTCCAAGTAGAGAATGTACCATTAACACCCTCTATACCCGATCCTGTAGCCAGCTTCACACTGCTAATATACACAGAAGAGTAGTATATAGCTAGTCCAAATAATGTCCCGCTGGTGCTCCGTCCTTGCACCAATTTCAATCAATTCATGTATTATCAATATGCAGGACAAAAAGGACAAATGCAGATAACTGCTAAAGTGCTTGTTTAATGCAGTCCACACAACAAGTTTCGGGCATTTTTCAAGTGTAGCCAATATATTTCCTATCCATTTTCAAACAAATTCATTCAGCCCAACAGACCTTAGTTTAGAAAGCAGTCGTTTATGGGGCACGGTATCAAATGCTTTGATCACATCTACTGCCTACCAACAGTCCAGCATCTTACTTACCTCATGATAAAAAGCAATCAGATTTGTCTGTCATGACCTATCCTTCATCAAGACATGCTGATTGCTGGTCATAATCCCATTCACTAGGACAAAATTTTGAATGTGATCCCTTAACAAGACTTCAGAATAATTTGCCCACCCCAGATGTCAAATTTACTGGCCTATAATTGCCAGGCTGAGATCATAATCCCTATTGGAATGACATCAGCTTTTCTCTAATCCATAGGCACCATACCAGATGAAAGCTGAAAAAATCAGAAATAGGGGCTTGTCTAAAACTGAACTAAGCTCTCTTAGAACCCGGGACTGTATTCCATCAGGACCTGGAGCCTTGTTTAAATTCATTTTTATTACAGCTTTATGAATAATATCCTGAGTCAGCCACTGACTAGATTGATCTGAGCCATGAGTGCAGCTATGAAGTGAGCCTGGGAACTCAGACTCCTCTTTTGTATATACTATTGTATACACTAAAGAAAAGCACATTTGCCTTTTCTGTTTCAACCATATTGGTACCATTATTTAATGAAGCAACACTCTCAGCCTGCAACTTTTTACTATTAATATATTTTAAAAAAAAACTTTTTAGGGTTAGTTTTCAGCTTCTCTGCAATTCACTCTTCATTTCCTTTCTTTGCCTTCCAGATGGCTGATTTACAACATTTATTATAGTGTTTATATTCATTAAATGCAGCTTCTGTCCCAACAGATTTGTAGTTTTTAAATGCCTTTCTCTTCTTTCCTATAAACTTTTTTTCCTCAGTATTAATCCACATAGGATGATTCTTAGAGCTTCTACATTTACTCCTTAAGGGAATAAATTGAGAACAGTAATGATTTAATATAATTTTAAATGACAACCATTTCTGTTCTGTGTTTTTAGCTGCAAACTTAATGCCCCAATCAGTACTCTTAAGGGAAGCCCTCAAGGCACTTAAATGAGCTTTTCCGAAATTCATGGTTTTTGCTGCCCCAGTATATATTTGTTTTTTGCACCAGCCATTAAATGATATACTGTAACATTATGGTCACTATTACCCAGGGGTTCAATGACTTGCACATTTGCTATAAGTTCTGGGCCATTTGATCACTACATACAGAATAGCATTTTTCATGGTAGGCTTCTCAACAACCTGTGCCATAAAATTGTCATTGTTCCCATTAACTGATCTGGAAGTACTGTTGCTCTGGGTAATTAAAATCCCCCATTATCATTACTTTTCCCAAACTAGCAGCCTTTTCTATTTGCATCAGGAGCTTAACCTCCTCCTCCTCCTCACTTACATTAGGTGGTCTATTTCATACCCCTACAGTTTATTTAATGGACTCTTTACCATTGCTGAAGAACTCCACCCATAAGACTGAAATAGGAATAGTTTGTACCAGTTTCACGAAAGGGCTCCTGTGCCACAGCTTCTGTCCCAATTAGAATGCCAAGTATTTAGAATTGTGGACAAACATGAAAAAAAACACAGATGCTGTGCTGCAAGGTTTTTATTTAAAACACAATGGGGGGAATTCACAAAAGTGTCGATAAAATAAATAACCCAGAAGTGGTGGTCGACAAATTTGTAAAATGTCGTACAAACGGCAAATTCACAAAGGCATATGTTACCATCTCTGAATGTCTCGTAAGTCCGACAATTTACTAAAATGTTGTTTGTCTTTTCATCATACAAACGACATTTTACACGACATTTTAAAGACATTTTACAAGACATTTTAAAAGACAATTTGACCAACATTTTCATTTTGGAGAGCCTAATGTGTTGGAAAAATTGTCAGCAAAAAAAATGAGTTTACGAGTAATTTGAAGCAAAGAAAAAACCTAAAGCCTAACTTGTTTTGAGAAATCACTAGTGGGAGGTGGAGGTATCAAAGGCTATTTTGATACTAAACTCTACAGTTAGTATAGCTATGGGCTTATTTGGTTTGTGTTTGAAAGAGTGGAGATGTGTGTGTGTATGTATGCTGGGTTTTTAATTTGGAGGGGTTGAACTTGATGGACTCTTGTCTTTTTTCAACCCAATCTAACTGTGTAACTATGTAACTATGTACTGTATCTCACTTGAGCAAATTAAAATTCAAAAGAAAAAAGAAGTAGTAAAACCAATGCTCGTTTTTAACATTTTTTAATCATAATCACTGGTGTGTAATTTAGGCACAATTTGAAACATTTTTTTAATCGATAGTGATTAAATGTTTTGGTGTATAGATATCCTTATAAATTTGCTGAACTACTTCATTTTAATGAAAGCAAATCAAGTATAAGTGATTAAGTTGTTCGTAATTCAATTTATATCAATGCACTGGCACTTTCTTTGTAATTATTGATGTAATTTCAGCAGTGGTCAACTGCATATTTAATAATCACAAAGATACCTTATTTATACTAAATTTTATTGTCAGCAATTATCAATGAATTTTTAGCAGTGTTTTATTTCACTGTCATTGTTCATAGACACTTTATATATTTTTTATAATCTAAGGTATTTCAATGAATTTTCTCCCTGATTAATTGGTCTTATTAATTAGTGGATATTTGGTTCACCTTTCGTAATTCATAAAAATGTCGGGGAAAGTGGCGCCGAAAAAAACACGCCCACTTTTCACTACACTATTTCAAAAGTGTTGTATATGTCGGAAAATTGGCGGGGAAATGCTCTGTGAATTTGTCGTCTGTTGCTACGACATTTTAAAGACATTTTTTCCTTCCCAGCACTTTTGTGAATTCCCCCCAATATGTTTCGAGCTGAAGTGGCTCTTTTTCAAGTGTTAGTGCACATTACAGACAATATTTTAAATGCTTGTAATCTCCACCCCTTTGACGTGATAGGTTGCTAAAAACATTAACTCAACAAGGTCACTGCATTGAGGATTTGTTAGCCTGACTTCATATCTTGTTTAGTGATCAGTGATACAGTGGTACTTATAGTCCATTGTGGAACATGGGTACTTTTGAAAAACCATAGAAATGGTAAGTTACACTTTACCCCTTGTATTGCAATTCACCTACAAAAAGAGTCCAGTTTGCTACAAATTCTTCCATTTTAATTTACATGAACATCATATTACATAAGAAACAAAATTGTATTACATTGGAATTCAATCACTTAGGCTGTGTTACATTATATAACAATGTAGTGGTACTGCCTGGTACATCTTACCACTCAGAAGATATGATACTGTAGGAAATCTTGTTTCTAACTACAGGGCAGCTGCATCTTTCTCACTGAAAAGAAATATAACATAAGATTAAAAAGTGATACATTAAAGTTGTCAGCACTGTACAGTACTACAGGAAGCATCCTATACTCAATTGATCATTCATACCTGTTAGGATAAAACTGTTAAGTTTCTTTATCCACATTGCTTCTTTCTGTAGCAGTTTTTTTTCTAACATCGCCTCCTCTATCTGGTAATTCTACCACTTCTAATACTAGCCATTTTAGCTGGGACACATGATGGTTGTGTGAATTAAAATGATGTCAATAACATTATACTTAATATCTCTTCTTACACCCTTACTTCTGAAGAAGAAAAAGTATTAAATTATTATTATTATTATTAACATGTATTTCTATAGCGCCAACGTATTTCGTAGCGCTAAAGGACTGTGTTTTGTTACTACCTACCAAGTTGACTACACAACCTGGGAAATAGACTTTCTGAAATTTCTAAGGAACTTGAAAGTAAAAATGTGTTTTTCCAATTCTGATCACAAGCTTGTTGGTTACAAAACTGCAAATCATACAGGCCCATATGAAAAGCCTAGTAATTATGTACCTAACATTATTAATGAAGCACTAGGTGCGTTTGAATTTGTTGTTGCCTCAGAAGTAAATTATAATCAAAAAAGCAGATAGGGGCACTATTGTTGTAATGGATGAATGTATGTATGTTATAGAGGTTAAGAGACAGTTAGACAGGACAGGACATTACAACAGAATATCGAAAGACCCCACTAATGACATAAAAATACAAATGTCATGTATGGTTAATGGTAGAATGTTAAACGGTACAATCACCAAAGAAAAATTGCAGATTTTCTAACAACAGAATACCCACAAACTCCAGTATTGTACTTATTACAATATTATATATGTACTTAATATTATAAGTCCATAAATCTTTGGAGAACCCGCCAGGCCATCCAATTGTGTCTGGGATAGGCTCTATGTTAGAACCATTAAGTAAATATGTGGATTTTTACCTGCAACCACTAGTAAAACAAATACCAAATTGCTTGAAAAATACAAGTGAATTATTAACAAAATTGAGCATCCTAGAGGGCTTTACAGAAAAATGTACACTATGTAGCATAGATATTGAAATACCTATTTTGTTAATACCACAAGAAGAAAGGTTAATGTGTATAGAAAAGTACCTTCTTGAAATTAACCTGCCAAATTATTTGGTTTCTTTTTTATTGGATTACCTCACTATAGCACTGAAAAAACTATTTTAGAATTAAAGGAGAGTTCTTTTGGCAGTCTCAAGACATCAATGGGTGCAGATGTCGTTCCTGCATTTGCTAACTTGTTTGTACATTATTTAGAAAGGATTTTTTTCTTACAACACAGGTACAAAGAACATAGTGTAACCTACCTAAAATATGTGGATGATATCCTGATAATCTGGGAGGGAGAAATAGACAAATTTCACAAAATGGTCAAGGAAGCAAATGACAGTCATCCTAACAAAATTCAATACTGAAGTAGTGACAGGGTTTCTGACTTTCCTGGATGTCCAGCTTACATAAAGTCAAGGCAAGATATGTACAGACCTTTATCGGAAAAGTAATTTTGAATGCAACGAGTTTCCATAATCCAAAATATAGAAAGCAGCAGCAGATTTATAGAATGTTTACAGAGAAATCTTATAGGAAAGAAAGGTTAGTATCCTTAGCAAATGAGGTTGAAAACATCCCATGAGAAACAGTATTGATAGCGAAGCCTAAGAAAAAATCCCACGAGAAACAGTATTGATAGAGAAGCCTAAGAAAAATGAAACCAACAGACCCCCCTTAGTGAGCATGTATGGGAGACACAGCAATAAAGTAGGAAAAATAGTGAAAACATTTTGGCCAATTTTACAGAATTACAAAACTATAAGTAAAACAGTAAAAATGCCATTATTTTGTTATAAACAGGGCCATACAGTGAGAGATATACTTTGCCCAGCAGAACCTAGACACAGAGGCGGGCCTAGACGGCTGGGTGCCCTAGGCACCCCAGCCGAGCAGCTCGCCCCCGAGTCCCCATCTTTTGCGCATGCGCATTTGCGGCACTCCCGCACGCATGCGCATTAGTGGCGCTTTTGTGTGCATGCCATTCGCACACGTCTGTGTCATTTGGAGGGGTGTCTGTGCGCAAATGGACCAGGAAACACTCACAGGCAGAAGTCTAGTGCCAGATCCGGTCTGTGGTTAAGCAGAAGAGGTAGCTTCCCAGCGCCCCCCAATCCTTGCGCCCTAGGCAGCTGCCTCTTCTGCCTACCCCTAGTTCCGGCCCTGCCTAGACAAAACAGAATGTATAAAATGTTCAAGGGCAAACCAATAGTAGAAACATACCCTTGTTTAAACTGTGTTTGATGTTCCTCCATCACAAAATGTGATAAGGCACTCCACCCAACTAAGGGCAATAATATTCAACTACATAGCTATGCCACCTGTGTATACAAGCAGGATCGCCCCTGCCTCCTCCCCCTGACTTACATTAGGAGGTCTATAGCATACTCCTACAATTAATTTGCTGGACTCTTTACAATTGGTGAAGAACTCCACCATTAAGACTTCTGTCCCCTCATTTGCTAACATAACCTCCTTTATAGATGATTTTAAATCCTGCCTAACAAACAGACATACCTCTCCTACTTTTCTACTGCCTCTGTCCCATTGAAACAAAGTATATCCGCTGATATTAATTTCCCAGTCATGTGACTCATTCAGCTATGTTTTGGCCACACCAATCACATCATATTTTCCCTCCAGCACCAGCACCATTTTACCAGTCAGACTCCTTGCATTTAGAAACATTTAAACTGGTACAATACTGGTACAATATTGAACACATTACAGTGTGTTTATGATTTAAAGGCCTCACTACAGTCAATACATGTACCCTTCGGTTTCCTCTATAATTTGACTCTTGCATTGTTGTTCCTGTCTTCCTGGGGATCAACTGCTGGTTTCCTGACTATCCTGAACTCTGCCTGCAATGACTTGTACTTGTACTTGTTCTGATGTACCTGTGTGCCAGTGAGCAGGCAAGCTGGTGTCATTGCTTATATAGCTTGTTTGGAGAATCAGTGAGAGGTGATGCCTGCACATTATTTATCATTTAAGGAGATTTCTGACTTCTATAGATTAAAATCTCCTAGCAGTAAATTACAGATTTTCAAAACACTACAGTAGAATTTGGCATATTCTAGATTCCAAAGCCAAAAAATCCAGTAAACAGTAGGTTTACCCCAGGAAACAATATATTTTTGAAAAGTACACATTTTGCTAAATCCAAAATGGGTAACCATGTCTTTCTACTTATAGTTAAAAACATCAAAGCTTTTCAGACCTTTGCATTTCTATAAAAATGTATGAACAGTTTGATGCCCATTGTACACAGAATTATCAAAGTATCTGGTATTTAAAGACCCCAACATTAAGTTATGGCATACAAATTGTGGCAGAAGTCACTTCAGCTATTTTATAATCATCACAATCACTGCATTTTTTGTGGGATAAAAACACTAAAAAGTTAACCTCACAAAACCATATATTTTAAGAAAGCACAAATTCTAATAAATCCAAGATGTGTAGCTATTTCTTTCTTGGATGGCTTTTTAGCAAGTGAGGGAATACAGAGTTATGGAAGATAGCTCATTATACAAGTTGATCCAGGGACTAGTCCGATTGCCTTTTTGGATTCAGGAAGGAATTTTTTCCCCCTCTGAGGCAAATTGGAGAGGCTTAGGATGGTTTTTTTTTTGCCTTCCTCTGGATCAACTAGCAGTTAGGCAGTTAAAATAAAAAAAAAAGGTTGAACTTGATGGACGTGAGTCTTTTTTCAGCCTAATTTACTATGTTACTCCACTCCGCAATGCTTTGCCAAAATTGTGTGTTTTTATAAAATACCTGAAAATCTTCTCAAAGCTTTCAAGCATCTAATCTGCATTATTGTTCTCAATGGCATGTTTGACTTTTATCAGTCATTTCACATCTTGCTGAAAGTGCGAATTCACATTTTTAGAAATATCATCAGTGAAAGTGTTTTCTGAAGTGTTCCCAGTCAAATATGCATGTAACAGCATGTCTGCTACCTGGCTTATGGGAGAAGGAAAGGCAGAATTGACTTGGGAGTGCCAACCATAAGGCACCCCCAAGTGATTAAACTGATGTACCTCAAACCTGGGGCCAGTGCTCCTATCAGGCGAAACCTGCCCCGGGTTATAGAAGCAAGCACCATGGAGACTACTTCCTTATGCGCGCTGATGCGCTTGTGCATTAGAACGAAAAGCCGAACTCTAACTTTAAAATCGGCTTTTTCGTTCTAATGCGCATGCGTCAGTCCGGGTAAATGCGCATAAGTGTGCATCCGGAAGTACTGATCTCCGTGGTGCTTGCTTCTATAACCCAGGGGCCGGTGCAGATTTTGCCTGATAGGTAGTGATGGGCGAATCTCCTGCGTTTGGCTTCGCCGAAAAATTCACGAATTTCCAGAGAAATTAGGGAAAAATTCGCAAAACGAGTCGCGCGTCGTTTTTGGCGCGCCCCGCATCGTTTTCGTCGCGTCAAAAACAACGTGCGACTCATTTTTTAGGCAAATTTTTTTGGCGGCGAATTTTTGCTGCCGATTCGCGAATTTATTTGCCAGCGGCGAATCGCGGGAATTCGCTGCGAATTCGCCCCTGGCGAATAAATTCGCCCATCACTACTGATAGGAGCACCGGCCCCTGGTTTGAGGTACATCAGTTTAATCACTTGGAGGTGCCTTATGTTTGGCACCCCTAAGTCAATTATGTCTTTCCTTGTCCTTTATAGTGCAAAACAAAATTGCATCTCTGAAGTCATAGTAATAACTTCTGAATTATAGGTGGGGCTTCACCTATACCTTTTGCACTATAGCATTAAGTGGCTTGTGATCAGTCTCTGCTTCAAACTCACAGTGCAAGGGTTTCCTTTTCTATTTGTGCATACAAAAGTTCTGGTAAACTCAGTGCTCTGGATGCATAAGCCCCTGACAGCCAAGAGTCATTCATTTTTTTAAGAAGTGCCTCAATGCCTTTCTGTGATGCATCAGAAGATAATTTACTTCCACAGTCAAAATACTGTAGCACTGGGTTTGTTGTTAAAGAGATGCTAACACCAGAAAATAACCTTTTTTTTAAATCCATCATAACATTGTCTTTAAATACTATTTATAATTTTGCCATAAAAGTATTTTCCAGATGTTTTTTATATTACCTTTCTGACTACTCTGTTCCTCAATGAGGGGGCTGTCATATTTCTGCAGCAGGAGTCTGTTAGCATTAGAGACTCAAACTGACAGGCTGAGATGGGACAGTCAGGTTGGCAAAACAGACAGGTTTAGGAACTTCAGGTAATAATTGCTTACAAAAGCAGAACTATCAGCAAAAAACGATCAACGTGACTTATATGTAACATTTAATGTAGATTAATATTTTGAAAAGAACATTTTTAGTGTCAGCATCACTTTAAGGATTTTTAATGTCTAACTCAGCACTGTATAATATTCATTCCATTCCAGTCAGTAATTGTTTTTAGTAAGTTTCTTTTGCATTGTGTTCTATGTGTCAAATTGAGCATACATTTGCCCACAAAGTTAATTATTCCCATAAAGCTCTGTAGGTCTTTCTTACATTGTGGAACATATATATATGTCAAAATTCATCATATGTGAAATAGTCAAGTCAAATATTCCATGGACATTGACTAATGTATATGACCTTATATGGATAGGTTTAGAGAAATACACTAATCACTTCACAAGGTTATTAGACAACAATATTCAATCCACAAAGCAATTAAGTTCCCATTCCCTATTCTGTCCTTTTGGTGTAGTAGTATTCAATGTAAATATCCAATAAGCCTCCCTCTTCAAAAGGATGGACTTATAACACTGCCCTTCCTTACACCTGGAGGCACATTTATCAATGGTTAAATTTCGAGTTCATGTCGCCTTTTAATGCTAATTTCATCTCCAACATTATTTCCTTGATTTGTGCTTCCATGGCTGGCGCTGAATCTGGAGTTGTATCTGACATTGCAACGCGGTTTGCGTTCTCTGCACTTTGTTCCGCTTCCAAGATGGCATCTATGATAGCATGGGCAGGCTGCTTCCCGGCTGAGCTAAGAAAAGCAGTGACTGCTTTCTGTTGTTTGCAGTGGTTTTTTTTTATTGCCCATCATCAACCCAGACTGCACCTCTAATTTCTGAGCTGTTTAGGGGGATGTCTTGTCTCTCCCATGCTTTGAGCACACTACTTAGGTGTTAAGCATAAGTGGTTTGTGATCAGTCTCTGCTTCAAACTCACAGTGCAAGGGTTTCCTTTTCTATTTGTGCATA
>CM044441.1:72762066-72772255 GCA_024363595.1 Xenopus borealis
AGCAACTGTAATAGCCTTAGCAAGGGTTAAATCTTGCTCTAGGAGCAGTCTCTCTCTAATACATGGTGCGTTTTTTTCCCCACTATTTGGTCTCTTAGCATTGCATCTGTTAGATTCCCAAACTCACAGGTAACAACCAGCTCTCTCAAAGCTGCTACAAAATGTTCTGTGGATTCACCATTACGCTGTCAGCAACCACATTTACTTTTGGCACAAAAAAGTTCTTTATAGCAGTAAGAGCAGTTTCATAAGTTTCATCAGGTGATAGTAATGTATGGAATATACGCTGTCCCTCTGCTCCCAGACAATGAATAAGTAAAGCATGCTTTCTAGCTGCAGAAATCTCCCCTTGGTCAGCAGCAATAATGTAATTATCAAACATACGGATCCAATTTGCTGTGATTTGGTAGCCGAGGATGAGGAGGGTATAACAATGCTTTATTAGCAGGTTCATGCAGCCATTACATAACAGCAGTAAGTCTTACTTTCACTTTCAAGCTGTACAGAAAGTCCTGTGTATGCACAGTGACACCTGCAGGCCATTTGTATAAACACCACAAGAGAGACTAGCATGAAAAATGTTCTTGGGGTGCCAAATAAGTGCTGTGACTGGCCATGTGGTAGCCCCAATGTGGATTGTCAACCTACATTAAGGCTCTGATTGGCAGTGCACCTGATTTTATACAACTAAAACTTGCGTCCAAGTCTGGAATTTGAAAATAAGCACCTACTTTGAGGCCACTGGGAGCAACATCCAAGGGGTTGAAGAGCAGGATGTTGCTCACAAGCTACTGTTTGGGCATCACTGAGTTAGAGTTTGCAATTCTGTCTGGATTCTGTCTGTCATTAAAGCTCTACCAGGTTTTATAAAACTAAAATGAAAATTGAATTTGAAATCACTTTAATTGTAGATGAATTAGAGAAATTGTCGAAGTAGGAGCAGATAGTTAATCTAATGGGCCTTCCTAGTTTAGCCACCGCTAGAATGAATTTCTCCTTATCAACAAACCTGACACACAAAAAGCAGAATGGAAGAAGGGTGACTTCAAAAGCATTTCTTGAGAAGTGACCCAGGCCAGTCCTCTTTGGCCAGGCCATTTGGGAAATGAGAGGGACTTCAGCTTAGTGATCCTGGGAGTGAGGCTATCATAATGTGGTTGGTAATTAAAGCTTTAACAGTCAGAACAGTCAGTTTAAGCAATTTTCTAGGGCACACTGGGACTTCAAACAACATCAAACAGGTCAGTGATTGGGCTATGGTAGGACACTGTGCAAAAAAACTTCAAAAACATAAATCGAAAACACACGTCACAGTCCCCTTTATTTTCTTTTTATTATGTCCAGCATTTCATGTTTACTTATTTCATTCTGGAAAATAATTACAAAAAATGAGCTACAGTGTCTAAATCCAGATAATTACAGTGTACATTGTGTTTCTTTTTAAATAGCTGTACTAGTAAAAACAAAACACATCATGGTTTAGAACATATCCCAGTGTGTAAATACCCAAGCGGGAGGTTATGGCATCAGGACTTTACAAATAGTATTCCAGGGAAAAAATGTCCAACAATGTTATGTTTTTCACATAACATGGATCAAAATATACATAAATTTACATAAAGGATGGTTTTAGGATGTGGTATTTAAAGGGGTTGTTCACCTTTGTGTATAATATAGAGATATTCTGAGACAATTTGCAATTGGTTTTCATTTTATTGTTTGTGGTTTTACAGTTATTAACTTTCTATTCAGCAGCTCTCTAGTTTGCAGTGTCAGCAATTTGGTTTCAAGGGTGCAAATTACCCTAGACACCCTGCATTGATTTGAATAAGAGACTAGAATATGAATATGAGATGGACTGAATATAATGATAAGTAATAAAAAGTGATTTAATCAAAATAGAAAAAAGAAATCCCCTCTTGATCAGTTTAATTCATACAAAAAATTAATTAATTAGAAAGAATTATACAAAGTGCTAGTGCTTGTGAATTTCCACCTATATGTGTGCATAAATTACAATAAATCCTAATAAACTTTTTTTTAAAAGTTAATTGTGATTGATGGCCTCTTGATTATTAAATCATTACCATTTCATTGTATCATAAGGTTAGTGTTCATAATAAAAAAAACCTCAATATTCTATACTGTTGGTGTATTAAATAAATTAAAAGATCGACTGAAAGGATTTAACCTACTAGAAAACAGAATTCAATTCATCCAAGTATCTTTCCCATATGTAATGTATCACTCGATTAAGTTAGGAAAAAGGAAAACCAAGAGAGGTGGAGAAGTCCCGTAAGAAACTGTCTGATTTTGGCTGCCTTCGGGACCCCACAAAGGTTGAGAAGTCTGCCACTCAGTGGCTGTGGTCTCGGAAATTAAACTACCACTTGCTGTTAGAAGACAACAGAGCAGAGTGCCTGACGCGCGTTTCGCATATAGCTTAATCATAGGCAATGCGGGTGCTCTAGGACGCCAAGTATTTATAACCTCTCTAAATACTCGGCGTCCTAGAGCACCCGCATTGCCTATGATTAAGCTATATGCGAAACGCGCGTCAGGCACTCTGCTCTGTTGTCTTTTATTTTTAACCGGATTAAGAGTAATTGTTCTCTTTTTTTAATAATCTTATTGGGAACAACAAGGAACCCCGAACGATTGGGAATTAGTTCCCTTTTCATTGCACTCTTTCTGTATCTGAATCCTTATTTCCTTTATATGCGCTCATTGGTTTGTGGTTTTCTAGCATAGTCAGCCCTTCTAACAGCAAGTGGTAGTTTAATTTCCGAGACCACAGCCACTGAGTGGCAGACTTCTCAACCTTTGTGGGGTCCCGAAGGCAGCCAAAATCAGACAGTTTCTTACGGGACTTCTCCACCTCTCTTGGTTTACCTTTTTCCTAACTCAATCGAGTGATACATTACACATGGGAAAGATACTTGGATGAATTGATTTCTGTTTTCTAGTAGGTTAAATCCTTTCAGTCGATCTTTTAATTTATTTAATACACCAACAGTATAGAATATTGAGGGTTTTTTTTATCATGAACACTAACCTTATGATACAATGAAATGGTAATGATTTAATAATCAAGAGGCCATCAATCACAATTAACTTTTAAAAATTTTTTTATTAGGATTTATTGTAATTTATGCACACATATAGGTGGAAATTCACAAGCACTAGCACTTTGTATAATTCTTTCTAATTAATAAATTTTTTGTATGAATTAAACAGATCAAGAGGGGATTTCTTTTTTCTATTTTGATTAAATTAGTTTTTTACTAACTGAGTCAGTTTTCTCCTTTGATCAGCGAAGTTACCGACAGACCAATTCACCTTTTTTATCAGTTCAAGTAATAAACAGTGGCAATAACAACACATTTGTAGCCATGCAGAGCATTTGTTTTTAGATGGTGTCAGTGACCCCCATTAGAAAGCTGCAAAGAAACAGAGGAAAATTGCAAATCATTAAAAAACTATGAAAAATAAATAATTAAGTTTCTTAGAATTGGCCCTTCTACAATATACTAAACGTTAACTTGAAGGTGAACCACCCCTTTAAAAGATTCAAAGGGTTTATGAAAAATTAGAAAAATTATAATTTGTTCAAAATAAAGGGTTAATTGTAAACACTCCTGCATTTTTTACGGTGTTTTTTTTTTAAACATTCACCTATATCCATTACTAATTTCACTTATCCCAGAGGGTAGAGCACATTTGAAAAGCTGTGATAAAAAAAGTTACTACACTATTTATTTATGAGGTTTTGGTTTTCCAGTGACAGACTGATAAAATCAAAGCTTTTTGGGGAAAGAATGTTCCTGATTTTTTCTCCAAATAGATATGGGTTTAAGCTGCCATGTTGCTACTGTTCTTCATAGAATGTAATAGCAGTAGACATTTATAACCACTACTTGATGATATTCAGTGGCTGCTGGTGAAGGAGAAGGAAAATAATCCTGTACAAACATGAGAGAGAATATTTGAGCATGCAGCAGGCTATACCCCTAGTATTTTCAGTTTCATAACCTTGACAGTATAGTCACCCCTATTTACAAACATTCATATTTTCCTTTAAACATATTTAACTCTTTAGCCAGCACCTAAATTGTTTCTTATACCCTGAAATATGGTTTAAAAAATCCTCAGAAGAATAGACATTTGATTCTAATCTGTGAAGACCACTGTTTTTTTTTATTGTGTCCCAAAAATAGAAGCTGCACTAAGTGTTAGTGATGGGCGAATTTATTCGCCGGGGCGAATTCGCGGCGAATTCCCGCGATTCGCCGCTGGCGAATAAATTCGCCAACAAAAACGAGCCGCGCGGAAATGACGCGACGCGCGTCATACACTACGCGCGACTCGTTTCGCTAATTTTTCGCCAATTCGCGAATTTCTCTGTAAATTCGCTAATTTTTCGGCGAAGCCAAACGCGGGAGTTTCGCCCATCACTACTAGGTGTCTTAATGAGTGCTACTATTGCCAATGGGTTAAACAATATTTGCCATCAACTGAATTGCCACAGTGATATCTTTAGGAATGACTTCCTTTTATGGAACAATACCACTGCTGACTCTCATCGTGAAAATTCCCCCCCAAAAATATATAGGGGAGAGGTAGGCTGCAAATCAAGAAGCCTGTCATGGTACTGTGTATGTATTAGCACCAAGTCATACATGTAATATCACATTCATAACTATAGTGATGCAGGTAAGAGGTTACCTGAGTGCAATAAAATGCTACGTTGATATGGTTTAACCATCATGTTTACTGGCATTATATAATTACCCAGAATTTGCATTAGAGCTTTGCTAAACAATAAACCTATAGTTGCCTATAGATCAATGGAAATACAGTTAGGGCTTCCAGAAATAAATTACTGATGGCGGAGCAAGGTGTGCAGTACTTAAAATCTTTAATCAGAATCTTAGTCAACTAAACTGTTCTCTATGGAGCAAAATATATGCCTGGAACCCCTACCCTCCCATTGCTGTAAATATACACATAGATTTGGCTGAGAACAAGAATTTTGTAAACAGGCTCCTAACAAATAACAAATAAAAACTCAGGTTACCCAGTTAACAGAGAATATATAAAAACAAGGCATTTCACTGCTTCAGTGCTGTAAGAGCATGTAAAATGGTAGAGGTCAGGATGCACTGTAGTAGGTAAAGCTATGGCAAATCAGGCATGAAGAGTAAATCCTTTTTTGCATTCTGCATGCCATCTGCACAACAGAATAAACATGTACAGTGCACCCAACAAGTACAGAAAGCTTGCTATGGCCACCATTATTGTGTGCTGCTCAAAGCCTTGAATTGCCACAGTGATATCTTTAGGAATGACTTCCTTTTATGGAACAATACCACTGCTGACTCTCATCGTGAAAATTCCCCCCCAAAAATATATAGGGGAGAGGTAGGCTGCAAATCAAGAAGCCTGTCATGGTACTGTGTATGTATTAGCACCAAGTCATACATGTAATATCACATTCATAACTATAGTGATGCAGGTAAGAGGTTACCTGAGTGCAATAAAATGCTACGTTGATATGGTTTAACCATCATGTTTACTGGCATTATATAATTCCGCAAATATTACCCAGAATTTGCATTAGAGCTTTGCTAAACAATAAACCTATAGTTGCCTATAGATCAATGGAATACTTTTGGTTAAAAAGGGGACATCATTTTTGGTCTGTAAAAATTCTTTAGAAGTGTCCGTTACCCAATTGGTGGAGAGAATTTCATTGTTGAGTTTGTATTCCCTGTATTCTGTAGAGACTGCTTGACACTTGGTGACTTCTCCAGCTGCTATGGATTGAGTCATGTGGAAAATACCTCTACTTTAACCAATAAGGGTTATCCTGTGCTTCTGATCTTAGAGGTGCATGTAAGAATCAAAAGTGCTACTAAATCCACTTTTTCAGTATCGGGAACTGAAGAACCTCAGTCTACTTTTTTTATAAATATCTGTGAAAGAAAATAAGTTCAAGTAAGTCTTTGAAAAAAATCTTTGCAGTCTAAAAACCACTTCAACCCCACACTCCCCCACTTTCCTGTGAGAGAGACAGCATGTTTTGCTGTCTATGTATTTGATCTGTGGCCCTTCACCGCAGCATAAAAGGACAGTATAATATGACAACATGAGTTCAATAAATGTAGAGCTTGTGGCAAACATACATTTTTGCCTATTTTTTTTAATTACATAAAAAAAATCTTTGGTATTTAGTATTATTTCAGGTTAAAGAGGGCAAAAAGGTAAACTGAAGCTACTCCATGATTGACCCTTGAACGATAGAACACAGAATTTTTAACCTTGCAAGAACCAAACATGGAGTAGTTTTAGTTCTTCTGTTTGCCCTGTTTGACTCAAGCAATAACAAAAAAAGTGATTAATACAACAGGCACAATGTATTAAAAATAATATGTTCAGCACAAGCCCTAGCAGTAGGCAGAGTTTGGAGAATGCCTTACAGAGATAATGCATTCTGCATCCTTCCCTCTGTATATATATATGTATATTTGTATAAATATAATGCAATGTTGCCCTGCACTAGTGAAACTGCTGTGTTTTCTTCAGAAACACTACTATTGTTTATATAAATAAGATGCTGTGTAGCTATGGGGGCAGCTATTCAAAGGAGAAAAGGCTCAAGTTACACAACAGATAGCAGGTAAGCTCTGTAGAACATAATGTTATCTGCTATCCATTATTTATCCTGCCCCATATAGCCATTTTTTAAATTTCCGCCACTGCTACTTAGCAGTTTGTTTATATGAACTATAGTAGTGTTTCTGAAGTAAACACATCCGTTTTACCAGTGCAGGGCAACACTACATGATATTTTCATTACTTTAAAACACTTATATTTTTTGGTGTTACTGTTCCTTTAAGAGATGTTTCTATTGAGCCAACCTTTTCTGTCTATCTGGAAAGTCCCTTCTATCTGTATCTGACTCTTGATAAAAATGTTCTACTGTTTATCTCTGTCACTCAGGAGAGGCACTGCAAAGCCCAAACTTTATGGTCTACACTCAGTAAGTAAACAACATCTGACTATATTTGTAGATTTACTCAATGTTCCCCCTCATACCTCACTTAAAATGACCCAAACAGGAGAATCAGTCTGGATAGAAAGCCGCAGTGCCTCCAGGGGCCCAAATGAAGTGTCCACCGCTCCTTCTGCAATACCCTTGTTGAAAGATCCTGTGGAAAGATCAAATAATGGTAGTAATGAGATTCAATACTGATAAATGTAAAGTCATGCACCTGGGATGTAAAAATATTCAAGCCACTTATACTCTTAATGGGACTGCACTAGGCAAATCCATTATGGAAAAGGACCTTGGAGTCCTTGTAGAAGATAAACTTGGCTGTAGCAAGCAATGCCAGTCAGCAGCATCAAGGGCCAATAAGGTCTTGAGCATAGAGTCACGGGAGGAGGGGGTCATTCTTCCACTTTATAGAGCACTTGTAAGGCCACATCTAGAACATGCTGTACAGTTTTGGTCTCCCTCACTCAAACAGGACATTATTGTATTAGAGAGGGTACAGAGAAGGGCAACTAAGCTGGTAAAAGTATGGAAAATCTTAGCTATGAGGAAAGACTGGCCAAATTGGGGATGTTCACGCTGGAGAAGAGGCGCTTAAGGGGTGATATGATAACTATGTATAAATATATAAGGGGGTCATATAATAATCTCTCTAATGCTTTATTCACCAGTAGGTCTTTCCAGATGACACGAGGTCACCCATTCCGTTTAGAAGAAAAGAGGTTCCGCCTAAATATTCGGAAGGGGTTTTTTACAGTGAGAGCTGTGAAGATGTGGAATTCTCTCCCTGAAACTGTTGTACAGACTGATACATTAGATAGCTTTAAGAAGGGGTTGGATGGCTTTTTAGCAAGTAAGGGAATACAGGGTTATGGAAGATAACTCATTATACAAGTTGATCCAGGGACTAGTCCGATTGCTTTTTGGAGTCAGGAAGGAATTTTTTCCCTCTCTGAGGCAAATTGGAGAGGCTTAGGATGGGGTTTTTTGCCTTCAGCAGTTAGGCAGTTAAAATTAAAAAAAAAAAAAAAAAGGTTGAACTTGATGGACGCGAGTCTTTTTTCAGCCTAACTTACTATGTTACTGAGAGAAAAGGAAAGACATTTATTTTTGTGTTAGGCAGGAGGCTGGACATCTGTAGCCGCTGGAAAATAAACGTGGGCAGGAAGCCCTTAAACCGATCCTGGTGTGTGAAGTTGCCTCATTTGCAGCCTACCAGCGAGTGAACCCCCACTATATATATATATACACACATATACATACACATATATATATACACATACACAATAATAAGGCACAAGGGTTTCCTTTTACTTCATGCAGAGTAATTCAGGAAGTGAGACAGGGAGAGTGCCTGCAATCAGCATCCAAAACTTAACCTTTATTTAGTATTTATATTAAAAAAACAAATGATGCGTCCAGTCCTTGGGGCCCCAGATACATTTTTATAGAATAAACACAACAATTTCACAAAGAATCATTGTAATGCATTGTAAAGTACTACAAGCCATCAGCTATACTGTACTTTACAGTAGTAATTACAGTTATAACCTGTAATATGAACATACCAAGGGTGTGCAGTACCTCGGCCAACACTTTACCATTGCAGATGGTTCACCGTCTTAATATACCATTTATATACCATCACCATCCTGGATGTTAATTAAATGTCTGAATTAGTCTAATCAATCCTTTTTAGCCAAAGTCCAATATTGATTGATGTGTCCCTGTGCGTGTAGTAAGGACACGAATGCCATCTTTTTGTCATGGCACACAGGGTGCATGAACCATTAACACACAGCATGACTAAACTGTTTGCACAGGAGAAATGATTAGCTGCAGAAGTACACAAATAAGCAGTTGCATCTAAAAAAAATAATAAATTATACCTATTTAATAAATATTTATATATTTATAATAAATATTTAATAAATATTTAATAAATCAGCTACAATAATTTATAATTATGAATTAATAATACATTACTTAATACATTATCCGTTATTATTTAGGTTCATGTTTATAATGAAATTTGCATCTGTAATTACTCTACATGTTTTGTAACCTTAAAGAAAATGGTAGTAAGTAGTAACTCAACAAAACAATTCAGACTCACTCCTACTCCATTTACTGAGTATCTCAGGCAAACTGCCGAAGCTTGTGAAACTTGTGAAGAAGGCCCCACCCATGTGTTTCTTTTTCTAAGACCAACTTTAATAACAACAACAATTACCAACACATCATTCCCTTTTTAACATTTTAACATCAATGGTGCTAATAACAACAAATATTAATAGTTGTAATTTTATACAGGTGATTTGCTATAATTAAATTACTGTAAAACAACTGACCATGTCACTTTAACACTGTTCAACTAGTCTTGATGTTTTTTTGATAACACGCTCATAAAGTGTTTGCACACCATGAGTGTTTGTGCCTGGTTATTGTCAGTTGTATTTTGTGTATTAACTGTGGCATGATCTCCGTTTCTTGTTCCTTGGATGGGAGCAGTATCTCTCAGAAAAGATTCTGAAGTGTCCATCTGGTTGTCCTCACTGTTATCTACTGACTACTGCCTATTTCAAGTGACATCTTTTACTTTATTGGCCGTTAGAATGAGTCACACCTGGTATTTTCAGGATTTTATATAAATGCCTTCTATTTCACCTTAATTTTTCCATCACTTATTTTGACCTCATAAGAATGAGTTGAGACTAGGTATAGCACTTGTGCTTTTTCATACCAGGTAGATTCATTGCAAATTCTGACCTCATCTCCAATTTGTAAATGTTCAAGTGTGTTTGTACTTTTGTCATATTTCTTTTGTCTATCACTTATGTTTTGTTTCTGTTGTCTTTACCGTTTATGTAGGGTATAAGACTTAAGCTCCAGGTAGGTATGTAATTTAAAAGTGCCACTTCTGGGTCCTGACCTGAATGGACAGCTTTTTTCAATAACTATTTTATAATCTTTATGTCACACTCTGTAAGTCCATTACTCTGTGGGAATATTGTGCTTGAAGTAACGTGCTTGAATTCAAACTCTTCTGTGAATTTTACAAAGTCTTTTCCTAAACTGAGAACCATTATCTGTTCTTACTTCTCTTGGTATTCCATATCTGCAGAAGTATG
>CM044441.1:72812862-72824140 GCA_024363595.1 Xenopus borealis
GGCCTGATGTTATCATTTCTCTGCGTGCCATAAATCTCACTAAGTCTGACATCTGCTGATAACCAGTATGTTGGTCTGAATCAGGCTTAATAGGAAGTGCTGTCTTCACATCTGGTGTGTACTGGTATGCTCCCTCTTGGGAATGACTGCCTCTATCAGGAGCCACTGGTCGAGTAACAGGAGGATAGCTGTATTTATTAGTAACAGGTAAAGTCCACTGAATGTCATTATAGTCTCTGGTTGCAGGAGTTTTAACATTAACAGGATAGGATTGTTTGAAATCCTTTTGTTCTTGTAACAGAGCACCATCTAGTGGTGAGGTAGAGGTAACTACAGGCACATTGTAGTCACATTGTAAAGGAATGTTCTGGAGAGGTATACTATGATTTTGCCCACATGATGGGATAACATCGCTGTCTCTGTATTCACTAAGCCTTTCTAGGCTTGGCATTGATGCACTGTACTCCTGTGAATGTTTCAGCACATATTCTTTAGTACGTTGCATAACAGTTTCTGGTTTTACATCAGGCTGCATAGTGAATTTCTGACTTGCTTGTTCTGTAGTGTCAAGAACTGGATCTAATGCATCTGCTTTGGCATTCGCAATTGCCACGGTCTTACGTAAATTAAGAATCTCCATTGAAGCTTCTAAGTGTGCCATTTGAAGCTTTGCCTCCACTTCTAGCCTTGCCTTCTCTGCCTCTTTCATAGCTTCTAAGCGTGTCTTCTCTAATTTTAGCTCTGTTTCCTTCCCAGTAAATGTGAGTTGAGCTAGTGCAGCGGCAGCTTCTGCACGGAAAAGCGCAGCGTCCGACACCTGGGAGCGGTTTGAGAGTCTGGATGAATGTGACACCCTAGATCTGGTCTTGATTGATCGTTCAGACATCTTGCCGTTTAATCTTGATAAGAGTTAGCACGTGGTACTGTGTTAACTGAAGCTGTACTGTATCTCTGTGGTATTTGCTAATCCACTCTGCGTGTGGGCCTCTTGATACCAGCTGTTGTTTTACTGTGCTGTATTGCATCAGCTATGCGTGATGTTGTCTACTGTTCTGTCCTGCTCACTGTCTGAAGTAAGATTGACAGGCAGATAACCCTTCTTCAAAGCACCACACTGTGTAAGTTGTTAACTTGTTTAATGAGTATTTGAAGATGAAAGGGTAAAACTGAAATACATACAAATAAAGGAGTATAAGTGTCTCTGCTGGTGAAACAATATACATACATATACTGTACATTACACAGATGAAATAAATCTGCTACCAAACAGAAACAAACCTCTCTCTCTAAGATGCAAAAGCTGAGTATACTAAGCAAATAAAACTGTATACACTCACCAACAATGCTGCATAGGGCCTGTTTAGCATGGAGAAAGCTGAAAGCACATGAGATGAACTGCACAGGCTGGAAACACCTACTTCCTGTGACCTGGAGTTGTGACATCAGAGGTCAATAGCTAACTTTATTAAACAAATAACAAACACCAGGAAAATATCTACAAGTGTCCAGTAGATGGAGCTGGAGGACTGTTCATACATGTAATTGAATGAAAAAACATATATCTGTCCTAACAGTACAGATTGGTTACTAAAAATCCATTTCACTAAGCCTCTGAGTAAGCCAGTACAAATGGGTACCTTTCCTTGTGAAAAACCTGTAAAGAGGCTGGCACAAGCCTGGAACCCACGAAACAGTGAAGCCACAGTCAGGTTGTAAAAGGTTAAAAAGCTTAGATTTATTTCCAAAATTTAAGAACCATTCGCCTGACGCGTTTCATGTCCTCAAAGCACTTAGTCGTAGAATTTAACATTGCTTGTTTCCTGTAATTTTAAATCTAATAATTGTTTCTTTTGAATATATTTTTTTAACTTTAGATGAGCGGTGACAGGATATGCTTCAGGGCCAGAGAACATTTTTTCAGTTAGGGTAAGACGGTTGCCTTTTCTACTTTGAGTGATAACTTGTTTCAATTTAACCCCCTTTCCTGGTGTTATATTGTACTTATCTAAGCATTCTGCATTGATCTAAGCATTTTCTAATTGATGTTTTTATAAGATGTCCTTCTTGTCTAATGGAGTTGTTCTGATGAATTTTTTTAACTAGGTCCTATGAAATTTTTCAAAATTTTTATGAATTTTGTAAGAATTTTTTTGAAGAAGATTTGTAAATATTTTTTCTTATGGACTATTTAGTGATGAGCGAAACGGGCGCGTTTCGCCGAAAAATTTGCGTCATTTTCGGCGCGCGGCTCGGCGCGTCACGTCAAAAACGACGCGCGACTCGTTTTTGCGCGGCGAATTTTTTTGGCAGTTTCGCGAATTTATTCGCCAGCGGCGAATCGCGGGAATTCGCCGCGAATTCGCCCCATGCGTATAAATTCGCCCATCACTATTCACTTGATAGGATGGATGATTTGAAACATTTTGATGGACTCTGAATTTGTGCTTTATTATTATTTTTTAAACATTATCTTTTCAACATTTTTTCATCACTTTTCTATACACAATTTTATTCACTATTTATTAGTTTCTATCTTTACATACAATCTGTATATCATTGCAATATAACTTTTTATCGGCTAATTGCACTTGTATTTTAATTATAATTTTTTAATTAACTAATAATGCTAAAGACGCCCACTTTTCAGGTCACATTACCTGTGTAAGCTTTAAAATCACTGTTGCATTACTTGTCTGTATGCTTGATAAAGGGGATTACCCCGAAACGTTGCATGCTTCAATATCACAATAAATTAGCAAGGTTTTCCTGCTAGTCGTTCCTGTGTGCAGGTGATTTTTCTTCGGATTGTGGAAGGCCTGAAACATTGTTCTTTGTCTACGAGCTGTGCCAACATTCCAATAAAGCCTTTTTAAATACTGATACATGGATCAATCACTTAAAGGCTCACTTTATAGCTGCACTGATGGCTCAGCTCAATCTAGTCAGTAAGTCAAAAGAAGCAATAAACTCAGCGCTTAGTCCTTAATAATTCACCAATTGCAGCACAGTAATTGTATCCAGCAGCATTGACAGGTTTAAAAAGGAACCACTAGTCCATTTTGTGATAAACAATCTAGTCAGTGGCTGAATCAGGATATGATTCTTAAAGCTTTAATAAAAATCGAGGTAAACAAGGCTCCAGGGCCTGAAGGAAATACCCAGAGTTCTAAGAGTGTTTAGTTCAGCTTTAGACATGCCCATATTTCTGATTTTCTCAGATTCAATTTCATCTGGTATGGTAGCTATGGATTGGATGAAAGCTGATGTCATGCCAATAATTAAAAAGGGATTACGATCTCACCCTGGAAATTATGGGCTGGTAAATTTGACATCTGTAGTGGGAAAATTATTTGAAGGCTTTTTAAAGGATCACATTCAAAATTTTGTCCTAGTGAATGGCATTATGAGCAGCAATCAGCATGACTTTATGAAGGATAGTCACTGAGAATTGTCTTGGCTCTCGCACACCCTCTCCAAAAGGCTTATTAGAGACACCTGTTGCTCAATTTGCTTGACAAAGGGTGTAACCCCTAAACATTGCACCGCAATTGGCAATAAACACATTTGTATTGACTACGTCCTGTGTGCCATTGGATTTTTTTGTTTGTTTTATGAAGGATAGGTTATGGCAGACAAGTTTCATTGCTTTTTATGATGAGGTAAATAAGATGCTGAAAAGTGGGGGGGGGGGCAGTAGATGTGATCTCTTTGGATTTTGCCAAATGATATAATACCATGCCCCACAAACAACTGCTTTCTAAACTAAGGTCTGTTGGGCTTAATGAAGTTGTTTGCACATGGATAGGAAACTGACTACAGGATAAGGTTAAGCGGGTGGTTGTTAATGGTAAAAGGGTAAAGGGAGGGTATTGTAAGTAATGTCTCAGTGTTTGCAGATGACACAAAACTATCCAGCCCAATTAATTCTATCCAGGTTGTGGCATCCTTGTGACAGAATCTTGACAAACTGTCAATCTGGGCAGCTAAGTGGCAAATGAGATTCAATGTTGATAAATGTAAAGTCATACAACAGGGATGTAAAAATATCCAAGCCACTTATACCCTTGATGGGACTGCACTAGGCAAATCCATTATGGAAAAGGACCTTGGAGTCTTTGTAGATGATAAACTTGGCTGTAGCAAGCAATGCCAGTCAGCAGCATCAAGAGTAAATAAGGGCTTGAGTCGTGTTAAAAGGGACATAGAGTCACGGGAGAAGGGGGTCATTCTTCCACTTTATATAGCACTTGTCAGGCCTTACCATGTTGGTCTCCATCACTCAAACAGGACATTTTTGTATTAGAGAGGGTACAGAGAAGGGCAACTAAGCTGGTAAAAGGTATGGAAAATCTTAGCTATGAGGAAAAACTGGCCAAATTGGGGATGTTCACTCTGGAGAAGGGGCACTAACTATGTATAAATATTTAAGGGCATCATATAATAATCTCTCT
This sequence comes from Xenopus borealis, assembly GCA_024363595.1. Classification (NCBI taxonomy): domain Eukaryota; kingdom Metazoa; phylum Chordata; class Amphibia; order Anura; family Pipidae; genus Xenopus; species Xenopus borealis. Next base: position 72,817,314 of record CM044441.1, read on the forward strand.
AATGATTTATTTATAAGGACTTCCAGCTGACACAAGGTCACCCATTCTTATTAGAAGAAAAGAGGTTCCACCTAAATATTCTGAAGGGTTATTTTACAGTGAGAGCTGTGAAGATGTGGAATTCTCTCCCTGAATCAGTTGTACAGGCTGATACATTAGATAGCTTTAAGAAGGGGTTGGATGGCTTTTTAGCAAGTGAGGGAATTCAGGGTTATAGAAGATAGCTCATAGTACAAGTTGATCCAGGGACCAGTCTGATTGCCATCTTGGAGTCAGGAAGAAATTTTTCCCCCTCTGAGGAAAATTGGAGAGGCTTCAGATGGGATTTTTTGCATTCCTCGGGATCAACTAGCAGTTAGGCAGGTAAATTAAAAATAAAAAGTTTGAACTTAATGGGCATGTCTTTTTTCAACCTAACTTATTATGTTACATGCAGTACTTGGTAAGAAAGCCTTCCTTCCTTCCAAACCAGATACTTACAAACATTCACTACTATTACAGATCACATGATGTACGGTACTACAAACTTTTAGGGTAGAGGCAGACAAGCTGATTTGGGAAGATTTAGTCACCAGGTGACTAATCACCTCTTCCACCTGGCAACAATCTCCCTGAACTGCCATCCTCGTGAGGCAACTTCGGGCGACTTCAGAAATCGAAGCACCGCAAGTGAATTTGCATAGGCGATTCATCATTGAAGCACACGGAAGGCAGGAAGAAGGCAGATTGGAGATTGTTGCCAAGCGGAAGAGATGATTAGTCGCCTGGTGACTAAATCTTCCCGAATCTGTTTGTCTGCCCCTACCCTTAGAGAAGCCATGGATTCACCCCAGTCACAGATATGGCTTAATGCAATGAAATATGAAATAGATTCAATAAAAGAGAATGATACATTTACACTGCCTATTCTGCCAGAAGGTAAAAATGCAGTGGGGGCTAGATGGGTCTACATAACCCCCAACATTTTGGAAACAGAGGGACAAAAAAAGGTCAGGTGTTGTGAGGTGAAATTTTTTTGACCATGCCCATTTATGTGGTCACACCCCCTAATTATCGTGTTCATTTTAGAATGGCAGGTTATGAAAGTTTGAACACATTTCTGTATTTTTTTCAGTTATTACAGTTTTGCTAGTGAAGGTGAATTGCCCTTCAAGCTGTGAGTCCTCCTATGAGATTTATTTATGTTAAATTGTTACAATTACTTATTTCTTATCTCAAAATTGTTACAAAAATATCTTAGTGCACCTGGTGGCTGTTCTGGCCTCTCTGCCAAAAGCCAATTATGTTAGAAACTTTGTATTCTTTTTTTTTCAGTGCAGGAGATACAAGGGAAAGTCAGGACATTTCAGTAACAAGCTGGGACTGTGGATTGAGCTGTCACACTCAAAATGGGACACTCAAATACTGAATGTATGGGTCTATGCAATAAAAAGCAATGCAGATGGATCTGAAACATACAAAGCTAAACCAGTTGCTAAATGTTACAGGAAATGTAAGGATAATTTAAAACGTGAGTCATATAGTGATGTTAGTTGGTCCTCAGACCTAAATGACAGAAGAAACACAACAGGATATTGTTTTAGTCTATCTATGAATGGTGCACTGATTTCTTAGAAGTCAAAGAAACAACCCATGGTTGAACTATCTTCCTGTGAGGCTAATTATATAGCACTGACTGCTACCACAAAGGATAGTTTATACCTTGTGCAGTTACTCAAAGAAATGGATAGTGAATGTCAATATGAGACAGTAAAACATTCTCAATATAATTAAGGTGCAATAGCTTTTGCTAAGAACCCGTTTTGCCATGTTGATATTACATGTTGATATCAAATACCATTTTCTTAAATCTGTACTAAGTGAGGGAAATATAACTCTTGAGTATTGTTTCACCAACAAAATGGTAGCAGATATTATGACTAAGCCAGTAACAAAGTTTAAGCTGGGAACTATACATTTATGCTAAATGTCTTTCTGTAATATGAGAGCAAGTGGGGGTGTTAAGATATGTATTGATGTGTGTGCTCTCATACAGATCCCATAGTAATCTGATACTGACACAGTGTCATGTGACATAATCTTTGTCTGCTAATGCAGAAGTCTTCAGGAAGCAAGAGAAGCATGGTCTCTGTGTGCAGCTTCTCCTCTGTCTAAAATATAGCTGTAGGTTCACCTTAGAATTGAGCTACTGGTTATCCGCTTAATCAGAATGGCAACACCCACCCTGCTCTTTTCCATTCACTTCAGAGACCCAATATCCAGCTTTTCTCAAGCCAGTACACAAATACAGTCATGCTTGCTGCAGAAACACACATATTTCCCTGGAGGCTTATATTCACCAGTCTAACACTGGTGAAATGCACACAAGATTGTGCCCCTTTCATACACATATCGTACAGGTAAAAAACCCACAAAATCGTTAAAACCCTAAAACCATTTATTTTTGGTAAGCACACATATGGAGACCATGGGGTAGATTCATCAAAGAGTGAAGTTGAGAGTGAAGTTCTGCCACTAGAGGGAAATTCCACAGCTCTCAATTCATTTCTATGGGATTTTTAAAGGCGTATTCATCAAAGGGTGAACTTTCACTTCACCCATTGATGAATATGCCTTGCAAAATCCCATAGAAATGAATTGAGAGCTGTGGAATTTCCCTCTAGTGGCAGGAACTTCACTCTTTGATGAATCTACCATGTCTTTCTACTCCCGGGGGTGCTCCGCCAATGATGCGAGTTGAAAAACTTGCCTAAGGCGGCAGCACCCCACTGGGTACCTGGGGCAGCAAAAATGGTAATCCTGGTACTTTAATAGCCAAATTTCCAGTTTCCAAATGCACCAGAGCTCTCTGCACTAGTGTCCTGGCCCCCTCTGCTGCCCTCGTGAACCCCCTGGGCCCCCCCGGTGCAAAAAGGGAGGCGGCAGCAACACCAAGCTGCCTAGGGCAGAGGAGGGGCCAGTATCGTCAGTCTACTCCAATGCTAACACATCAGTTTGAGTTTGTCTCTCAGTCAAGCTCTTTGTAATGAACTTTACTATCATGTGTTTAAATACCTTTCTAGTGTGTGGGTAATACATCAGGTATGAGAGACTATTTTTGTTGTATCCCATAAGTTATTAGTTTTGATTAAATGCCTAAAAATTGCCTCACTTTCATGATTTTCATCTCTCACACAGCATTAGATACCATGAAAAACATAGTAAATATGAATGCCAAGGCTCCACTAAACAGTTTAATGCCCTTCATCCATAGGGTTAAAGATGGGGAAGGCACAAGACGCAGTGAACGATAGACAAAGAAGAAGCCACCGCAGGGAGCCAAAGCCACAGAGTTGAACAATGAAGCTGATGTCGCCAAGTAGGAAGAAGGCCATTTGCCAAATTTTAAGGGTAAGTGCCATTGAACACCTATAAGGGAAAATTCACGAACATTCAAAGTTGCATCAGCGAGAACTACACCACATTTCGCCGCAATTTGCCAGGTGTAGTTTCGCCAACACTACGCAAATTCACTGAAATGTGAAGTTGCGCTTAGGGAGGTGAACGGTAGCGAAGTTGCACTACCATTACTTCGTCAAGCAAAGCAAAGTAACGCTAACGCATATGCTGCACCAACTACATTGCACTACACAAGACCAGGAAAATTTTAATAAATAAAATAAAGTTGTTCTAATGCCCTACAAATGTGCCCACTGTATAGTTGAGTTGCCATATGTTAGGAAATGTAGGGGGGGAAGGAGGGTACCCTAAAAGAAAATTCCAATCTTTTTCTGCCTATCACCCTTTGTTGGGAATTTGAAAAAATGTTAACTTTTTTTTTTTTAAAAACTCCTATCTACTCTATTGAACTTTGCCTGGTGGCAAAGTCAAGTCTTGCGCAAGAGGTAACATTCAGTAAAATCTGCATCTCAGAGAATTAGCATAGTTACATCCCTTTGTCAGTGCTCAACTCCGCCTAGCGTAAGGGTGTGAAGTTGCAATACAGTCTGTCTATTTTGCTAGCGAAGTTACACCAGAGACCGTGTAACTTCGCAATCTGTAAATCTGTAAAGTTAAGAAATTACGTCAAACAAGCAAATTTGCGCTAGCGTTAGCCACTTCACACTTTAGTGAATTTCCTTAATAGTCTTTTTCTTAACCCCTGGCTACCATTTTTTAACATGGCCTAATGGTTTAAACTTTAGCACACAACCTTCCCTTTTTTGCTATAAAAAATTTGGGGATGGCATAATACATCATTGATCTGTGTGATTACTGGGGTATGCTATTCAATCTAGCTATACAGGTATGGAATTAGTTTCCAGAAAGTTCTGAGTAATGGGAAGGCCATTTCCCATTTTACTAAAATAATTCACATTTTTTAAATGGTGCCCTTTTCTCTGTAATAATAAAATAGTACCTTGTTCTTAATACCAACTAAGATCCTATTGGGTTTATTTAATGTTTGAATAATTTTTTTAAAGTATGTGTAGTAATCAGCTTTTGTAGATATTTTGGTTTAAGGAACAGGTCAGCATACAAATAAAAATTGGGTAAATAGATATACGTGTAAAATTAAAAATGTTTCTTATATAGTTAGTTGACCAAAAATATAATGTATAAAAGCTGGAGTGAAAAATGTCTAACATAATAGCCAGAACACAACTTCCTGCTTTTCAGATCTCTGACTCGGTCAGTCAGCGACTTGAAGGGGGCCACATCGGACATAACTTTTCAGTTAGTTTGCAATTGATCAGTTAGTTTTCAGCTCAGATTCAAACGCAGCAGTTATGCCCCATGTGCCCCCCCCCCCCTTGAGTCACTGATTGGTTCCTGCCTGGCAGGACTCAACTCAAGAACAACAAGAATTTTGCTCCTCGGAGTTCTGAAAATATTTCCTCTATGTGTGGCAAAGGATGATTATTAGTGATGGGCGAATCTACCCAGTTTCGCTTCGCCGAAAAATTTGCGAATTTCCCAAAAAAATTGCAAAAGAGCCGCAGCACGTTTTTGACGAGTCGCGTCGTTTTCGTTGCGTCGCAACGTTTTTGTCGCGTCAAAAAACTATGCAAGACTTGTTTTTTGGCGAATTTTCGCCCATGACTAATGATTATCCATAGCAACTGCTTTATTGGGTTCACGGAGATCAACACACAATTGAATATCTCCACTTTTCTTCATTGTTACAACAATTGGTCAAACCCTTTCGGAGGATTCTGATTTTTCAATCACATCTTGCTCTACCATTTTCTTTAGTTGTTTTGAGACAGCCTGCCTTATAGAGTAGGGCAATTGCCTCAGTTTATGGTATACTGGTTTTGCATCTGGTCTCAGCTTAACAATGTGTACAAATTTTTTTGCAAAACCCAATGAAGTGTTGCTTTGTGGTAAAGTATTAGGCACTGACTGTGTGGCAGGCACTGGTGCTGTAGTAATGAGACTATAAACTAATAGACTAACAGTAGATTTAATGCAGCAAACAGATCCCTTCCAAGTATAACAGTGCCCTTATTCACAAAGTCACATTTTACAGTATTTGATTCAAATTGTACAGTCACTGGCAAGCAACCAAGCTCTGGGACTGGATCATTTAAGTAACCAGTTTCAGGGCAGGTGCAACAAGCAGATCTTTTGCAAAGTATTTTTAAAAAATACACTTTGGTAGTATACAAACAGCTGAACCTGTATCGAGCATCAAATTAATGAAGTGTACAGTACCTTGTCAACAGAAACAGTGTTGACATTGACAGTGCATATAAACTTGTCTGGAATAAATGTATCAGCTTTATCCACACTTAATACCATAGCATTTGAAGCAGTGACTTCATGAACATCTTTAGTAGTTGGCAGATCTTAGCAAAATGTCCTACCTTTTGTATTAGCTGAACGGTTTTGCAGTGTAGGTGAATCCCTTTCCTTAGCATTGTATTTTGCCTGTGAATGTGTATTATTAGGCTCCAGTGCTGGATTCACAGTCTGTACATTCCCATCAGTTCCCTGACTGAGAGTTTTAGCTTCTGCCACTGCTGTTTCAATTTTGCTAGTAACTGTAATATCAGTTGCAAGGGTTAAATCCTGCTCTAGCAGTCTCTAATGCAAGGTGAATTTGTTTTTTCCACTATTTGGTCTCTTAGCATTTCATCTATTAGGTTTCCCAACTCACAAATAGCAACCAGCTCTCTCAAAGCTGCTACTAATTGTTCTGTGGATTCACCATCACGTTGTCCACTTTGGCAGAATTTATATCTTTCAGCTACCATATCTACTCGTGACAAAAAAGTTCTTTATAGCAGTAAGAGCAGTTGCATAAGTATCATCGGGTAATGGTAATATATAGAATATATTCTGACCCTCTGCTCCCAGGCAGTGAATAAGTAAAGCACACTTTCTATCAGCAGAAATCTCCCCTTGGTCAACAGTAATAATGTAATTTTCAAATATACAGATCCAAGCAGTTAAAGGTATGGTAGGCTGACCAGGTCTTGGCGAAAAGCTGCAGGCTGCTGCAGAGGTAAAAGAGACATCTCATTGCCAATTTGTTCTGTTTTGGTAGCCGGGGATGAGCAGAGTATAACAGTGCTTTATTAGCAGATTCACACAGCCATTACACTTCAACAGTAGCTTGAACTCTAACCCTTTTCAGTAGTATAGAAAATACAGTGTATGCACAAAATACTCTTGTGCACAGTATGTGATTTTACATCCAAATGTTGGCCCAACTATAGCTACAAAAATGCTAAAGCCATTTTTGTAAGAGATGAGCCTTCCATAGATCAATGTAGCTTACTAGGCAGTGGATGTGATTTACTTAGACTTTGCTAAAGCATTCGATACAGTGCCACACAGAA
>CM044441.1:72861245-72874688 GCA_024363595.1 Xenopus borealis
CTATTGATATTGTGGGTCCTTTTGCAGATGCTCCTATAGACTGCAGATTTGATATAACTCCGATAGACTATTACAGTAAATGGCCAGAAATTGCATTGTTTCTCATGTAACATCAGCTACAGTAATAACATTTCTGTTTACAGTCTTCAGCAGAGAAGGAAATCCAAAGAACTTAATATCAGACAATGGACCACAATTTGTCTCATATGAGTTTGAATCCTTTCTGAGAGAGAGGAATATTGTTCATAGGAAATCTTCAGTGTATTACCCATAAGCAAATGGAGAAATCAAGTGATTCAACAGAAGTCTGAAAGAAGGACTACAGACAGCACATCTTACTGGGAAATCTTGGAAAGTATTTACAACAGAGTTCCTACATAACTACAGAGCAACATGCCATGCGACAACCCAATCATCTCCAGCTGAATTATTACATGGCAGGCAGATGTGCACTAAGTTACATGTTGCAGACATCAAACTTCCACCAAATACAGTTCCTGCAAACTCATCTACTGCTGACATAGTCAAACGTCAACAAGCCAAATGAAAGGCTTATGACTTGATGTTAATGTCAGAAAACATGGTGCAAGAGAAGTGCGCTTTCAGCCTGGACCTTTAGTCAGAATTAAGAAACCAGGAATACTGAAACAAGGACAATCTAAATTTACTTCACCACTTGAAGTGAGATGCCAGCGAGGACCATACGGAATGCAAGTCGTCTTACTCCTGCTAGACATGATGTTCCATTTGATGAAGGACATTTTCCTACTCCTAATACCAACCGCAATAGGCCTAAAGAAAGTGAACCTATAAGGCATACTGAGAGAATCAGAAAACTACTTGCATGGACCAAGGACTATGTCGTGTGAAGAATGTATATATTGCTTTAAGAAACATACTGTTTAATTGTTACTCTTAATTATATTTGCCCAAATGCTTTCCTACTATCGGGGGAATATGCTTCAGTTACATAACATTCTCATTGTGTAGCCAATGTGTGTAGCCAATGCTATGACTTGATGTTAATGTCACTGTGTCTATAAGTGTGTCTCAAACTCATAAACGCGACTGCCTAACACAGTCCACAGTGGCACTGATGAAACAAACCCACATGGTGATGTGGCTAAACAACTAAGTGAAGTCAGGTCAACCTCCCTACCACCTGCAGGTGTGGCTCACATAATTCTGGTAGAAGAACAAGGAGTCAATCCACCAAGGTCAACAGACAACATTCATTCAGACCACACTGCTGTAAAGATGTATTTACTTATATATTTATTTATTTTATAAATAAAAATGGTGGAATAGATTGGTTATTTTTTATTGATCAACTGTTTCAACCAATACAGAAGGTCAAAGGTCTAACTCATGTACTCCAAACCTAGCTGAAATGTTAAAAATAAGGTTTACTCACATGTAGTCAAGGTTTATGTGTACAAAAATGTCACAAATACACATAGAATTCAAAATATATCACCTATTTGTCTTATTTCTATCTATCACATTAGCATTCAGGTATAGATTTTTGGATATGGGTGTGCATTAAAGTTGACTAGACACATGTAGAATGCTGGTTTCTAATTGAACATCAAACATATAATTTTGGTTGTAATGCCGACATCAGAGGTCCCCAAACTTTTTTACTCAATAGCCACATTCAAATGTAAAAAGAGTTGGGAGCAGCACAAGCATGAAAAGGTGTGTCAGGTGGAAGATTATAAGTGTTACTGACAGCAGAATATAAATAGGAGTTGATGTAAGGTCCTTTCCAAGTCAACTTGCAGCCTGGAGCTTCAATCTCCGGATGATTGGTAGGGTAAAAAAAAATTGTGATGCAGTACTAGTCAAGTATAAAATACACACACTTATCCAAAAAACTAAACCTTAATAAAAATGTCATAGATAAAAATAAGACAAATAGGTGATATATTTTGAACCAATGTAATTTGTGCAAACATGAGAATGTACTTTAATTATTGAAATACACATAGGCAAAGCTGTAAATGCCTAAAAATACTTGTGTGATTAGCGCATGTGAGAGAATAGAAGACGGAAAGATGGTGAAAAGGTTTTAGCGAAAGAAGGAAGAGCTTTCCGCCAGATCAAATTGGCATAATGGAAACCAGAAGATAACACAAAAGGCTTCAGGTTGTAATCGTTTTTGGGCTGAATTCAATTGTAAAATGTAAGCGTTGCTGTACTTTTAATGGGCCGTTAGGTTGCAAAAACTTAGGTCATGAAAAGTACCATATCGTATAAATTTGCATCAAGCCCGATGTGCCAGTGAATTATACTTGTTTAAATATAGAAGGAAAGTGCTTAAAAATTTGTGTTTCTCATTTTGCATGCTTTGTGCAAAAGTGCTACTAGTCCCACCCATCTATTTCACTTCCTGCTGCCTATTCTCCCAGGCTGTTCAGAGGATCAGGCAGAACTTAGCACATTGCACTTTAGGATAGGAACCAATCAGCAGCTAAGCTGATCTGATAGGGAACTGACATCTGTCCTTGCTTGTGTGACTGTACTTGGCTATCCCGCTCCTACTGTGCTTCTGGCAGGTACCATTAGCACATGCCCACGCCTCATGGACACATGGACAGAGACCATAGCAAATCTATAGGGAGCTCCAATAAAGGGGCCATTTTTGAAGATAATATTCCTCTTTAGCCAAAAATAAAACAAGCGCCATCTATTATTCATTATTGCCTACAACATTAGGGAGATCTTATATGTTTCCTTTAAAGAGGTATTTGCCTGGGGAAAGATGCTCATGAGATACTAAGCAATTGAGTCAAGCTGTCATTTTGTAGCACCCCCAGCATATTTTATATTATATTGCTGTATAATTGTCAGAAGTCTTTAAAGGAACAGTTCAGGGTAAAAATGAAAGCTGGGTAAATAGATAGGCTGTGCAAAATAAAAAATGTTTCTAATATAGTTGGTTAGCCAAAAATGTAATGTATAAAGGCTGGAGCGACTGGATGTCTAACATAACAGAATACAACACAACATCCTGCTTTTCAGCTCTCTAAATCTGAGTAAGTCAGCAACTTGAAGGGGGGCCACATGGGACATAACTGTTCAGTGAGTGCAATTGATCCTCAGCATTCAGCTCAGATTCAAAAGCAACAGTTATGACCCATGTGGCCCTCCCTCAAGTCACTGATTGGTTACTGCCTGGTAACCAGGGTAACCAGTCAGTGTAAACAAAAGAGAGCTGAAAAAAGAAGTAGCCACTCCAGCTTTTATACATTTTACATTTTTGCCTAACTAACTATATTGAAAACATGTTTTATTTTGCACAGCCTATCTATTTACCCAGTTTTTTACTTTTATACTGAACAATTCCTTTACGCATTAATTACAAATCTTGATTCATGCATATACTTAACCATAGTCAGCATTACAAAAGAACTTAAAAGTAATGATATCTACTACATGATATCTTAAGCACCACCTGTTATATCATATCTTATATTGAGGGTGATACAGATACAACACATTCCTTTTTTGGGAATCAAAAGATGAGAAGATGAGTAGATGAGAAGAAGTTATTATATGCATAATTCCCATAAATTGTGCTCACACCTATGATTAACTAAACATAAAAGGAATGTGGCAGTAACAAGTTAGGGTATACAGTCATCCTAAAAAAAAAATTCTATATCTATGAAAGAGAAATTATAAATACATATTGGGTATAATATAAACATATGCAAGCTTGTGTGCTGAAGTGGCTACAAAGTCATGTCACCTATCTTGTTTGTAACTAGACATTATGTAACATGAACATGAAGAGCTCTTTCTACTCTGCTTAATTGCAGTCTCCAATTTGCATCATTCAAAAGGAAGCACAAAAAAATGTAATTAAAAATACAAAGTATATAGTATATTCCCTGTGACAGTGTCCAAATGCATCCAATCTCATGGGGGTTAGTTTCCATTTTTCACACACTACACAATATACTCTGTATTTTGCACTTTATTTTTTGCACTTCCTTTTCAGTTTTCCTGGAGGCCAAAAATAGGGGTGGAAGTAAAGAAGCAGCCAGTATATTTCTGTTTAAACTCAATTCACCACACAAAGCACTAGTTTATCTTGGACAATTTATACTGGACAATTTGCATTAAGATGGTTGATTATTATTTACTACAAAGCAGCTGCAACCTGTTCCAGCATACTTTTGCACATTTACAATTCCCCAATTCTCTAATGCTGTAACTCTGTTCCCCTTCAGAAGACATGGCTAGAACATTTGTAGTTATATCCCTATAAAAGCCACAGGAAATTATGTGATCTGAGAGCCCACACAGAATGACTGAAAACCTTAACTCCTGCTGGAGTTAATGCACATGGGCTGACCGGGTATAGTTGGTGTTGTAGGATCATTTCCCATTTAGGGGGCACTGGGAGATGCAAGTGTGCCAAAGGGACCAGTTGCACTGCTATGTAGTAGCTGGATAAGTTTGGGACTCCTAAGCTGCCCTGGATTCTAGTTCTATACATTGCTTGTCTAGTAATTCTAGAATGTTTATCTGCCCATATAAATTGAAAAATCTTCCTTTGCATAGCTGGGAGATCTCTATCAGGGATGGGGATTGTTAATGCTCTAAAGTAATATCGGGAGAAGAGACATTTTAAAAGCATGTATTCTCCCAAACCAGGAGAGGTCCATCTTTGCCCATTGTCTGATAGTCTCTCTCTCCAGTTGCCATAGGTGAGGGTAATTATGTTGATACAGAGTGGTGATATTGTTTGTGATATTTACCCCTAAGTAATGGATAGCTGTTTCCTGCCACTTAAAATCAAAGTTTAATTGTAAAAATTTGACCATTTGTTGAGGTAATGTTATGTTGAGGGCTTCTGAATTGGTGTGGTTTATTGTTAGGCCTGATATTTTCCCGAAACAATCCAGAAGATGGATCTTGTTGGGTAATGTAGTTAGTGGTTTAGTAACAGTAATGAGGATGTCATCTGCAAATAGGCTTTGCTTATGGTTATGTTGTCCTACTTGAATTCCAGAAATATTATTGTCCTGTCTGATAAGCTCTGCAAGAGGTTCTATTGCCAGAACAAATAAAATTGGGGATAAAGGACATCCTTGTCTGGTCCCTCTTTTAATTTTCATGGGGTCTGTCCCATAAGATCCTCATTTAGGTACATCTTTTGGGGAGTGATATAGCCCTTGTAAAATTGTTATGATGTATGGCCCGATGCCTCATTTTATTAGTATAAAGTACAGGTAGCTCCATGAAATGGAGTTGAAGGTCTTGTGGCTAACTATTGATAGGAGCATCCCTTGTTGTTTTGTTTTGTGTAAGATATCTATGAGTTGAATGGTTTTCCTAATGTTGTCAGTGCCTTGTCATTTAGGGGTAAATCCGGTTTGGTCCAACTGGCGTCTGCCAATATTAAAATAACAGTTTGATATCAATATTCATGACTGATATTGGTCTATAATTTGAGCATTCTAGGTGGTCTTTCTGTGGTTTTGGTATAAAGGCTAATTGAGCTTTCAAGGATTCTTCGTTATATGTCTTTCCTGTTCTGATTGATTTAAACATTTAAGTCAAGTGTGGGGTTAGCTGAGAAGTTAGTTTTTTATAATACAACCCTGTAAAGCCGTCTGGACCTAGGGATTTGGCTATTTCTAGTGCCTTGATTGCTTTACATACTTCCTCATTTGTGATGGAGGCTTCTAATATCTCTGATTGTGATGATGTTAGCTTGGGAAGTTGTAGGTTTGAAAATATCTTGTTAGCTAGCGTTAATGAGAAGGTGTCAGGTTCCACTATTGTTTCCAATGCTCTCACACAGTAACACAGTAAATAAGTAAATGCTAGCTGCTAGTTTGTATGGGTTACCAAACCTCAGCGTGTGTGTACACATCCTATATATCACTTCCATTCGCCAGTACCATCACAGATTCCTAGAAACAAAGTATTCACCCAGCGGCCATATTCCCTCTGACACATTATCTATGAGCTTTACATCTGCAGATAGAACATGTGCTGTAAAGTTCATGCAATCATGAATGCAGGCTCACACAGGCAGAACTTTGATAAAAAAAAGTTCTGCTTGGATTGAGCACTGTAATAGTTAAGCTGAGCTCAGTAGAAAAGCTTTGGAGACAAAATAGAAGCATACAACTCAAGCAGAGTTTTAATGGGAACCAGCAATGCCATCTATTCATTGGCTGCTAGACTGGAGGGTGGGTTGAGTAATCTGAGCAGATAAGAACTGAAAGTAAATTCCCAAGGGAGGGAACCAGAGTGGTTTAGAGGGTTACCAAACCTCATGCAAATTTTGCAAGTGTGTACATATAATTTATGAAAGGACATGTAACCCCTTCCTTCACCTACCATATATGTAAGTTGGCCACCCAAACTGCATTATTTGTTCTGCATATATCCCCTTCGTTCACCATGCATCATTTTCCTAAAATAAAACCTTTTCACCCAGTGGCCATTTTTTCTCAGATACATCATCTATGAGTTTACATCTGCAAATAGAACATGTGCTGTGAAGTTCATGCAATCATGAATGCAGGCTCACATAATAAACCAGGGATCTGCAACCTTGGCTCTCCAGCTAAGTAACTACAATGCATTTGCCTTTATGAATCATGACAGACTCCTTCATTGCATTGTGGGACTTGTAGTTCCTTAACAGCTGGAGAGCCAAGGTTGCAGATCCCTGTAATAAACTGTTCTGCTTGGACTGAGCACTGTAATGGTTAAGTGAACTTAGTAAAGGAGGTTAGGAGAAAAAATAGGGAGAAGAAGAAAGATAAAGACCCATGCAACTGCACCTTCCCATCTATGATCAGTACAGCATATAAGGATGTATTGTAATATTAAAATATAACTTTTAATGATTGCATTAAAATAAGTCCAGCATTATAGAACTAAATTAAAAGTTTGAGTCCGGCGGGGCATAACACTGTACACCAAAACAGACTGGGAGTATAATTGTGTATCCCACGTCCTATTATGGTTATTAATACAGGTGCCGTAGGGGTATTCCACCCCCTTTGAATGCGTTAATCACGGGAACAATTATGGTCCATGTATCCCACTGGTGCCTCAGGCACAATAAATCTAAATGCAGCTTCTTGCCACGGATATCGGGAATACTCTATCCGCCTGTTAATGCCCAGTCTGTCTTGTGCCTCAGGCACTGCAGCTATCTATCTAAACAGGCATATCTAAAGGAGAAGGATAGACCGTGCGAAGCTGTCTAATCTGACTCGTGCCTCGGGCACTGTGACTAACTGCCTAACTAGGTAAGTCCCGTGTGACCAGTCCTGGCAAAAGAAGCAGGAACGAACCCAGTCCCAAACCCGAGGCTACCCGGCCACCCTCCGCTCCCCTAGGTGCACTCCAAGTCACAGAGTCACCGGGAGAGATGCAGCTCAAAATAGTGTCAGACCCCGCCAAACGCGCCGACGCGCGTTTCGCCCGATCACTGCGGGCTTTGTCATGACGGGTAGCCTCGGGTTCGGGACTGGGTTCGTTCCTGCTTTTATAATCTGAGCAGAGAAGAACTGCTCAGTAGCCAACAGCCAAGTATAAATTCCCAAGGGTGGGGACCAGAGTAGGTTAGAGGACGACAAGGAGTCCTATGTGATTAAGTGGATGCTGCAGCCTTACTATTTATAATTTAACATCCAGAGTGGCAGGTATTTAAAGATTTCAAAGAGGCTGTTAACTGATTATTTTTATTTGTGATGAGGTTTACATGCCTTTCAATTTAAATATCTAATCAATTTAAGTTGCAAGATATTTTTTCCCTGCAAGTGTGGGGATGGTGGTGGAGACATCTAACATCAATGCTAAAAAAACCTTTGCATACCAACAATGCAATGCCAATGAATCTACCAGAATCACTATGCACCAAAATACTAATATAAATGCAAAATAATCAAAAATGGCATCTAACAGCTGCAGGAAAACAATGCAAGATCATTCATTAGACTTTATTATGGATGGTAGACCTTATCTATTTCTGTTCAGTGATTCCATCCTTGCAGAATAACAGTTAATATATAAGCAAGACAATTTTGGGGCACATTTATCAACACTGGGCAAATTTGCCTATGGGCAGTTAACTATAGCAGCCAATCAGTCATTAGATTTTCAATGCCAGCTGCAAGTAGAACAGTGAATTCAGCAATTTCATTGGTTGCCATAGGTTAATGCCCACGGGCAAATTTGCCCAGTGTTGATAAATGACCCCCAATGTGTTTGAGACTTTATAGCAAAAAGGTATAAGTGGCTTTAAATATCCTCAAAGGCAGTATTTAAGTCTGTTTAATATTGTTGTTACCATGGAAATACAAAAGATAAAGCAGTTAAGAAAAAAACAAACTTACAGAGTCCAGTAACTGAACTGTACCAGTTTCAAAGAATATTTTTTGCAGAACATACCAATAAAGCCAAGCTGGGAATATTCCAGAATCATCCACTCCTCTGAGGGCTGCTGAAGGGCAAAGTTTTTCATTGTGCTCAGATAGTTGGGTTTGGCTACAATATCATCCTCCAGCTGCAAAAGTGAGAGAGTTTGCAAAGTAAATGACACCTTTGTTTTCTACAATGGTCCATAATCTACCCATTACACAGCTGGGCAAGGCATCTGATGCTATACCACAAAGACCCATGTTAGAAAATGTAAACATATAGATAAAAATAAAATGAAAAAAAAAAGGAAACTGCCAGTGTAGCTTTCTAGCATAAATTTGAAATGATTTTATGCATAGTTTATTTTCCCAGAAGTATGATAATGAACTCTAATTAAATAGTACTAGAAGCCCTGAAAAAAAGTCAGTGTGCTTTGAGCGGCTGTTGAGAAGCTTAGCTTAGGGGTTATATCAATTTATCAAGCAGAAAATGAAATGCCTGATGCTACAAGGCTGATTATTTATATTCGGATGCTAGTTGCACTGGTTTTTGTGCTGCCATGTAGAAATTATTTGTATTAATTACCAATCAGCATGTTACATTTATATACTATGTGTACTGCTTAAATTCAATGGGTCCCTAAGCTAAGTAACCAACAGCAGCACAGAGCATGTGCAGTGAATCAACAGAAAAGAAGATGTGGAGCTACTAGGGCACCTTCCGAGACACAGATCTTTACTGCTAAAGGTCTTTGGTTGCTTTAAGCTGGTACAGAAGCCCAAAACACAATATACAACATTTCTAGCCTACTTCTTTAGTTAAGCTTTAGTTCTCCTTTAAAGAATACTCTACACAGAAGGAAGATTTCTTAAGGAAAGCATAAACACTTTATCTGCAAAACCATTCTTTACAAAAGTCTAGAAAAATTATTTGTCCTAACTTACAAATTTAAAAAATACTCATTTGTAATATGCAACATGAATGTAAGAGTAGACTAATGTTTTTCAGATATATTATTTAATAGAAATTAAATACATTTACTGCAAACATGAATAGTGACAATAATATACACATATTGCTACTAATTATGATCATAACATTTACAGTAATAAAATAATCACACAGCTAATGAGGCAATGTAGAATTGTCCACTGGAAATAAAAGGAATTTGTAAAGGCGAGAAAAAGTAAATTTATTGATTAAAGAATACAGGTTTTGTGCTGAACTCAATTCTAAAACCAAGCAGCTCTTAGTAGTTTAGAGTCCTCAGCTTCACACATACCAGTCAGGAAGTTCTTAAAAAAAAGAGAGAGCATACAAGAGAAAACTCCAATAGTGTATCAGCAATAGTATTATGAGGTTTCAAAATCCTGTTACCATTTAGCAGGGAATAGTAAAATGAGTAAAATGTATCACATTGCTTCCCCTTCCTCCTATGTACTCACAGGCACAATGTTAGAGGGATTCTGTTATGATTTTTATGGCACACAGATATTTTAAGCTGCGTTACCCTGCGTTCCGGTTTCATGCGTTTAGCCACAGGGGAGCACAGGAGTAAACGCATGCCATTACTGTCAAGATGGCTGTACTCATACAGGCGCATTTAAACGATGAACACAGGTGGGACACAGCATGTTGCGTTCCACCTGCATCCCACCTTCGTTCAGCGCTTACATGCGCCTTTATGAGAACAGCCACCTTGACAGTAATGGCATGCGTTTACTCCTGTGCTCCCCTGCGGCTTAACACATGAAACTGGAACTCATGGTAGAGCAGCCCCTGTGTGTATGCACCCTTACTGCTTCACAGCAAGATGGAGTGATATCAACCCCTCCCTTCCCATCAGCAGCCCATCAACAGAACAACAGGCAGCTAACCAGACAGCAGCTACCTGACACCTCTGCTGAAGGATTTGTTTGACTTGCTAAAAGTGCTCCATTGGTGGCACCTAAAAATCCAAAATGCTTTCTGCCTATGCAGTTGCAGGAGACCCCCCCCCCAAATGTATGATTAATATACTCAAGTCCAACAAAAAAGATTCCCCTAGATCACCAGCATGATGTTTTAAAAAAATGTTGGGACACATTGAGAATTAACATAGGATGCTTAATGTTTTTCACATCCGCCCCTATCTGTAGCCCTAACGTATGTTTAGTCCATACAATGTGTTTCAAACCACAGGGACAGACAAGGAAGTAGACTGCATAAGTGGTTTTACAATTAATAATAATACTTCATAGATCCCATTGGGTGCAACCATTTTACAGGTTTCACATCTACTAGTCTGACCAGGATCGGATTTACAAAGCGGGCACCCCTAGGCCTGCTTTTGTTTGTTGGCCCTGTCCTCTCCCTTTTATTTGCCCATATTTTATCATCTGGACGGAGCAATGGGAATTGGCACCGGAAGTTTAAATTTCTGAACCAATGTGGGTGTGGTTGGGCAGCATGCTGCCCCCCTGCCCGGGCCTAGGTGGCCTCTCCACAAATCCAGGCCTGAGTCTGACGCACTGCCTACAAATCACCATTTATCTTTCTATTTAAGATATTGGATGGAGCCAACAGATTGTTTTGATAATTCTTGTCCTACTACAAACAACATTAAACTTATCCTTAATCAGTGGGGCCAGTATATCATCAGCCTACAGAATATGCCAATGTTATCTTAGCACTGCTAAATTAGCAGTTTATTAAGTACAAGAGTAGCCTCATTAAATCTTGTGATGGAAGGTATAGATTTTTGAGATTCATGCTTATACTTGATTGTTAGTAATGTCCCTGTTTATCTCCCTTGCCTTCTCATAGGAACTCATAGCCTCATGGTACTTTTTCTCCAAGGGCCGGTCATGTAAAATAATCACTTCCTTCTCAAAGTCCTCCTGACGAGTACAATTACATTTATCCTATGAGAACTGGCCATAGTAATGTTATTGATACATTGTCTACTATGTCCAGTACAGGCATGAAGGAAGCTAATCTGACCCATTG
Source organism: Xenopus borealis (assembly GCA_024363595.1). NCBI lineage: Eukaryota > Metazoa > Chordata > Amphibia > Anura > Pipidae > Xenopus > Xenopus borealis. The sequence goes on from CM044441.1 coordinate 72,872,634, forward strand.
TTGCTTGTATCTTATTCACTTTGCTACATAGAGTAAAGTTCAAAGAGTTGACACGCGAGGGGCTATACCCGTGGGGGAAACTAAAGGTGAAAGTATTGGAAAACAAAGAAGAGATAAATTCATGTAGCAAATTTACACCACCTCTCCACATAAACAAAAGACCATCTATATAGCGGACATACATGACAGTTTGTCTCCAAGGTGCAATCCCCATGCAAATTCATTTTCCTATTTGGCCATACACAAATTGCCAAAGTAAACGTCTTCCCAACACCGTGCCAGTTGTTTCAAGGAAGATCCGATCATCAAATATTTTTTTCAATACAAAGAGAATACAATTAACAAAAAACTTACACATATCTGCATTTATATATTTATATAAATATATATAAATATATATATACAGTATATATAAATATTTATATATAAATATATATATCAAAACACGAAGACTGTGCGCACTCCATTGAAATTAGTTGCTTTATTCCGGCATATAATTATATTGACGTTTCGGTTCTGGTCTCAAACCATTCTCAAAATGTTCACCTCTATAAAACTACAACATTGCAAAATTTTAAAGGTTACAAGCTCCACCTCTGCCACGTAAAGCCCACATCATTTCCCCCGTGTCCCAAGCCTGCTGCTGTAGCAACCCGGAAAATGGGTAAAGAGTGTAGCAAGCATGAAACACAATAGCACTTTTGTTGTGGTTAAAAAAAAAGAAACAAAATATCATTTAACCCTTAGAATAGAATCTACGTTCTGTGGCAAAGTAACTTGAAATGCCACAGAACGTAGATTCTACGTTCTGCAGCATTTCTCCCCTGGAAGCAAGCGATGCGCCTTAAAAGCCGGCGCATCGCTTGTAAACCGGGCAGATCCCCCTAGGCAACGAGCAAATGCAGTCCTACTCACCGATCCTCCATGCGATCGGTCGCAGCAGCCAATGGGAGCAGTGGAGACTCGAGGAGCTGAATGATGACGTCTCCACTGCTCCCCCTATAAATTGCACCCTCCAGACGCTGCCTCTTCCCTCCTTGCTGCGCACCTGTTGTTGCTGTAGACCCCCTGCTGCCTTTTTGAGCCTTGATCATTGGATTGGTCGCCTGGATTGCCTTGATTCAACACTGTGAGCTGAACTGCACCTCTCTACACCCTTTCCTTTACATATTTCTCTCTAAAAAAAAAATTTTTTTTTCTTTTTCTGTCTTTGGCCTTAGTACACTTACAGACAACTTTTACAAGCTCACACTCACACACTCACACACTCACACACACGCACACTTACTCACTTACTTTCTTACTTTTTTCTCTACTTATTTTTTACTTTGATTTCTTTAGTAGTTTTACTTTATCTGTTGCTCTGACTTTATTTCTTATCTTGTTCTACAGTTATTTGATTGCTTTTTACTGTTTTTGCCATTTTCATCATTGGTTTGTGATTTTATTGCACTATTACTTGTTTTGCTGTTCTTATCACCGTAAAAAAATTCTGTTTGCATTGACGCTGGTGGATCTAGATTTCTGACCACTGATTTCACTTCAATAACTTTATTTTATCGCTTTTTGTGATTTTATTACATTTATTCTTATATTGTTATCTGCTGCTGGTTTAGTTCCCCAGAAAAGTTACCCTTTGCAGTTATACTTATGGATCTATAGTTTTGACCACTGATTTTACCCCAATAACTGATCATTTTACTGCTTTTGGTGATTTTATTACATTACATTCTTTATATTGTTCTTTACTGCTGGTTTAGTTTCTCAGCAAAGTTACCCTTTGCAGTTATACTGGTGGATCTATAGTTCTGACCACCAATTTTACTCCAATAATTGATCATTTTACTACTTTGGGTGATATTTATTACATTTATCCTTGCATTGTTCTTTACTGCTGGTTTAGTACCCCAGAAAAGTTTCCCTTTGCAGGGACGCTGGTGGATCTATAGTTCTTACCACCAATTTCACTCCAATAATATTTTTTTTTTTATTACATTAGCTCTTTTTACTGCATCTTGCTGATTTTATTCGTTTTTTCCCCTTTTTACTTCTTTC
>CM044441.1:72920137-72932123 GCA_024363595.1 Xenopus borealis
TTGGCTAATGTGATAAAATAGGATTTTAAATATTTTTTTGGGGTGACGGGTCCACTTTAACTGATGCATTTTGAAAAAAAATTTTTTTTTTACCATAACAGTATCCCTTTAACATTGTGTCTGTGATTATATACGCAGGAGGTTCAGCAGTGTGAGGGTGAGACCCTTACCTAATACTTCCCTGCTAATTGTTAACATGATTTAGAAACCTTGGAATGATACTGTTAGTGATACACTATTGGAGTTTCCCTTGTTTGCACACTCACTTTTTATAAATACTTAAGGTCTATTTTATTATAGACATTTCCAGACTCTGTAAACAAACTGGTGCATAAACAAAATAAAAAAAAACAAATCCATTGCTGCAATTGGGCTCTAACTAACTACATCATGTTTTTTCTCTCTAATGTAAGTCCCCTACTGGGATTCACAGCTGAACACAAAAAGTATGGTTCCACATAGACTGTATGTACATGTTTTTTCTTTAGGAAAGGAGCGCTCAAGGATCAAGACCTGCAAATTATTCTCCAGGTGAGACTACCTAAGAAAATATTAACCCACTCATTACCACTGTCCATATCAGAGTAAGAGATCAGAAATATATCTTTTTTCAAAGTGTTCTCCATCTATCAGTTCAAAAAATAAATATATGCAGCAAGGGACTTTACCTGCACATAGTATGTGCCTTTCGATTGGGCATACATCATTAAATAGCAGTAATCCAGATTCTGCTTTGTCCTCCACCTGCAGTGCAAAGAGACAATCAAACTTTTGTTTGAAGTAGTATTTATTATTTGTGTATAAGTCAAGAAAAAATATTTCTTCACAGCTTATAAGCTTATAATGACAGGAGATCCCACATGATGGCATACCTTGAATGTGCTGGGGCCCTTGTTGCATGGCACACAACTTCATAACCCCATCCCTAAAATGTAGGGTAGGAGGAATTACCATGCACCAGACCCTGTAATTCAGGCCCCCAATGGGGTCTGCTGTATGATTTGCAACTGGTTCTACAAATACATATTTTGCATTGTCAGCATTAATACCTTGCAGTGGAAGCATTTTTCTAAAAAGGAATTTACTTGTTTATTTTGTTCATTTCAAGAAATATAATCATTTACATTTCCCTTATGTATAAATGTATTTGTTGAATGTGCCTGAATGTGAATGTTATGACCTACGTGTACAGGGAAAAAATTATATTTTTGAAAATAACTTGTAACAGATTTGCTTTCCATGGAACAAAGGTGGATGCAACATTTGGGGAAGGGTGCCATTTTTTGCACTTTTGCATCCTGCCTTTCATAAATTGAGAATAAATAGTCAGTGTGAAAATTATTCTGTTTTAAGGTTATTTAGCACCTTTAGTCAGAAATTGTGTAATCAAGCAGCCCTGTGATCCACAAGGCATCAAAGTACCTGTGGTGCTCTAGTTTTCATGGGAAGTTTCAAACCTGGTTCATTATAAATCATAAGCCACATTATCAGAATTGCAGTGGTCCAGTATAATTACAGTACTTGTACATTTACAGGTTCTTGCTTTCTATTACACATTTTGTAGTACAGTAGAGTCCCAATTTTATGTTTTTCAGGGGACCAAAAATCAGGGAAAATGTAAAATCAGGGAAATGTGTTTTGTTTTATTAATTGGTGGGACTATAAAGAACAGTGTGGAATACAAGAAAACATAAAATCAAAGGTTTTAAAATAAATTGAGGTTTCATAAATATGTACATTTTATTGTAAAGTATATTCAAGAACATATTGTCATGATTTTCAAACTTATTAGCCCTTTAATAGGCACTTCATATACACCTTATATGTGTGATCCATTACTACCCCATATATGGAAAGCGCACTTTATTTACTGGAGAAAATTGTATTCCATTAAGATCATACACTCTCCTTTACCATTCTTTCAGCATAGAGGTGTAGGACCTGTTATCCAAAATGCTCGGGACCTGGGGTTTCATACCTAAATTATATTAGAAAATCATTTAAACATTAAATAAACCCAATAGGCTGGTTTTGCTTCCAATAAGGATTAATTATTTCTTAGTTGGGGTCAAGTACAAGGTTCTGTTTAATCACTACACAGGCAAAGGAAATAATTTTTCAAAATTTGATTTATTCGGATAGAATGGAGTTTATGGGAGACAGCCATTCTATAATTTCGAGCTTTCTGGAAGGAATCCCATACCTGTATGGATATTTATAAAAGTAATGAATAATGTGACAAACAGACACATCTCAAAAACAGACAGGTCCTAATGTGTATGAATGTTACCAAAGATTGTAAACTCTACTGGTGGAGGTACTGATGTATATTATGTATTATCCCTGTAAAGCACTGTGGAATATGTTGGTGCTATATTAATAGAGGAGAATAAAAATATAAATATGCAGACAAGAAATGCTCAGTGAGTTAATGGACATTGCTAATTGGCTTTAGTGTCTCCTGCAGTTAGAATAATGAAAGTAATCAGATATGTAGCAGCAGGTTAAGGCAAACTGGTGCCATATTACTACATAGGCAATTTGTATAGTAACAGTTAACCTTGCAAAACATCCATGCCACATGGAATTATGAAGTGGCCAAAGAAAGAACATATCCCACAGTTAAAGCTCTAAGAAAATGAGTTCAGTTCCCTTCAACAGCTTCTCTAGGAAATTATGTAATCTGGGACAGAAAATGGCCGATCCCCTACAATTATTTAAAAGAAGAAATTACCTGACGCGCTCTCTGGGATCCCCAAAAGATTCACGGAGACGTGAGAAATCTGGGTAGAAATTGGGGGATGGTGAGATGACTTCCAGAAGACCTGATTGTATTTCACCTGGGAACCTGGATAAAAATATTAAGAAAGGAAATTGAAAAAAATTATTTCACTTGATGAGGCAGGTAAGGGGTGTTGCTAGGTGGGGCCCCCTGTCATTGATACGGCAACCATTATTATGGGAAACACAACAGTAACTGTAAGTATGAATAGAAGCTTGGTGGTAAGAATCACCTCAGAGATGGCTAGATAATGGTAGAGAGCAAGGGTAGTTCTGGACCCAGATGAGGAGGTAGTGATAGGGGTTAGTGTCCCAGGAGATTACACACTAGGTAGGGACCGAGTGTGCAGGTGTAGGTTAGTAGGGAACCTACTAACCTACAGCCACGAGAATCTTGTGCACTGTATGTGGACCCTGAGAGAGAAGGGGGAGGAACAGCTCAAAGAAGAAGGACCCCATTTAATGGCACTCTGTTCATCCACATGGCAGTGACACTGGAGGTTTTCATGAGAGAAACACTGTGAGGAGAATGAGGATGTGAGAACTCTGACAGAAGTATTTGCTTTATTATGTCTAGATGTAACAAAGAAGACATTGAAGTTAGGTCACTTGTCATTGTCTTGCCCTTTCCATCCCCTGTATGGAGCTAATTTCAATAAAGTCTGCCTGGCTCATCACACTGGAGTGTTAGATGTTTGTGTAGGATACAAGCCCCTATATCCCTCAGTGATGTAGTAGTATCTTCCCAACGTGTTGTGTGAGGGTTACCACACAATTGACTTGTGTCAGACACACCCAATATTGCAAGAGCATTTTATACATATACAATTTATCACACTTGAACAATTTCAGTGTTAGATTGTCAGGGAATATAAAAAATGTATTTCAAAAACAGACTTCATACACTGCAAGGTGTCACATTTTCTTTTATTTGGATTCTCTGCATCAGAGAAATAGAATTTTAACAATTATAACAAAAAGGCGTAACTCTTAAAAGTCTTTATCTTTTTATTTTACAATGATTGCCACAGTCCACTGCCGATCTGAGTTTTACAATGATTTGGGGGTACATGTACCCTAGTAAAAAAAAATGTAAAGTAAACATTAACTGAAAGGAAGTCTTGCAACTGGTGAAACCCCAATCCATATATAACTTCTGGTCATTTCAAAAGGGTCAGCTACATAATGAGCCCACAAGGAGCCCATTTTCCCTCCATTTCCATTCATTACATAGAAGGCACATTTTAAGTTCTTATGAGAGGCCTTTATGTCGAAGTCTCCAGAGGTCTTTATGGCTCATTATTTTACCGCTAAGAGTTTAACTTCATTGCTAAGTCCAACCCAAAAGTACCACTATAAGGAACACTGTGGAGAATTCCAATGCATTAAAAGTAAGAGGGTGGCTGCATAGCAGCAACTTCTGAAATCAATTTGCATCTAACTATGCTAGGGGCTGTAGTACCTAATACATATATAGAGTTAGAGTATGTTTTTCATCCTTGCTTTAGTGCTTGTTAATAAAGCCATCTACCATGTTAAAGTGATACTGACACTAAAAAATGAAATTTAACATATGAATGTACATTAATTGTTACCTATAGGTCATGTTGATCATTTTTTGCTGAGAGGTTTGTTTTTGTATATAACTGTTAGCTGAAATTTCTAAGCCTGACTCTCTGACACCCTGACACTCTTACTTTGCCAACCTAACAGTCCCATCTCAGTCTGTTAGTTACAGTTTGTAATGATAATAGATGCCGAGTGCACAAATATGGCAGCCCCCTCATACAGGAACATGGGGGATCAGACAGGTAATGTAAAAGCATCATACAAATACCTTACGGCAAAGTTAGAAGTAGCTTTCAAAGCCAGTTATTATAATAGAGGTAAAAAAGAGTTTGACTTCAGGTGTCAGAATCTCTTTAATATAAAATTAGGTCATTGCCTGTATTCACACCTCACTTTGCTTGTATTAAGAAAACACCTTGAATTCCATTTCAGAAAATAGACCATCATGATATTAAAGGACAAGTAATCACAAAAGGTTTTTTCTTTTTAATGGTTGTGTATTTGCTTCTCTGCTCCTGTCTGCAATCATATTTAATTGTTTGCCTAAATGCCCTACCCTTCAGTCTCTTTCTAAATGCAAATATAATTATTTTTATTAATTATATACAATTTTCTAAAGTCCTAACACTTTTAATTCTACAGAGGTGGTCACAATAAACAAACAATAAAAATTGTACTAGATCCACATTCTGTATTACTACTAATACCCGAGGTTTTGCTATTCTAAAATATTTCATATAATGGCTCATAAATCCTAGCTGGCTGTAGTGTTGGATCGATTTGCATCTTTGCAGGGGTGCTGCAGGACAGGTGCAAAGTCTCTTAAATTTAAAAAGATTATCCTCCATGAATAAAGATAAAAACTTACATGCGTTTGATATTTTCTGTCACCACAGTAGCATACTGAGCATCTGTCTGCAAAAAAAGAAAATTAATAGCTGTTAAAATCAATTAAGCATGTAAGCATATTACATTCTACAGTAAGACAAGATGGAATGGATATTGTTAAAGACCATGTTGTAATATCTACACATTCTTAAAGGAAAATATTGAACTTTGTCAGGGTTTACTCTCACAAAAATTAAATATACATAGTGATACATTTTGGGGCAGATTTATCAAGGATAGAAGTGAAAATTCGAATTAAAAAAATTAAAACTTCAAGCTATTTTTCTGTACTTTGACTAGGAAATAGTCCAAATTTGATTTGAAAATAATTTGAATATTGAAATTTATCACGTACTGTCTCTTTAAAAATTCGACTTCGACCATTTGCTATATAAAATCTTCCAAATTGCTGTTTTAGCCTATGGTGGACCTCCTAGAACCTAGAATTTGGAGTTAATTGATGGACTTTGAAAAATCTAAATAAAATTTTAAATCAAATATGTTACTTCAATCCGTATGATTCTAATTCGAACGAAAACGGGCCATTCGCCCGAAAAAACCTAGATTTTTTTTTATAAATTTCAATTGGTCTTTTTTTATTATATTGGTTTATTGGTCTATTTTTTTTTTTATTTTGAAGTTATGGGGGTTAAAAAAAACTCCCATTACTTCGAAATCCGACCCTTGATAAATCTGCCCCTTTAGGTACAGTATGTTATATAGTTAAATATGATAGAGATGATGGATATTATTCTTGGCTGGGGTCTACTTAGGGCATGTTTATTTCAATTCCTGGTTTTACTTTTTTTTTGCAAATAAGTGATACTTTTCTTACTTTATTGTACAATTCTAGATAAACGCTCAGGATTCCCAGTTCTTGACAGAACTGGCACTGTACCAAAGGTAATGTATGGTTTGTATCCACCATGTATTACACAAACTGTATGGGTAATATAGGCTTTTTCCCTGACAAAGATTCCTGTGTGTAACTGAAACGTAGAAATTCAATAAACCTTTATTGCTTGTATTAACCCTTCGCTTTTTGTTGAAATCGTCCTTGTCATACTGTGGAATATATATATATATATATATCCATATTTTCAAAAGGACCCGCACTCGGAAACAAAATTGTGAATTCAAAAGTGTTTAATTATGCTCATCCAACGTTTCGGCCCACATTGGGGCCTTTCTCAAGGACAAATAGCATGTGTACAAGTGCAGACTTAAATTCCCTTCAAAATTGGCGCCAATCATGACGTCATAGGCAGTGTCAGTTTTACAAAAAAAGTACATTCAGTATAATACATATAGTGTGCAGTACATACTTTTCACCACTAGGTGCCACGTGCTGGAGACTGTAGTGTCCATAAATGTATCAATTAAGTGTCCATCCATAGATAAAGTCAATTTATATAATGTGACCTGCGTGTGCGCCAATCCGTCCTCCTCCTCCTGGGTCCTAGTGCTCCCGACTGCTGCCAGCTATACACGGTGCCGTCCTTGTAGTCCTGCAGGACTCTGAGGCGCTTAGAGCTCTTGAATGCCAGCAATTCAGACTTGTATTTATTCGTCTGCTCCTCTAGCCTGCTGAGCCAGTCTGTCTCCTTATCGGATTGCAACATATCGCGATTCACCGCTTCAAATGCTGAACGGTCACTCTTTACCACTTTAAGCTCTCTGCCAACCTCTTCTACGACAGGATCAAGTCCAAGGAACATCTATCAAGGATATTGCACCACCTTTTGCAGAAGTCCGGATTAGCTTTGCCCAGGGTAGGTGTATTGCTGATGCGGAAACCTCTTGGTATTTTCTTCTCCTGTAATAATCTGACAGGGAGACACCGTGCAGATGTAATTCAAGCTCCTTCTTTTTGAGCCTTAGTAGTTCGTGGTAGATTTCTTTTGCACCCAATCTTCCAAATGTTTCCTCATAGGTCTCAGGAAACAGGATGCTTTCAATATCTTCTGATGTGAAGTTCTCACGTTGTGTCGATGTAGAACTTTGACTGTTGCTTTCCATAATAGCTTTTATGATTCGATTGCCGGGGTGCAGAACACTTTGTTTGGAGAATTGCTTCTCATATACAACAGCTCAATTTTAAGCGAACGCACTCCTTCCGGACTATCCTTTCTTGATGGTGCGTTGGTCAAATAAATTTATGCATCCATATTTTCAAAAGGACCCGCACTCGGAAACAAAATTGTGAACTCAAAAGTGTTTAATTATGCTCATCCAACGTTTCGGCCCACATTGGGGCCTTTCTCAAGGACAAATAGCATGTGTACAAGTGCAGACTTAAAAATATATAAAGAAAATGGGGCATTACAGACATGCATATATATCAAGCCCACTGACAGAAATACATTGGTGCATTACCAGAGCAATCACCCTAGGCATTTGCTTGACTCCCTGCCCAAATCACAACTCTTGAGAGTGATACGCATCGACAGTGATGCAAATAAAAAGGCAGAGGATATTGAGGGCATGTGTAAAAAATTTTTACAGAGAGGCTATCCACCGGATCTAATTAGCAGTACAAAAGAATGGGCACTGAATTTGAGTCGAGAGGAAGCGCAAATAGGAGCTAAGGCCGCACAGAAAAAGAAAGTTGAAAAAGATATGTATTACTTCAGCCAATATGGAGAAGAGTCTAAGCATATGCGCGAATGTGTGCTGCAACACTGGCCGATAGTAAAAAGCAATGTTAACTTGGCCAAAAAATTGCCCGCCAAGCCGAAATTCAGCTACAAAAGGGGTAGCTCATTGAAAGAGATTTTGAGCCCATCTGATCCAGTCAATAAATACACTAGCCCACAGAAGCAGCATATCCTGATGCAGAGTTTACAAATGTACGGGGTGCGTTATGTGTAGTAACTTAATTTTGGGCGACCATTTCCTGCACCCCCACACAGTTAGGAGATATAATATAAGACAAAGGATGACATGCACTACGGCTCTGGTCATCTACATTATAAAATGCCCATGTGGGCTAATTTACTGTGGGAAGACTATAAGGATGTTAAAAGAACGCATCGCAATGCGCAGGGCAAGTATAAGAGCTGCCCTTGACCCAGAAAGAGAAAGCAAAACTAAAGGCAAAAAACAAGACATTGCACAACAGCTTGTAGCTAGACATTGGGCAGAAGCTAAGCATAGCCCAGCTGCGTTTAGGTGCATGCCAATAGAACATGTGCCAGCCAGAGCTAGAGGAGGAGACTTTGACAATGCCCTGTTAAAGAGGGAGGCTTACTGGATACATGAGCTGGACTGTGTGGCACCAAAAGGGTTAAATGGGCAATTGGTACTGAGTTGCTTTCTAACCTGATGTGAAGTAAACTTAGTGTCCGGACAGGGGTATGCATGTTTTTGGAGTAAAACGATACACTGTGATATATTGCAAAGAAGCTTTTGAAGTTGTAATTTGATACATTGGAAATATTTATGCAAACCTGTCTGTGTAAGAGAAAAGTAACATTTATATAAATTTGCAGGTTTTTTTCTGGACTTTATCTATGGATGGACACTTAATTGATACATTTATGGACACTACAGTCTCCAGCACGTTGGTGACACCTAGTGGTGAAAAGTATGTACTGCATACTATATGTATTATACTAAATGTACTTTTTTTGTAAAACTGACACTGCCTATGACGTCATGATTGGGCCAATTTTGAAGGGAATTTAAGTCTGCACTTGTACACATGCTATTTGTCCTTGAGAAAGGCCCCAATGTGGGCCGAAACATTGGATGAGCATAATTAAACACTTTTGAGTTCACAATTTTGTTTCCGAGTGCGGGTCCTTTTGAAAATATGGATGCATAAATTTATTTGACCAAGGCACCATCAAGAAAAGTAAGTCCGGAAGGAGTGCGTTCGCTTAAAATTGAGCTGTTTTATATATATATATATATATATATATATATATAAAATTGTTCACAAATGATGTGCACTCCAATTCTTTTTGTCCTTTTATTCCATAGTTGTTATATTTTACATTAACGTTTCGGTTGTGGTCTACAACCTTTGTCAAAATGTTACCTTTAAAAACTTGTATCCAAAAATGCATTTAAATAGATTAAAGACCTCCCACTTTACATGGAAAGCTGATGTCACTTCCCCCGGGACCCAAGATAGGGAAAGCCTGCATAGCAACCCTCAAACTCGGGAATACGGGGGAAGCGAAACATCAATGTGGTACAAAAGTAAACACACATGTGTATTCATATCTATGTAATCTTACAAAAAACTCCCACTTTTATCGAATATTTATCAGTTGTGCTTAGAAGTTATCGTAATTCCAAAAAACAATTCAAGGAACAATATTCATTTAGACCCTTCGGGGATAGGGTACCTAATTTTTTTATCCAAAAGGACTCTCGTTGTAATAACATCCTGGACCTGTCCCCTCCTCTCCTAGGCATCGAAACATGATCTATAGAGATGTATTTAAATGTAGGTAATCTATGTCCTAATTCTAAAAAATGTTTGGCCACAGGTTTCGTGGTTTTTTGATCTCTAAATGCTGTATTAATAGCGGACCTGTGTCCATCCATCCTCAACCGTAGTGTTGAATCAGTTTTACCTACATAAGAAAGCCCACAAGGGCATGTAATTAAATATATAACAAACGTTGTGGTGCAAGTTATATGATGTCTAATTTGTAAACGTTGTCCTGTCTGAGGATGTACAAAACTAGTTCCCGGTGTCATGTATCTACATGATGTACAGGAAGGGCATCTGTAACAACCATGTTTATGAGTAGGCAACCATTGAGTATGTCGAGTAGGTACAGTATAGCTCTGCACAGGGTCACTGATGACTAATAAATCTCTCAAATTCTGTCCCCGACGATAACCTATTACAGAAGGGGTTGGATAAATCTTACCCAATTTACATGGGACTTGTAGTTCCTTAACAGCTGGAGAGCCAAGGCTGCAGATCCCTGATATAATGTGTATTGGATTCGATTACCCTTTAATTTCAATTTTAAATCCAAAAATTCTATTTCACTGTCACATTTTGCCGTGAATTTGATAGTACCTGGAATCTTATTTAATTCATCCACCATAGCCATAAATTCACTACTTTCTCCTCTCCATAAAACGAATATATCGTCAATAAATCGTTTAAATAATAATATGTGCTGACCATAATGTGGTAAAATGTGTGTCATTTCATACTGATACATAAAAAGATTTGCATATGAGGGCACCATTGGGGCCCCCATTGCTGTTCCCTCTATTTGTTGGTAAAATGTTGATTCAAAACGAAAGTAGTTGAATTTAAGGCACATTTCAAGCAACCAAGAACCAGTGGTGTGGGTTTCTATCCTTCGGAGGAAAGGCCAGTAACCATGGTAACAGTGGTGAATTAACCCCTTTATTACCCTTACAAGTGTATCTAGTGATCTCTAATTTCCCAGAACGTTTAGCAAATGTTCAAGTGATTGAACCTCTGGGTAATAGTGACCATAAGGTGATATCATTTTATGTCTAGTGCAAAAAACTAATATACTTTGAGGCAAAAACAACCCTGAATTTCAGAATAGCATATTTTAACTCTTTAAGAGCTGGCTTTCAAAGCCTATACTGGGTTGTTCTGTTTTCTGCTAAAAACAGCAATACGGAAGGCAAAGATAGAAAATGAGGAGTTCATTGTTGCAGAGGCATAGACTAACCCCATAAAGTTTTTTAAGTATATTATATTACAATAATTTTTATTGAATTTGTATATAAGCAAAAAGTTTACAATGGCATAAGGTAGTAGCTTTACATAATATGATTCAAAATAACATGTTGTTCCTTTTATTTGGTTACATACAATAAAGCTTGGTTTCCTTAGTAACACATTATTTCTTTGTTATTCTTTATTGTCAGTATGGTATTATGTAATGTCTGTTAATAAATGTAACCGTTTAACTAAAGGAGGTTCAAACTGTAACTGGGATAATGAGTGCTAGCAAGATTGAAGGCCTGACCCAGTGCACAGTCTGTCATATATATGCAGATTTGGAACAACAGATCCAAAATGCTTACCTCTGTGGTAGATGTGAGCAAATTGCCACTTTGGAGGCTCGAGTTAGAGCACTATAGGAACAAATTGCAACACTGCGGTCGATTGACAATCTTGAAAGGAGTCTCTTGCTCACTGAGCAGGACCTAGTGGGGTCAGATAGTTTGGGGGAACAGAACAGCAGCAGGATATTGAGGCAGCTAGCTGAGTGACAGTTAGAAAATCTAAGGTGGGCAAAAGGAAAAGGGAGACTGATCCTGGGTTTATACATCCCAACAGCTTTGCCAGATTGTGTGAAGATGATGGGAGTGTGAACTCTGGATTGGCAATTCTAGATGGGGCTGATCTCTCTAACAGCCGAGAGACCAGTTTCTCTAGTAGTGGTGGGGAGGAGAGCAGAGTCAAGCCTAAGCTGATTGTGGTTGTAGGGGATTCAATTATTAGGAGTGGATTATTAAGTGGATAGGGTAATCTGTTGTCCGGATCGCTACAACCAAACAGTTTGCTGTCTACCTGGTGTCAGGGTTCGGCATGTGGTTGATCGGGTAGACAAATTATTGGGTGGGGCTGGGCATAACCCAACTGTCTTAGTACATATTGGTACTAATGACAAGAGAAATGGTAGATGGAAGACCTTAAAGAGTGAGTCTAGGCTCTAAGATTAAGGGAAGGTCTTCCAATGTCATTGTTTCGGAAATTTTGCCTGTGCCACGTGCAAGTTTAGGAAGACAG
>CM044441.1:72944424-72963795 GCA_024363595.1 Xenopus borealis
TAGGCCACAGTTTTGAATTCACAGTCTGTACATTCCCAGCAGTTCCCTGACTGAGAGTTCCTCTGCCACTGCTGTTTCATTTTGGCTAGCAACTGTAATAGCCTTTTCAAGGGTTAAATCTTGTTCTAGGAGCAGTCTCTCTCTAATACGTGGTGAGTTTGTTTTTTCCACTATTTGATCTCTTAGCAACAACCAGCTCTCTCAAAGCTGCTACAAAATGTTCTGTGGATTCACCATTACGCTGTCCACATTTGCAGGATTTATATCTTTCAGCAACCTTTATCTTTATAGCAGTAAGAGCAGTTTCATAAGTATCATCAGGTAATGGTAACATATAGAATATACGCTGTCCCTCAGCTCCCAGGCAGTGAATAAGTAAAGCACGCTTGCTAGCTGCAGAAATATCCCCTTGGTCAGCAGCAATAATTTAATTATCAAACATACGGATCCAAGCAGTAAAAGGTATGGTAGGCTCACCAGGGTTTGGTAGAAAAGGTGCAGGCTGCTGCAGAGGTAGAAGAGACATCCTTGTCGCCATTTGTTGTGTGTTTGGTAGCTGAGGATGAGGAGGGTATAACAATGCTTTTTTAGCAGGTTCATGCAGCCATTACATAACAGCAGTAAGTCTTACTTTCACTTTCAAGCTGTACAGAAAGTCCTGTGTATGTACAGTGCCACCTGTAGGCCATTTGTATAAACACCACAACAGGTTAGGGAGAGATGTTAAGGTTTTTGTGAGAATAAGGGTTAAATCATCTGCGAAAAGGCTCAGCTTGTGGTGAGATCCTGCTGTTGCTATTCCGGAAATATCAGGGTTGGTTCAGATTGATAATGCTAGTGGTTCGATTGCTAGGTGAAATAGAATTGGGGCACCCCTGTCTGGTCCCTCTATGAATGGAGAAAGAGTGGGAGGAGAATCCTAGTAAACTAACAATAGCAGTTGGGGCAAGATAAAGTGAGTGCATCCATTGTAGAAATCCTCTGGTCTTTGTCTATTATTTGGGGGAAAAAGAGGTTAATTCTTTGCGCTAGGATTTTTCCCAAGAGTTTGATATCTGTATTTAATACTAATATTGGTCGGTAGTTTTTACATTCAGAGAGATCAGTGTTGGGTTTGGGAATTGCTGAAAGGTTTGCTTTGAGGGATTCAGGGTGTAATTTCTCTCCTTTCTTTAGTGTATTTAACATTGAGGTTAGGTCGGGTCCTAGTTGTTCCGCAAACCTTTTATAATATAATTTTGGCAAATTAGTTTTTATAGCTGAAGATAGAACCTTGTTGTATAAAAACTCCCCGTATAACTGTATGTGTTGTTTGGAGCCGTTGATTTGCCATACAGCTTGCAAGATATTTCCCCTTGCTTCGGTAGAGGGCTGCGAGATGTATAGGTGCTGATGTTAGTTTCTGATAGCCATTAGCTGCACGGCTGGTGCGGCGCTATCCTAAACAGCGGCCATCTTGGATAATGCGCGCATGCGCCCCCCAAGTTTTTTAAGTATATTAAAAGTAAAAAAAATGCGGATTGGCTTATTGAAGTAATGGTACCGGTATGCTGGTAACAGATAATGAAAAGGCAAATTTGCTACATTAGTTATTTTCCTCAGTATATAGACTAGAGAAGTCAGAGTTCCCAGACCCACCTAATAGCTGCATTGTTGTCCCACCTCACACTAATCTGTAGCTGACTCAGGATTTGGTATAGAAAGCTTTACTAAAAATTTATGTGAACAAGGCACCAGGGCCAGATGAAACAAGTCACTGGGCTTTGAATTTACATGATGAAACCATTTTTAGGAGGAACAGGGGGATTAAAAATGGTGGAGGAGTGTGTTTATAAAGCCTGAATTAAAGCAATGCTTTAAAAGAAATTACCATGGAGGTCACTGAGGAGGGTGTGGAATCCCTTTGGGTAGAGATTTTGACTGTTACAAAGAAAATTGCCATTAGTGTATGCTAGAAACCACCTCATTTAAGTGATGAGAAAAAAGCCCTCACAACTAGGTCAAGTAGTTATTAATTATGGGGGACTTTAATTAACCAGACATTGACTGGGGTAATGGGTTTGCCAAATCTGAAAAAGCTAACAGGTTTGTAAATATGCTGAATGACCACTTTTTATTTCAGCTCGCTCAAGAACCTACTAGGAATGACTCTCTTTTGGACCTTGAAATAACTAATAATACTGAACTCATCTGTAGCAGTTGCATGGGTGAGCATTTAAATTAAATTATAAACATGCAAACTTTGACAGTTTAGGGGCATCTCTGTAACATATTAACTGGTAAAGGCTTTTCACAGGGTTAAACACAGAACAAAAATGGGATGTCTAAAAAGTTGCTTAATAAAGTATATTCCCCATCGTGGAAATCTTGCAATTCTGCAATCTCCGGTTCTGTTGTAAACTGCTGCACCCTGATTGGATCTTATTGTTCATGATTTCCCCTATCAGAGTGCAGGTCTTTTGTAGAATTAGCCAGTCAAGTCACAAATATAGGTAGAGATGGGGTGATACTAGAAAGGAAGGTACTGCAGAAAAGTCTGACCAGAAGGAACCTCACTGAACATTTGCTGTAGATTTCAACTTACTCCCACAGGTACAGTATAGTGATGGGTGAATCTGGGGTGTTTCGCCAAATTTCTCTCGAATTTCCTGAGAAATTCAGGAAACAGCGAAAAGATTGCAAAATGACACCGGTTTCTCGTTTTGGATGCGGGTGTCCGTTTTTGGATGCTGGCGCACATTTGCGCTGGACTGCAAAAAAAACAAGCACTGGCGTTGAAAAAACTATTTTTTTTACGCTGAATCGCAGGAAATGGCCGCAAATTCGAGCCAGGCGAATTAATTCGCCCATCACTACTTAAACGCTATCTGGAATTAAAAAAGTTTCTTTTGTTTTTTCGGTCAGTTGGCATCTAAAGTATCCCTATCTCCCTTGCTCCAGTCTTGAATTAACTCTTTCCCCGTGAAAAGCAAATTGTGCTTTTTTTTTCTCTTACTTTGTTCATTTTTACTTTTTTTAGTTAAAGGGATGGTTCACCCTTGCATTAACTGTTAGTAAGTTGTAGATTGACCAAGCAATTTTTTATTGTATTTATAGCTTTTGAATTATTTGCTTTCTTCTTCTGACTCTTTTCAATGGTCACTGACCCCATCTAAAAAACAAATGCTCTGTAAAGCAACACATTTATTTTTATTGCTACTTTTTATTCCTCATCTTTCTATTCAGGCCTCTCCTATTCATATTCCAGTCTCCTATTCAAATCAATGCATGGCTACTAGGGTAATTTGGCCACTAGCAACCAGACTGCTGAAACTGCAAAATGCAGAGCTGCTGAATAAAAAGCTAAATAACTCAAAAACCACAAATAATAAAAAATGAAAACCAATTGCACATTGTCTCAGAATATCACTCTCTACATCATACTAACAGTTAATTAAAGGTGAACAAAACCTTTCAAGTTTGTTAGTTAGTCAGATATTAATTTTTAATTTGCTTTCATTTCTTTATTTGTGTTTTTGTTATTTTGCTTTTTATTCAGCAGCTTTCCAATGTGCAATTTCAGCAATCTGGTTGTTAGGGTCCAGATCACCCCAGCAACCATGCATAGCTTTAAATAAGGGACTGGAAAGGGGTCTGAACGGAAGGATGAGCAATAAAAAGAAGAAACAACAATAGAATTGTGGCCTTACAGAGCATTTGTTTATAGAGTCGCCCCCATTTGAAAGCTAAAAAGAAAGTCAAAAGGAGAAGGTAAATCATTAAACAACTATAAAAAGAAATAAAAGCCAGTTGAAAAGTTGCTTAGAATTGGCCATTCTATAACATACTAAAAGTTTACTTAAATGTGAAGCACCCCTTTAAGGTGGCTTGGAAACAAACCAATGTTGTATTTCAGTGGCAATGTTACAGTGTAGCAGCATGAATATCTGAATCTCTGCCATCAATAGCCACTGCATATAGTGTATGTGCCTGTTTTGTAAATATAGACTGTATCTCACATCTAAGCTTAACACTGTGGACATCTGTGAACACAAATGGATGGAGAATCCATTTAATATGAGTTGTGGAACCCAAGGAACTGCTTGAGGTAGTTGGGATGGGGGTTTATTTTCATTCCATGGGCACATCCACTAAGCCTCACGGTAGCTTTAGGTCAGTCTATGAATGGCCCATCTTTAGCCTCCCCAAACAAAAAATTCACCCTACGCCTATGCATTTAAGTTAGATGGGACAGCAGAAACATTTCTCAGGTACAAGGAGTTCAATAAATAATGCAAAAGATAAAAGATAAAATTGAGATGGTACGCAGCAATGAGTAAAGATAATGCTAAATAATTTTTTAAAATATGTCAATAGTGGTGGCGTGGTCTGACCACTGATGTGAAAGCACACACATACAGGAGCTTCGCGGCATACCCGACATATAATCCTGATAAACCCACAATAACTACCTCAACACGTATCTGGAGGAACCCACCTGGCAAGCGTTACCACAGGGGGAATAAATGGGTCAACATAGATCACATAAATGGACATCTGAGCAGCCCCTTGGAAAAGCTTGCCCATTAGTCTCCCCAAAATGGCAACAATAAGGCCCAACCCGCGAATCACACGGATTCCATTGCAGCTGCAGAGAATACGGAAACTGGGCCTAGTGAAAGCAGGGAACAGACACCAGGGGCAGCAGAACCTGTCGGGGAACCAACTCTATGGGATGTCATGATGGAAATAACGTCGGCCAATGACTGATGTACTGCTCTCATCAATGCGAAGACAGATGAAATCAAGATAGACGTCTCCATCATAAAGCACAACCTGCAAAAGCTTCTCAAGCGAAGCGAGCAGTAGAGTCCTACTGTTAACCAGAATGTGCTCCTAGCAATACATTATGACACAATGATTTTCCAAGTGTCCTATTATTTGTCCTTGATGAAAAACTTGCTGAAGGTGTAGTGTAGCAAGCTGCTTGCAGCAGAGCCAACAAATGATAAGTGGTAATTTTGGTTGTTGGACCCCAGAGCAACCTACAATTAAAGACCTAAATTGTGTCAATGGAGAGGCATGACCTTTCCCTATCAACGATGATGTCACAAAGGGCTGTCTCGGGACAAATTCTACCAAGAGTTAAAAAGTGGGGAGGGGGGGTACAGATGCAGTCACTTTGTATATTGCGTGTTAAATTCGTCGTGACTTAACTCATCTATCCCATTTATCCCACTTATCACAGAATATTGTGTCACAGCATCCCATCCAATTAAAGAGTTCACCATTGAAAACAATGGTGCTTTGGTATGCTAATGAAAAGGTTAAATGCATTAAATGAGTTAAGATGACTTTAGATAACACAGTTTCTTCAATTAGCCCTGAGTCACGACGCATTTAACTTACAAATCCAAGTGAATGCATCTGTACATTACTTGGTGGGTTGTTTGAAGGTGCAATGTTCAGGCACAAGTTTATGACTGATGTTAAAATGGTTAGGTTGATTAAATACAATGCTCATTGGAAAATCTTGATATACAATGCAGGGCTCAATGTGCATGTTCTGATATACCTGGAGCCACTGAAAAATGGTGATTAATATTACTAGCTGGAATGTAAGGGGCCTCAACAACCCAATAAAGCGTAGACTAGTAATGCACTTCCTCAAAAGGCACTCTAACTCAATAGTGTTCCTACAAAAGACACACCTAACTGGCTCAAAAATAAAAGTCCCTGGGTAGGGTGACTCAGGTCATGCAGAGCCTAGTGGATCAATTAATCCAGGCTCTGGAAACACCCCACCAAACCACCGTCCATGGTCCAGACGTTAGCACTTATGGACACGTGGCAGATCGACAACCCAGAAACAAGGCTCTTCCCCTGCCACACAGCCTCTCATAAAGCCTTGTCAAGAATAGACATGGCCTTTATCAATGCAGCAGCTGTCAAATGCTAGTCCTTAAGAGGGATATAAATGAGCTGGAGAGAGTGCAGAGACATGCAACTAAATTGGTTAGAGGAATGGAAATTTTGAGGGTAGACTGTCAAGGTTGGGATTGTTTTCTCTGGAAAAAAGGCGCTTGCGAGGGGAGGTGATTACACTTTACAAGTAAAATAGAGGACATTATAGACAAATAGCAGGGGACCTTTTTACCCATAAAGACGATCACCATACCAGAGGCCACCCCCTTCAGACTAGAAGAAAAAGACTTTCATTTGAAACAACCATGGTGGTTCTTCACAGTGAGGATAGTGAGGTTGTGGAATGCACAACCAGGTGATGTTTCGATGGCTGATTCTGTTAATGCCTTTAAGAGTGGCTTGGATGATTTCTTGGACTGACATAATATCAAAGGCTATTGTGATACTAAACTCTATAGTTAGTATAGATATGTGCATATATAATTTATGTGAAAATATGGAGGGGTGTGTGTATGGATGATGGGTTTTCATTTTGAGGGGTTGAAATTGATGGACTTCGGGGTCCATTTACTAAAGCGCAATATTTTTGACTATAAGTTTCTGCAAGTTATCGCTACAAATATTTTTCCGCCAGAATATTTGCAGTGACTAAGTTTACTAAACAGTCAGTAGTAGTATTTAGGAGTGCTCTGCCTTCATTAAAACTGATGTAGGTTCTAGATGCTAAACTGGGCCCTCATCTGCTGTTTGGGTCAATTGCAAATCCAGAGAAAGAAATCCAGTAGCACACTGCAAGTGATGCAAAATCTGTAGCGATTTATTTATCCCATAAATGAAAATACAATGGCAACGTTTCGGCTTGATAAAGGGTCCAGTGGGACCCGAAACGCTGCCCTTGTCTGTTCATTTATGGACTAAATAAGTCATTACGGATTTTGCATCAATTACAGTGTGCTACTGGATTTCTTTAAGTTTAATAAACAGCGATGCTCTTACGTTAGCAGTAATTTTAGAGTGTTGGGAATTTTCTGGAGACAAATTAAGTTTGCAAATATTTATACTATAAAATAGTCTTGTTTTATGGGGTATGGGGATTTGCTCAATTGGTGGCTGCAGTGCTTGCTTAACATAAAGTGAAGAGCAAAAGGAGTTTGTAAAGAGGACTGGGCCTGTTCGTTTATTCGCCAAAATAATACAGTTCAAGTGAAAAAAACAAAAACAGCTTTCTTCAGCATGACAAAAATCCAAACAGTCAGGAACTTTTAATGCCTCCTCACAAGCCTCAGTACCTCTCCCATTGTGGCAAATTCACTAAGCGTAGTTGCACTAGTGTTACTTCGCCAGGCAAACATGCCAGCGTTTTTTTGGGACTTAGAAAAAATGTCCATTTGCAAATGTATATTTACTGCAGGTTAGTAAACTGGTGAAAACATATTCGATAATATGCATCAATTTTGTCTACATTTTGTGCGCATATTTTTATCGCACTTTAGTAAAAGGACCCCTTTGTCTTTTTTCAACCCGCTTTACCTGTGCAACTATGTAACTATATGGACTCAAGTGTCTGCCCAGCAAGCAGTCTGACCTTGGTGTGACCAGTGGCCTCCATCCCCCTTAACACCAAGGTCAGACTGCTTGTTGGGCAGAGACACTTGAGTCCATATAGTTACATAGTTGCAACTCTGGCGTGTTTTACCTTTTCATGGTGATAGTCTGAGGTAGTGCTACATTTCTAAACTGTGGTATTGTATAGAATGTACCAATGTCCATGAATGTACTTATAATAACAGGTTTGTCAGGGACTTATCGGCTTCCATTGGAAGTAGTCGGGACCAAGGAGGAAGTTTAGGGGTCAAGTCCAAGTTCACGGTACAGACAAAGGTTCAGGAATAAAGCGTAGCCAATATCCAGGCAGAGATCAATAGGCAGGCAGAATAGTAGCAATGTCAAAGGTCAGGCAGGGTGAAAAGTCCATGAATCAATATTAAACCAATTACCAAGCACCCAGGAAGGCACTAAAACAAATCCTACGATCGGGCATCAAACTGGCGGTGGTTCATTGGCGTCGCCATCTTGGATGCAGCACATTTGGAGATGGGAGCACCATTGGGCACTCCTGACAGTTCCCTCCTCCCCCATGAGGGGCCCCTGGACCACCAAGCCTTGGCTTCTGGCGAAATTGATTGTAGAATTCCCTTACCAATTGAGGGGCAAAAGTTCATCTTTCTACACAAATTAAGAACCAACTAATAAAGGTTTCCTTATAAATAGTCCCTTCTCTAGTAATACAACATATGCATGGTTCACGCAAGAGGAAATTAAAAACAGACTAGAACATGTAAAGATAAACAAAGGGTGGAACCACGTGGTTCATGGGCACTACCATCTTGGATGCAGTGCCTTTGGAGACGGGAGCGCCATTGAAATTGATTATTGATTATAGAATTCCCTTACCAATCGAGGGGCATGCACATCTGAGTGTTTTTCCAAGAGCATTCTTCAGGGCCATAGCAGACATATGGGCTGCGTGATGATCTGCGTCAGGGATATCTGACAAGACAAAGTCTTGTGGAACGACTTGAAGATGCTGTGTGTACACTGTCATAAAAGGAGAGCTTCCAGTGGAAGTGTGGCACACATTATTATGAGCTAAATCCACCCACGGGAGGAGATCGGACCATTCTTCCTGACAGAGGGAAATTTGATTCCTCAGAAATTGCTCTAAAGCTTGATTCACCCACTCCACTGCCCCACTGGTTTAGGGATAGTGGGCAGAAGAGAACTGAAGAGTGATACCCAAATCTTTACATAAGGAACTCCAGCTTAGCTGTGAATTGAGATCCCTTCTCAGAGACTATCTCAGCCATGCAACCGAAAAATATTTGGATGAAGAGCTGGGAAAGTTCTACCACTGAGGGAAGTTTTTGCAGAGGAATGAAGTGTGCCATTTTACTAAAGCAATCTATAGCTACTACCCAGATGACAGTTTTTCCTTTTGAAGGTGGTGGCTCTACAACAAAGTCCATCTCTAGGTGAGTCCATGGATGAGAGGTAATGGGTAGAGGTTGTAAAAGACCGATGGGTCGAGTATGACTAGCCTTGGAAGTGGCACAAATAGTGCAAGCAGCGACAAGGTCCTTGACATCTTTGTGAATAGTCAGCCACCAGACTAGGTGTTGTAGAAGTTCTAGAATATTTTCTGGACCTGGATGTCCAGCCTGCCTGTAAGATGGGAGGTGAAGTTCAGAGGGTACAAATGCCATCCCATTAGGTGTATCAGTAGGAGCAGAAGACTGACCAGACAGAATTTTCTTGGCAAACTGAGGAAAAAGGGAAGCAATAATCCTGGCGGGGGGGGGGGGAATAATAGGATCTTGCCTTTCAGGGAGACTGTCCACTGGAGTGAAGCTGCAGGATAGTGCATCTGTTTTGCGATTCTTGGAGCCAGGATGGTAAGTCAAGACAAAGTAATTTACCATCAGCAGAATGTCTTTGGGAAAGAATAACACCAGTTGCAACATCGGAAGCATCCACCTCAATAAAGATGGGTAACATAGGATCAGGATGTTGGAAGCAGAGGTGAAAGCATCCTTCAGGGATAGGAATGCTTCTATGGCTGGAGGAGGATATGAGTTAGGTTAACCCCCTTTTCGGATAAGAGCAAGGATAGAGGCAATTAGGGAGGAGAATCCCTTTATGAACAGTCAGTAGTAGTTCATAAACCAGATGGCCATGATGCTCAATGGAAGGGGCCACTTCTGGATCGCAGAGACTTTGGTGGGGTCCATCTAAAAACCTTTTGGGGAGATTATGTAGCCAAGAAAAGGAATCTTGGACACCTCAAAGACACATTTATCTAACTTGGCGAAGAGAGAATTCTTCCTCAGATGAGAGCGCACCTTCTTTACCTGGGAGCGATGACTTTCCAAGTTTTTGGAGAAGATTAAGATGTCATCAAGATACACAACCATGGATTTCCCCAAGAGGTCCCAGAAGATGTTGTTCACAAACTCCTGAAAGACGGTGGGGGCATTGCAGAGACCAAAGGACATTACAAGGTATTCATAATGCCCAGGCATTGAAAGCTGTCTTCCATTAATCTCCTTCACTTATGCGGATGAAATTGTATGCCCTGCTTAGATCCAACTTGGTGAAAATCTTAGCCCCTTTCAGTTGGTCAAGCAGTTCAGTGATAAGAAGCAAGAAGTATTGGTTTTTAAATGTAATCTTATTAAGTTCCCAGTAGTCAATGCAGGAACGCAAACCACCGTCCTTCTTCTCCACGAAAAAGAAGCCTTCCCCTACTGGAGAGGTAGAGGGGCGAATAAAACCAATGCATTAATCTCCTTCACTTATGCGAATGAAATTGTATGCCCTGCTTAGATCCAACTTGGTGAAAATCTTAGCCCCTTTCAGTTGGTCAAGCAGTTCAGTGATAAGAAGCAAGAAGTATTGGTTTTTAAATGTAATCTTATTAAGTTCCCAGTAGTCAATGCAGGAACGCAAACCACCGTCCTTCTTCTCCACGAAAAAGAAGACTTCCCCTACTGGAGAGGTAGAGGGGCGAATAAAACCCTGCTGGAGTTATCCTGGATATAGTCCTTCATGGCGGAGGTTTCTGCAGGAGACACGGGATAAGTGCAACCTCTGGGGGGCTTGGTAGGGTGGCCAGGAAGAATATTGACAGGGCAATCATAGCGACGATGAGGAGGGAATTCCGCTGACTTTTTACAAAACACATACGAGTACTCCTTGTAGACTGTGGTCAGGGATTGCAAATCTGTCGAAGAGATGGTCACCCGATGAAGAGGAGTAGCAGGTAGACAATGTTTTTGACAAAATGGACTCCGACAAGAAATTTGATTGAAACACCAATCTATGGAGGGATTGTGGAGATGTACCCATGGTAGTCCCAACACCACATGAGAGGAGGAGCAGGAAATTATTAGGAAAATCAATTTCTCAGAGTGCAATGTCACAATCTGTAAGGGTAATTCTCCATTGTCATGGAAATATTGTCAGACCTTAGGGGTCTGTCATCAATAGCAAAGACCCGCAAGGGAGTAGACATGGGATACAGGGGAACACCCACTTGTTTGGCAAAGGCAGTGTCCATGAAGTTTACTGCAGCCCCAGAGTCGAAGAATGCTGAAACTTGCATAGTCTTAGTGGGCAGGCTAATCTTTAGAGGAAGGTGAAATTGGTGAGAGTTCACTTGGAGCTTTGGTGTAATGCCACCCACGTGTGACATCCCAAGTTTACCTTGGAGAGGAGAAATTGGCACAATTAGCTTGACTGTCACAGTATAATCACAAACTCGCGAAGCGTCTCTGGAGTTTTTCCTGCTCAGAGAGACGTGCCTTTCCTATCTGCATCAATTCTTCCACCTTAATGTGTGTCCACCTTAATGGCAAGAGTATTCGAATTCTCCAGCAGTTCAGGAAATTCCCTGAAGACAAGGTCATCTTTAAGTCTAGTAGACAGGCATTGGTAGAAGACAGCCCTGTATGTCTGCCTCATCATTCCAATTAGTTTCTGCCATTAAAGTTCTAAAGTCAATAGCATACTCACTGGCACTGCAACTTCCCTGCAGGAGCCGGGATGAGTCATTGGCGACCCAACCTGGGGCATCAAACACAGTACGGAATGCCTGGAGGAACTCTTTGGCATCAAAGTCAAAGTTTGAGTTAGCGCCTGGGGGTTTCCTTCCCCTTTAAGTCCAAGTTCACAGTATAGACAAGGGTTCATGAACATAGCATAGCCAATATCCAGGCAGAGATAAATAGGAAGGCAGAATAGTAGCAAGGTCAAAGTACAAGCAGGGTCAAATGTCAAGGAATCAAAATTAAACAAATTACCAAGCACCTAGGAATGCACTAAAACAAATCCTACGATTGGGCATCAAACTGGCGGTGGTTCATTGGCGCCGCCATCTTGGATGCAGCACATTTGGAGATGGGAGCACCATTGGGCACTCCTGACAGTTCCGTCCTCCCCCATGAGGGGCCCCTGGACAACCACCACCTATGATCGGGCATCGAACCAGCATCCTAGGCATTGTCGTGATGCCAGCGTCTGCCCACATGGTTCATGGAGCTCCTGACAAGTTTGAACTTGGCAAAACTAACATGTTAATAACGTATTTCAATAAAGCTTCCTATTGAGCAAAAATTATTTTAAATAGTAAAAAAAAAAGGATGGGGTGGGACCCTAAATGTCAGAGGAGTTCAGGTAATTGATAAGAACAGAGAAAAAGAAAGAAAATTCAGAACTGTTATTTTTCATCTTTCTATACAAATTAAGAACCAACTAATAAAGGTTTCCTTATAAATAGTCCCTATTCTAGTAATACAACAAATGCATGGTTCATGCAAGAGGAAATTCAAAACAGACTAGAACATGTAAAGATAAACAAAGGGCCAGGACCAAATGGTATTCATCCCAGGGTACTAAATGAGATTAGCTCAGTAATTGGCAAACCTCTCAGCCTCAAAACTATAGGCTGGTTAGTCTGACATCAGTGGTAGGAAAACTTTTAAAAAGGGGTATAAAGGGATAGGATACTTTACTTCATTGCAAATAATACTATGAGTTTGTGCAAGCATGGTTTTATGTGTAATAGATCTAGTCACACTAATTTAATTTATTTTTATGAGAAGGTGAGCAGGGACCTTGACTCTGGGATGGCAGTGGCTGTGATCTACTTGCACTTTGCTAAAGCATTTTATACAGTACTACACAGAAGGTTATTGACTAAATCAAGGAATGTTGACCTGGATAATAGCTTTTGTACTTGGATAGAGAACTGGTTAAAAGATAGATTACAAAGAGTGGTGGTAAATGGAACAATTTCTAATTGGACAAGTGTAAGTGGAGTACCACAGGGGGTCTGTACATGTTATTTTGCTTCAGCCAGTTCATTATTAACCTTATTCATTAAAAGAGAAGGAAAGGCTGGATGCACTTTGGGTACCAAACGTTAGGCACCCCCCAAATGATTATCTACCTACATGAGACCCTGGGCTGGTGCTTCTATCAGCAGAAATCTGCACCGGCCCAGAGTTATAAGAGCACCATGGAGAGATCTACTTCTGTCTTCGCACGACTGCACATGTGCAGTAGAACGAAAGCCAAACTTTAACTAAAAACTTGGGTTTTTCGTTAAACTGCGCATGGGTTAGTCTGGGGAAATAGAAGACAGAAGAAAACAGAAGTTGATCGCTCCGTGTTGCTCACTCGTATAACTCTGGGCCGGTGCAGATTTCTGCTGATAGGAGCACCAGTCCAGGGTTTCAGGTAGGTAGATACAAACACTTGGGGGTGGCTAACTATGGCACCCCTAAGTGCCTCCAGCCTTTCCTTCTCCTTTAATAACCTGGAGGTGGGCATTGAAAGTACTGCTTCTATTTTTGCTGATGATATAAATTATGCAGAACTACGTTGTGACTCAGGGCTAATTGAAGAAACTGTGTTATCTAAAGTTATATTAACTCATTTAATTCATTTAACCTTTTCATTAGCATACCAAAGCACCATTGTTTCCAATGGTGAACTCTTTATCTGGATGGGATGCTGTGACACAATATTCTGTGCTAAGTGGGATAAATGGGATAAATGAGTTAAGTCACAATGCATTAAACACACAATCCAAAGTGACTGCTTCTGTAGAAGTTCCATGCAAGATGCTGCAACTTTGCAGAGTGATTTGACTTTATTGGAAAACTGGGCAGTAAATTAAAAAATGAGGTTCGATGTTGATAAATGCAAGGTTATAAAAATTTTCAGAAATAATATAAATGCAAGGTATACACAAAATGGCAGTGTGTTGGGGGTTTCCTTTATTGAGAAGGATAACAAGTTGTCTAATTCCAGGCAGTGTTAGCCTGTGGCTACTAAAGGAAATTAGTATTATCTTGAATAAAAAGGGTCATTAACTCAAGGGATGAAAACATAATTTTGCCTCATTATAGGTCTCTGGTAAGGCCTTACCAGGATTATGTAGTGCAGTTTTGGGCACCAGTCCTTAGGAAGGATATTAATCAGCTGGCGAGAGTGCAGAGACGTGCAAATAAACTGATTAGTGGGATGGAAGAATTTTACCTTGGCGTGGTATTGTGGCTTACCAATTTTATGATCGTAACTAAAAACCCCTGTTTCTGTAAATACATGCTTTTGCATAGATATCGGATTATTTATGAGACAGGGGACCAGGGAATGTGCATTCATCAATCACCCTTCTTTTTCTCTATGTTTCTCTATATTAATTTGGCCAGATCAGTAGCACTTCCATTGTATTTAAATATATTTTCACTTAGCCTTGGAGTGCTCCCACATCAGCATGTCATGTCAGACAAATTTGATTACTTTTTATGATGAGGAAAGATGCTTGATAGTGGGGGAGCCGTAGATCTATGTTGGTTTTTGCCAAAGCATTTGATACAGTTCCCCACAAATGACTGTTTTTTAAACTAAGGGCTGTTGGGCTTAATGAGGATGTTGACACATGGTTAGGAAATGGTATTGTAAGCAATGTATCAGTGTTTGCAGATGACACAAGACTATGCAGTCCAATTAATTCCATCCAGGATGCGGCATTCTTGCAGCAGGATCTTGACAAACTGGAAATCTTGGCAGCTAAGTGGCAGATGATATTCAATGTTGATAAATGTAAAATAATAATAATTATTATTATTAACATGTATTTATAAAGCGCCAACATATTTTGTAGCGATATTCGAGTATCAGATTATTGCTGCTTCATGCAAATAAACCATTTTCATAATAATATACTTTTTTAGTAGTATGTGCCATTGGGTAATAATAATATTTTATCTATGAGGAAAAGCTGGCCAAGTTGAGTTTGTTTATGCTGGAGAAGAGATGCTCGAGGGGTGATATGATAACTATGTATAAATATTTAAGGGGATCATATAATAATCTCTTTAATGCTTTATTTACCAGTAGGTGATTCAAACTGACACATGGCACCCATTCTAAATAGAAGAAAGGAGATTCTGGCTAAATATTCCCATTTCCCAAGTGAGAGCTGTGAAGATTTAAAATTTCCTCCCTGAATCAGTCATACTGGCTGAGCGTTTAGAAGGTGTTGCATGGCTTTTTACAAATGAGGGAATACAGGGTTATGAAAGATAGCTCATAGTACATGTTAATCCAATGACTGGTCCAACTGCCATCTTGAAGTCAGCATTTGACCTCACAAGAGGCCATAGGTTCAAAGGATGGCTTATGCAGTATTCAAAGAACTATGTTGAGATCATAAGGTGGAATGGAGAGATATGGTGGCCTAGCCCAGCCTACTCTCTGCCTACTCTCTGCCTACTCTCTGAAGGAACTGACTGTATGTTTGTTTAATTGCCCACTGGTGCTACAATGGTACTAAGAGAGGGATGACACATGACCTGGCCCTTAAGTATGGAGAGAGATATGCCTTGGTGACAATCATGAGTAAGGAATTGTACAATATGGGCTGTAAAATCTGCCTGCCTGCCCAATTTTGTGTGTTGACACCATGAAAAGAATACTTTCCAGATCTTGTGTTAGACTTTGGTTGTTGTTGGTTTGGCTTTCAGTAGAAGTTTCATGGTCCTTTGGAACACCACAAATTGTTTTCAATAACCAATCCATCAAATGCAGCATCTACAGGTTATGGTATTTGATTGGCCCCTTTTTAGTAGGTCTGATTGAATATGGAATCGCCAAGGCCTGGCTGCAGACATGTGTATGCGATTGGTATACCACACCCTTCTGGGCCAGTCGGAGGCAATTAGGATAGTAACTGCTCATTCTAGTTTTGTTATTTTCAGAATAAAGTGTGATAGAATAGCTAGAGGTGAAAAAGTATAGAAATGTTGAACCTCCAAGGAATGATTAATGCATCTATAAAGGATGCTGTGGGATTCTGAGAGCAGGCACAGTATGTCAAAACTTTGAAGTTGTTCTTGGATGCTAACATATCTATGTCATGTTGTCCCCATTCTGCCACAATTTGGTCAAACACATCTGGGTGAAGAGCCTACTCACTATGTCAATTTTCTAGTATCTTAGGTTGTCAGCCTCCCAATACAAGATCCCCAGTATGAATACCACTGAAATGGCAGGGCCCCAACCCCCTTGGGGCCCATTGGAGCCAAGAAAATAGTTATGGCAGGCAGTTATCTAGGGGGGAGATTTTATAGCACGCATATCATCAACACTCCAGCATGCAATTTATAGAGGTAAGGGCCCGACTGGGGATCCCATGTGCCCATCCTGTACCGGGGCCCACCAGGGAGTAGTTACGCCACTGCCCATGTTGTTCTGCTCATTGTAGTATACTTTCATCGATGCCTGAACACTCTGGCTGCACCCTTGTTTGATTATATATGCCACAGTATGCCACAGATGTAAATCACATGTATGAAAGCTCCCAGTTCAGGGACATTGATGGGAAAGGTTGTCTCTTCCCTGAATCTGATGTCCTGGCAGGTGAGAGGTGGAAGTACCGTCCCCACCCTGTTAGACTGCCATCTGTAGTTATGAGTGTCCATGGAGGAAGTGACTGCTGTCTGCCTGTTAACAGGTTCTGGGGTCCACCATTGTGAGGATTTTTTTTGACAGTCTGTAGTATTTTAATAGTTTGTGACAGATTTGTGTGATTGTTATTACAATAGCAGTGGAAATGGTTCTGTCGCTGTCTCATGTGGAACAAATGGAAGGGCTTCTAAAGCTGCCACCATGTATCTCAGCATCCAATGGCAGAGTTCTGCTGTTTAGAAAAAAAAGCCCTGGCTACAAGCTCTGATGAATTCTTTGTCAATGATATTTCATATTTTATTCTTGATATCACAGTATTTTATTTATATGATATTTCAAACTTAAAGGGGAACTAAAGCAATGCATTAGAACATTTACTGTAGGAAACTGGTTTATGTTTAAAATAAAAAAGCCTTTATTCAGTACATATGGCAACGATCTGGATACAGCAACGTTTCAGGACGTGTTTGGCCTTTTCAAAAGCTTGGGAAAATAAAACACAGGGCTTGAAACACCACTGTATCCAGATCATTGTTATATGTACTGAATAAAGGCTTTTTTATTTTAAATATAAACCAGTGCTGTTCTTCAAGTTTCCAACAGTATACGAATGGATGTGCCCATTGATTGTACCTGCACTGGGAAAAGTTTCTTTTGAATGAAAAAGGTGAAAATGGAGCTGACCAAATCAAGTTTACAAATTAGAATTTTTACTGACAGGATATTCTCATCTTGACTTCCCAGGCATGTCTATTAATATTCTCTTCTAGGAACAAAAATAAAAATATTTACCCAGTGTATATATGAGTGCAAGGGGCGCTGATATTGCTCAGTGTATATCTTGTCCCATGTATGTAGTGTAGCAGCAGCCCACTTTGCACCCTAGACAAGTGCCTACTCTGCAATTCAGGGCTGGACAAAGGGGTAGGCAGTCAAGGTATGAGAAGACTCAAAGGACCAGTAACATGTTTTTTTAAAAATTACATACAGTGGCGTAACTAGGTATTACGGGCCCCACAGCAAAAAAAATTTCAGGTCACCAAAATGTTTACAAGTTGACTTGTTTTACCAATATTACCCCTGTATTCATAGAAAAAAAAGCAACACAAAAAACACTTTAAAGGGGACATATACCATCATTTTTTACTCCTCATTAATCCATTCCTCATACCATAAAATTGGTATGAGGAATGGGAACATGTTTTATTATATACATTTAGGGTCAACTTAGGGTTAGTTGCTGATGTGATCCATCCACACTGTGTGCATGGCCGCCGGCCGTCTCTTGCTTTTCCCTAGCTATCCACAGCCAGTGATTGGGCGTGCAGGCATGGGCGGGGCTATTTGGTGATGTCATCTCGATGCCTTATCATATTAGGGTCCTTCTCAGTGCTGCTCGTTTCCCCCAACCTGCTTTACATTCACAACCCTCCCTTGAAAAAAAAAAAATACAATCGTCTGCAGATTACGGACCAGCTCTCCCTCCCTGGCTCTTGCTTCCCTCTTTGTTACTAGCTCGTATATCGTCTCCCTTAGTAGCTTTCTCTCTCCCTGGATCACGCTCCCCCTCCCTCACAGGTTCTCTCACTCCCCAGCTCGCTATTCTACGGCTCCTTCTTACAGCACAGATAAGAGGAATGTTTGAAGTCTTTTTTTATTGCGTGTGTGTGTGTGTGTAGCTGGGGAGTGAGAAAACCTGTGAGGGAGTGGGCGAGAGAAAGCTGCTAAGGGAGAGGACGCAAGAGCCAGTAACAGAGAGGGGAACAAGAGCCAAGGAGAGAGAGAGGTGGTACAGGAGAAGTACTGGAAGCCGATAAGAGAGGGGGAGGGAGGAAGATACCTTTAAAGCAGCAATAAAAATGACTGGCTGCAATATAAAAAAAAAATATTGGTAGTGCTACGCAACAAGTTGGCGCTATAGAAATACATGTTAATAATAATAATAATAATAATAATAATAGTGCTGCCACAATAATGCTCAGGATAGCAATTCTAATCACCACTTAATTTTATCAACCACTCCTTGCAACCAATTTGTCTACCTTTATTGGCATCAAGTAGTGGAATTCCACATTAACAACAACTAGATAGGGCAGCAGCAAAGACAGCTATGTGCAGCTGGGAACAGACACAGCCAGTGGGAGGGGTTCTCTGAGCTAAAGCAGATTTCCAGCCTGTCAGTCAGAGCTGTGACCATTTCCTGTGAGAGAATGAACAGACGCTCCCACTCATCATTTCAGCTTAGACTCTCAGCAGTAAGGATCTCTCTCTGCAGCTCTGATATAGTGGCAGTTTTAGGAGGTAAATTGCTTTCAAAACGCTTTTTTCCGTGTCATTACACATTTATGGGATAGGTGACTACTATATCCGAATATGTGTCAGCGGGGGCCTGCGGCACCCACGTGGGGGGTGTAGTCAGGATCAAGGAGGAAGTCCTATCCAGCGAGTCCAGGCAAGGTACAATTCAGAGGTAATCCAAAAGAGAGGTCAAGTCCAGGCAAACAGGTTCAGAAGACAGGCAGCAAAGGTTCAAGGTCAGGAACAGGCAAAGGAACAGCAACAGGAATCACAGGCAAGGCTAAGAGACCCAGGAACACAATAGCTATAATGAGCTATACTCGGGCATTGAACCTGGGTCTCCGGCGTGCTATTATTTTTGAATTTGGCGCCAAGCGCGTGACGTCACCGCGCCGGCGCTCCACAACCACGTGGCGGCTATGGGCGCCGCCATCTTGGATCCGCCACGGAGGAAGCAAGACACGCCGTCGGAGCTCCCGGGAAGGCTCCGGGCGGCGTTCGTGACAGTACCCCCCTCCTCACGGGGGGCCACCGGACCACCAGGCTGAGACTTCTGGGGAAACTGTTTGTGGAACACCTTCACAAGGCGGGGGGCATGCACATCAGAGTCCTTTTCCCACGAGCATTCTTCAGGGC
>CM044441.1:72967372-73024250 GCA_024363595.1 Xenopus borealis
CAACCACGTGGCGGCTATGGGCGCCGCCATCTTGGATCCGCCGCGGAGGAAGCAAGACGCTGGGAAGGCTCCGGGCGGCGTTCGTGACAATATGAAAATGATATGAAATGTCCCCTTTAAAAATCGCAAAGCCTTTATTAAGAAATAACTTACCAAAACTCTGCTTGCGCTCCTCTTCAGAAAAGGCAACCGGGCGATCCATTACACAGTGCTTGAGATGACCAGGGAAATCGAGCTCCACACAATGGATCACCAATTGCCTTTTTTAAAGAGCAGCGCAAGCAGAGTTTCGATAAGTTATTTCTTTATAAAGGTTTTGAGATTTTAAAGTTTAATTTCTGTTGATGCGTTTTTGCTGAATAATTAAAAAAAAATGTATTTTTTATGTTACTGTCCTTTAAAATATGAAGAATCTTACTAGTTAGCCAGTTAATTATGTTTCTGTAACCAAGGGAAGGGAGGGATAAGATGACAGGGGTCTGGGGGCATTTAATGACGTAAAATTACATAAAAAACACAAAGTTTATAACTCCAGACTTGAAGGATACCAACCTACAACAGACGGAACTTCCATCAAATGCCACTAACCTAAGAGAGGGAACCAGTGGCTTTATGGGTATCCAATTTTTACAAAGCAAAAGAAATATTGAGAAAATTCCCTGCTGCCCCAGAATCTACAAAGGCGGAACACTGTGTGCAACTCTTATCACACAGAAAACCCAGAGTAATATCTGAGAAGAGAATAATTGTTGGGGAGTTGAAATGATAGGACCCAATCAGGACTCCCCAGACTGGCTCAGGTTCTGCCATTTCCCAGCCTCTTGGGGCAAGAATAGCAGAAATGCCCTTTATCCCCCAAATGGGTTGAATCCAACTGCATGGTTTCCCCATGGGTCTGAGGGCTAATACAGGGGTCAGGTCTTGGCATGTACCCAGAGAGGCAGTCAAAGCTGCTACCTATAATTGTCTCTCACTATGGGGCAAATTCACTAAAGCGAAGCGTCTAACTCTAGCGCTAATTCGCCAGCGCGACGTCAATTCGCAACTTCGCCGATTTACTAACAGAGTTCCTGACGAAAATTCACTAGCGAAGTAGATAGACTAGCGCAACTTTGCCCCCCATACGCTAGGCGAATTTGCGCACTGACGAAGGGATGTAACTACGCTAATTCACCATTTTACTGAATGTTATCTCTTACGCTAGAAGTTCAATACAATAGATAGGAGTTTGAAAAGTCCGACAAAAACACTGGCGTCTTTTACCTTTTGTTGGGTGATAGTCTGAAAAATAGTGAAAACTTTTTGGGGGTTACCCCCCTACATTTCCTAACATATGGTAACTCGACTATACAGGGGACACTTGTTTAGGGCAATAGGACAACTTTATTTTATTTAATAAAGGTTTCCTGGGCTTGTGTAGTGTAATGTATTGGCTGTAACATATACTTCTATTATACGTTTAACTTTGCGCCGTATGCAAATTAGCCATCGCTCACGTAAATGCGCTTTGTCTGGGGAAGTACAGTAGCGCAATTTTGTTAACATTCGCTGCCCTGAGCGCAAATTCGCATTTTAGTGGTGAAAATTCACCTGACAAAGTGCGGCGAATGCTGGCGAAGCTGTCGATAGCACATTTTTGCTCTTTAGTGAATTTGCCCCTATGCCTCCAATCTATCCAGATAACCAGATGCATAAGGGAGTCAAGAGAAGATGGTTTAGTAAAGATAACCAGGCTATCCTTGATAGCCATGGCCAGATGTGATCGGCCTATGATTAAGTGTCTTAGGACACGAAATGCGTCAGGTTTTTTTGTACATGATGTAAAATAAAGATTTTTGTATTTTTGAATATAATTTTTGCTCCTGGATTTAATTAATTTCATTGACTTTGGAGCTTCGGAGTGGTGCCTGCCTCATCTCAAATTCTCAAGTGCTTTATTCCCCTCTGCTAAAGGTCTGGGGCATGAGCACCCGGACCCCTCTAAAAAAAGTGGTAAGCTTATTGATTACTAAAAGTCAATCCATGCACTTCACAGTTTTTTTCTATATACAACAAAATACCACCTCTTACCTTGCCTGAGATTACATATGGCTGCATCGGCAGAGGCGGCAGGATGAGGATCATCATAAATAGTAGCAATGGCCCTGAAGAAGGTGTCTAAAGAAAGACGGGCTGGATCACCAGAAGAAAGGCTAAATGACCTCTAGATGTCACTGAGCACATGAGTTATACTACGCATGCACAGTACTGTCTATACTTTTAAAGGCACTAGAGTTTATGTTACTGTTGTGTAGTGGCTGCATCAGCCTGCTAATAAAGCACTGTTATACTATACTCATCCTCGGCTATCAAAACACAACAAATTGGCGACAAGATGTCTCTTCTACATCTGCAGCAGCCTGCACCTTTTCTCCCAAGCCCTGGTGAGCCTACCATACATTTTACTGCTTGGATCCGTATTAATTACATTATTGCTGCTCATCACGCATTAGAGAGAGACTGCTCCTAGAGCAGAATTTAACTCTTGCAAATGCTATTACAGTTGATAGTCAGCAGTGGCAGAGGCTAAAACCCTCAGTCAGGAAACTGCTAGGAATGTACAGACTGTGAATCCAGTACTGGGGACTAATAATGCATAGTCACAGGTAAAATGCAGCGTTAAAAAAAGGGATTCACTGCAAAACCATGCAGCAAATATAAATAAAAAATACTGCTTTTGCAGTGGTTCATCACAACACACTGCAAATTATGCTACATGTCCTGTCATTTCTGGGTTATATAATTTCACAAGAGCGATTAATGCCTGACCCTGACCATATCAACACTGTTACATAAACACCTACTCCATCTGATTTTCAGACCTTACAAGCTTTCTTGGGTCTTACTTCATGGTATTCTAAGTTTATTCCCAACTATGCTTCAGTTGTGGAGCCACTTAGAGCACTACTTTGTGGAACTTCAAGTCTGGTTTGGTCAGAGACTGCTCAACATAGCTTTGAAATAGTGAAACCGTTAATTGTGAACTGCACTACCCACTATGGTTACTCCAGATGCTTTAGACTATGGCATTGGTGCAGTTAAGAGAAAACTGTTTGCATCCAGAACACTTACAGAGACAGAGCATAAGTATTCAACTGTTGAAAAAGAAACACTAGCATGTGTTTGGGCAATAGAAAAATGGAGAACCTACCTATGGGGTAGAGAATTTACCTTATGCACTGATTACAGCCCTTTAACTTCACTGTTTACAACAAAGGGACTAGGAAGAGCTGGAATACTTATAGCTAGATGGTCAGCAAACTGAATTTCAACTAAAAAAAACAGTACAAACCAGGTTTGAAAAAATGTTACTGCTGATTGTTTGTCACATTTACCTTTACCTGCAGCTTCTGATTCACTGGATGAGGACATAGAAGTTGTAGCCATGACTGATTTACAATCATCTACAGTTACAGCTACTGATTTTAAGCAAGCTTGCCTCACATGTCCAATTCAAGTAAAACTACGGGACCTCTTACAAAGCAAATATATAACATCAGCTACAGTAATAACAGGGAAGAATTTTGTGCATAGGAAATCTTCAGTGTATTACCCACAAGCAAATGGAGAAACTGAGCAATTCAACAGAAGTCTAAAAGATGCACTACAGACAGCAAACCTTTCTGGGAAATCTTTGAAGGTATTTACAACAGAGTTCCTACATAACTACAGAAAACATGCCATGAAAAAACCCAAGCATTTCCAGCTGAATTACTACATGGCAGACAGAAGCGCACAAAGTTACATGTTGCAGACATCAAACTTCCACAAAATACTGTGCCTAGAAAATCATCTACTGCAGACATTGTCAAATGCCAACAAGCCAAATGCAGTGACAGACAATGTGGTAAAAGAGAAGAGCACTTTCAGCATGGATCTTTAGTCGGAATTAAGAAACTAGGACTACTGAAACAATGACAATGACCAGTCACACAAATTTTTTAATTTGTTTGTAAACTACAGGGAAAAAAACACAGACATGCTAAAGCTTAAAACCGCTAAGTCTTTATTATGAAATAACTTGCCAAAGCTCGCTTTTTGCTCCTCTTTGAAAAGGTGATCCATTGTGTGGCACTCGATTTCTCCTCCTCCTCCTCCTCTCTTCTTCCTTATAGGAGATAGCCAGGGAGGAGAAATCGAGCACCACACAATAGATCCTCACCCTGTTGCCTTTTCAGAGGAGCAGAAGCAGAGCTTTGGTAAGTAATTTCTTAATAAAGACTTAGCGATTTTAAACTTTAACATGTCTCTGGTTTTTTTTTCATAGTTTACAAAAAATTTTTGGAAAAACTACACCACTTGAAGTGAGACGCCAGCGAGGACCATACACAAATGAACTATCTAATAGACACATATGGAATGCAAGTCGTCCTGCACCTGCTAGATATGACTTTGGAGAAGCTCAGTTTGATGAAGGACATTTTCCTACTCCTGATACCAACTGCAATAGGCCTGTAGAAAGTGAACCTATAAGGCGTACTGAGAGAATCAGAAAACTACCTGTACAGGGCGTACTGAGAGAATCAGAAAACTACCTGCACAGACCAAGGACTATGTCATATGAAGAATGTATATTATTGCTTTAAGATTCAGTGTTGTTGTTTATTACATTTGCCCAAATTCTTTCCTACTATAGGGGGAAAATGTGGTGTTTATATAAATGGCCTGTAGATATAACTGTGCACATGAGTTATACTGTACATACACAGTACTGTCTATACTGCTAACACTAGGTGCTAGAGTTTGTCACTGTTGTGTAATAGCTGCATGAGCCTGCTAATAAAGCACTGTTATACTCGACTCATCCTCGGCTATCAAAACACAACACACAAACTGAAAAAATTCAGTACAAAATGTCCAATAAAGTCATTTTGAAGCAATTTCAAGTAGTGTCTCTTGTGGATTGGAGAAGTGCAAGAAATATAATGTATCAAGTATAAACTATAGAATGTATTAGATTAATACACTGTATCGGCACTATCGATTTATACAATGTATCGATGTCCACATTCTTTATCTACTATGGTCTAAGGAGTAATTATTACTATATCTGACATTGCTTAGTACCAGCATTAGGTATCTTACCATTAATTTTATTCATCTATGTTGCTGCATGAATTCAAGGCCTGCAAGATCAAAAGAAATATGTACATCAAAAAGCTATAGAAAAGGTTTAAGGCTCCAAATATAATTTAGCCCATCTGGGGTCAATGTTTTTAATTTTTTAATCCATCTTGCTTCTGCTTGAAGTAATGTTCTATGTCTTTCCCCACCTCTTATATCCATCACAATTTCTTCCAGTACACACCACCTTAATCGCATGGAATTATGTTTCAATTCTATAAAGTGTCTTGAAACTTGTGTGTCTGTCTGTGTGCCCTCTTTAAAATTTCTTATGTATCCAGTGTTCCTGAATTCTTTTCTTAACTTCTCTTTTCATTTGTCCTACATATTCTTTGCCACAAGGGCATTTTAGAAAATGTATGATCTATGTAGAATTACAGGTCTCATAGCATCTTATGTTAATTTCATGTCCCTTTGTCAAATGATTAATCTTAACTCCTTTAATTATTGAGGAGCAATAGTTACATCCTAAACACGGGTATGTGCCTGTTTGGGGTTTGCCTTTAAAAAATTTTTCTCTTAGGTCTTGTATTTGAGGGGCAGAGCATATCTTTAAACGTTCTGCCACATTTGTAACAGAACAATGGCATACTAATTGTTGGTCCATTTGTATTAGTGGCCAGTATTTAATTATTATTTTTTTCCATTTTATTGCTATGCTGATAATACATGGATACAAATTATATTCTTTGTTCTGACTTAAATTTTTGCTTTTTAACAAGTTTAGTGGTCTTTAATAAATCACAGCATTTTGCTACTTTGGAGTGCTCTTCTCTCATATTAATCAAGAATAAAAACATACAAGGAATGAGTTCTATCTGGTACTGCTAGAAAAACCTACCTATCTATTAACTTGTTCCAGTATCAGGTCCTGACATAGACTACAGTCTACATACAACGTTATAATAACTTGCCCATATATTACCATTAGTAGTATTGTGATTGTTCTCTAAAGCTTGACTAGGGCAAGAAGTCAACAGTTATAAGAAGCTTTACACACTCCAAGGGGTATATTTATCAAAGAGTAAGGGTAAGAGTGATTTTCCGCCACTAGAGGGAAAGGTTGTTCTGAACTTGATTCAGCCTTGCAGATAGTCCCTGGAGACATTGGACTATCTGGTCTTGCTTTGTCTCCTGTTCTTTGAGGCGCAAAAGGAGACTTGCCAGGATCGCCTCTGTGGTAGTGGGAGTGGCAGTTGAAATCAGTTGAACTGGCAGCATTTTTCAAACTGCAATGTATCTTTTATTAGTAGCGTATGCACACTACATGTTTCGGGATTAGCCCTTTATCAAATGTAGCGGGTTTAAATCAGGATCCAGCAACAATACATTACATTTTAACTACAGTACTACTAAAAACGCTTTTTTGGTGTTACTGTTCCTAAGTCTGCAGAGATACAATTAGGAAAGGTAAGAAACATGGTTGCACACAATCTCACATAGAGCAAAATAATTCACTGGGAGCTTGCTAACATATTGGCTAAACAAGTGAAACCAGGTTTTCTTTGTCCTTTTTTAATTTAAATTTAAAAATAATACTGTAAAGGAATTGAAAACGAAGAATGTACACTTGACCATGTAGACCAATTTTTGTTTGGGTAACATGTCATTGACTAATTTCTTCCAGAAGCTAAAGACAAGGGCTCCGTGCCCCAGCTCCATCCATCTGAATCTTCTCTGCTTATGGTTTGGGACCATCCTCCACCACCTCTCCACGTGACTGCATGCTAGCAGATGGGGCATGTGTGTGTAGGCAACTATATTGGTTTTGCTGAGCAGTAAGGCGAAAAATTTGTGAAACAGCGCCGGAGTCTCATTTTTGTCGTCGGCATAAGTTTTTGGATGCAGGCATCTGTTTTTGGATGCGGGCGCAAATTCACCAGCGAAAATGCGTCAGCATCCAAAAGACTAGAATTAGTGCCTGGCGAATAAATTCGTCCATCACTAGTAGTGATTCAATTTGCTCCTGAAAAGATGGATTGTAGTGCAAAGAAAAATATAATATTTTCTAGAATTAAGTGAATAATGCAAAGGTAGGCTTTTGCATATGTTAAAGTGGACCCATCACCACAAAAAAATATTCAAAATCATATTTTATCACATTAGTCAAGCAAAATGAACATTAATGGCACTATATAAATTATTTTAATCTGGTTTTCTTCAGTCTGGGAATTCATAATTATAGCAAGCAGGCAGGAGCAATTTTTGGGGACACTGTTATTAAGGCAAGCCTTGTATCATCTCAGAATCTTGTTTGTGCACCATAATGGGGGACCCAATGTCTATCCCCATGTCCTGGCTACTCAATTAAATGGTTAAGAGAACTGGGGGAATGTGTGGGGAGCAGTGGCATCTAGGAAGTGCTGAATGGAAAGTGAAAGTAATTATCTGCCCCGCCTCTATGCCTAAGGCATAGAGGAGTGGCAGACAATATTTGATTGACAGCTGAGATTTTTAAATGAGCTTAAAACAGCTATGAAGGGTTTAATAAAAATTTGAAATTGGATTTCATGTTTAATTTGAAAAGGACTTTTATACAGATTTTTGTGTCTGGGTGACGGGTCCACTTTAAGGCCCAAAAAATTAAACATTGGCCAAACAGTAGCCTGCAGGGATTCATTTACAAATCAACAGAGACTAGGCTAAGTCTGTGTCTTTCTATAAACAGGCCAACAGACTTTCGGCTCCATGGCTTATAAACAAAATGCTTTATAAAACAAAAGATTTTGGCCTAGGCTTTGTCACATCCAACATGGTGGAATTTAGTATACAGCCCTGTACTTCACCCAAACCTGTTCTATGATATTTTTTTCCCACTGTTTGAGTGGGGGAGTTTGCATTAGGAGTATAGGTATATGGGCAACATCATCAGTGTATTCTGATAGGTCCCTAATGTACAGGTGGAGTTAGCCTGTTTAGGTTGTGAACTGTGATTGATTCAGGAAAAGAAATGAGCTTGCACAGGATTGCTCGGGAGAATCTCACAGAAGACATTGAAGTTCCTGGACAAGTAATCTTGCATGGAAGGTGGCTAGAACCAGGGGCCCAGAGATTCTACTTTCATGCAATTCTACTTCCCTGGCACGGAAATGATCCGACACACTGGCACTGGGATAGAACTTAATCTAGGATAAGTATCACCTGGCAGGGCAGCACCTGCCACTACTAACCTGCTTTGGCCAGGGACACCCCTAGTACTACTGCCCCTTACCTATGGGTCTGTACTAAGGGGATTGTATCAGCTCCCCCTCCAGGCACCAGCAAAACCCTTAAGCCCCACATCCTTCCACCTACAAACAGAGTGGGACAAA
Source organism: Xenopus borealis (assembly GCA_024363595.1). Taxonomy (NCBI): domain Eukaryota; kingdom Metazoa; phylum Chordata; class Amphibia; order Anura; family Pipidae; genus Xenopus; species Xenopus borealis. The sequence goes on from CM044441.1 coordinate 72,975,847, forward strand.
ACCTGTGGGAAAAAAACAATACCTGTGGGACAGATAATACAACCCTCTCCTATTCTTCTTCTGTGTGGGTCCGCCAGCTTCCCTGCAGTTAACTATTGATAAAATGTCTGTTTCAATACAACCTAGAGATTGGGAAATTTTTTTGTAAAAAAGTTCCCCTTTAAGCTGTGTGCACTGTGCTTCTACAAAGTTGATCTGTAAACACGCCTACTGTTTCTTCATTAGTGGGTGGGCGGGCAGATGAGACGGCCACGGGCCGTGAGGATTTCTTTACGAGTGAGCTGAGCTGAATTTGGGGGAATGCACTGACAGGCAAGCTAGCGGCTATTATAGCAGAAAAACAGTAAAAAAAAAAAATAATGCTTTCCAATTACAATTAACCTTATAATCTTTCCCAAAAGCCTAGGAAAGATTATAGATTTTGACTTTAGATCCCCTTTAAGAAGAGAATCTTCTCTACAGTATCCAGGGTATCAGTTGTACATATAATAATATAAAAGAAACATTGTATATAAGTACTTTTTTTACAGATCTGTGTGCATATTTATTGGAAAAATATCTATACAGGCAACACTTAAATTACATTAAATGTTTGAGTACATTAAAGGTCTAATTTTTAAATTAGAATGTTGATCTAATTTTTGTGTAGTTCAACTAGGGAATAGTCCAAATTCTATTTGAATTTGAAAAAAAAATGTAAAAAATGTTATCATGTAATTAATGTCTCTTAAAAAGTTCGACTTCAACTATTCGTGATCTAAAACCTGCTGAACTGCTGTTTTAGCACATGGCCGACCTCCTAGAACCTATTTGGAGTCATTTGGTGGACTTTGAAATTTTTTAAAAAAATATTTCTAATCGAATTAGATCAAATACAATGCAAATTCCATTTGAACGATCAAATGCAGCCTATTCTCTCGAAGTTAAAACATTCAAATTTTTAAATACATTTCGGTTGGTCTTTTTTTATTTGAATTTCGAGTTGATGGGAATTTAGAAAAAAAAACTCCCATCGCATTGAAATTCGACCCTTGATAAATCTGCCACTAAATGTTTCAACCAATAAATGGAAACAGTATTAACAGGGATGTTTTCTATTTTTGCTGACATTTCTGTATTTATCAGGTAACAAACAAAGAGACTAAAAAAACATAGGGGCTAAACAGTACTACGGATCACACAATTATAAATTCAAATCATATCTATTCAAATCATATAAATTCAAATCATATCTTATTTAGTTAGTTTATTAACTGGGGAAGTTGACTGGGGACCTTTAGCTTTTCATCCAAATAGAAAAATAATATACGCCATATATTTAAGAGATAACTACTACGCATTACTTTTTGGAAAAGAATAGTTATTCTTTATTTATATAGCACCAACATATGTCATGATGCTTTCAGATTATTCATTATTCTTAGGACCTACACTAGTGCATTTTATAATTTAAAAAAATCCAAATTTAGGAGGGCACTCTCTTATAGAAAGTTATTTTTTCATTCTCTATATTAGAGATATATATGTATATAATTGTGGGTGCAAATGAACATGCAATTTTCCTTAGGTCAGTTATGACCAAAAGGGAACAAAATACATATTCTTAAATATGTGCATTGGGCAGTTTTAGAATATTTTATAATCTAAGTCATATCTCACTGCCTTTACTTACACCTTAGTCTGTTTTATCAGGACCCAGTTAATCTACCTGTCTGTTTTTGGAGCATAGGAATAATTGGACAGTTATGTAACTACTGAGAAAGCAATTACCTCTGCAATTAGCACCACAATCATGCAGTCTTCCTTCTCCTGATGATTGAGCTCAGATAGCAGGGAGTTCAGAGTGTCAGTCAGATAGGAATGAACCTCCCTCTTCACACTAGGAATTCCCATAACTATAGATACTGTAAGGAAAAGCAAATAAATGATAGACAGATATGAAGCCATGCAACTGGATTATTAATTCTGCTTAGTTTGACTTTTTTTTCTCTTCGTGCAGCCATATTTCCAGTATAGTGAGACACTGTTCAGTGTTCTGGCAGTATTACAGCATTATATGAATAATTTTAAATTATTTTATTGTACTGGGGGCATGGTTTGGAATGCTATGGAGCAGCAGCTCTCTCACTATAGCTCCCGGGCCAATTCCCATAATAGATGATCCAATCATCTTACCACAGATCATTATAACCTGTTTACATGCTATAAATCCAGATCAATAACCAGCATGGATAGGAGAAAAGAAATCACCATTAAAACTCCTTTTATTTAGTGTCAAGGCTTGGCACTGAAACTCAGTCCAAAGACTACACTTCACAGCACAGACCACCAGTGGCAGAAAAATACAGCCTTTCACATTGGAAAAACACATTAAAGCAGCAGTTCTCAACCTGGGGGTCGGGACCCCTTTCACAGGGGTCACTTAAGGGGTTCCAGGAGCAATTTTATCTCGCTCCCCACTAGCCCTGGGGCAAGGTTGTAACTCTCCGGGTGTTGGTGCTGGGAGTTGTAGTTCAGTAACCTGTGTAGGGAAGCCAGTTGCACTACAACTTTCTATATCCCCTTAGTAGGGACTGCCATAAAGCTCTCCCTGCCCATTTAAAATAAGTAAAATTAACATGGTAAGTGGGGGGTGACCACAAAATGGGTGTGGCAAAAAAATATATATATTTTATGGTTGGGGGTCACCACATCATGAGGAACTGTATTAAAGGGTCGCTGCATTAGGAAGGTTGAGAACCACTGCATTAAAGAAATTCTTTTGACCTTCAGATCAGATCTCCAAACTGACTTCAGGAATAATGTATGCTTAAAGAGTTAAAAGACTAAATAACAGACCAACGAATCAGGACAGCACACTTAAAGGGGTATTTGCTAAAACATTTATCTATTTTTTTATTAAAACAAAGTCACCCTAACTCCCATCCACAAATTTAACCCAATTTAGCAAAAAATCCCTTCAAAAAAGTTAGTGTGATAAAGCATTGCAACAAAATTCCCTCTTCACCTATTAATATTGAAGGATGAGGCCACGGCTAGTGATGAGTAAAATTTATCGTTGCATTTGGCTGCAAAAATGAGGCCTGTAGAATAAACTGTTGTGCAACAAAAAAAAATGCATTTTACTGAATTTTTGGCAAAGCAAATGGGTCAGATTCACCCATCATCACACAACCACAATTTTAAGTCCAGCACAAGGACTAACACAAGTACATCCATGGGGCCTCAAACCCCACTCCCATTCAGCATTCCACAACAAATAAATTAACAAGGGAAATCCAACTGAGCCCATTCCATATATTTAATATCAATATATGTGAAAATATTCTTTCCTTAATCCCCTCCTTTCCCCTGGAATGTGGCCATTGATACATTTGCATTTTCCTGTGACAAAACCCACACGGTGTTCCACATGTGTGTCAGGAGTCTTACCTGCAGCTCTGGGCAGCGCGTCCTCTCTCATCCAGCGTCGCTCCCACAATGGCGGCGCCCATAGCCGCCACGTGGGATGCTGCACCGGGTAGTGACATCATCACGTCGCGTCTGACGTGATGACGTCACGGTGGTCCGTTTTTGGCGCCAAATTTAAATATTTAAAGCCCCATTGAACGCCATTATGGCACCCAATTATAGGACCTCATTGCTACTGTTCCTGGGTGTTATTTTTTATCCTGTTTCCTGTATTTTGACCATTGCCTGGACTTTGTATTGCTTTTGCCTGCCTATATAAACCTTGCCTGGACTTTGACCTTGATTCCTGCCTGATCCTTGCCTGTACCGTGTTATTGGACCCTTAACACCTAAGCTTTCTCCTTGGTCCTGACTACTCCCCTAGGGTGCCTACTAGGCCTACCCTGACAGTGTGTTCTTAAACAAACATCATTACTCCAACTATGCCTATCACTATACTTACAATTAATGCTAAGTCTTAATAGCCCAGTCTTCACAGTCTTCTTTACTAAATGAAGCCAAAAACAGAAAGTGGTCATAATATTTACTCAGGGTCGGACTGGACATTGAGGGCCCACCGGGTTACAGACCAATTGGACTCCCCACGCACATACGGGAACAGCGATGCATGCAGCTGCAAATAGTTTTTGTGTGGGGCAGGCAGATCGGAAAAGGGTACAGGCCAGCAGGGGCCCATGAGGGACGAGGCCCATTGGATTTTTTTCCGGGCCAGTCTGACCCTGTATTTACTCAGGAGACTCATTTTACCCCACTTGCTGCACCTGTCCCTAAACAACATTTCCACACTAACACACACATAGTACAGCTATCACATTTTATATCTATTCCCTTTTTTTCTTTTCATCTTCCACACTTTTACACTTAAACCTGTATTCACATTTATATCCACACAATACACACACAAGTGTGCACCTATATATACAACTTTACTTTGCCTTTATAGTCTTTTCATCTCACTTTTTTTTAAAAATGGGCGTCGGTTTGGCAGCCTCTCCCTTAAAAGCTGCATAAGCAGGTGGCTGGGGAGGATCTAGCCCACAGATTGAAACCAAGACTCAGGAGATTTATACTCCAAGTAATGCTGTTAAGCAGACCGGTATTTGACCGTTTATATTTCAACCACAGGTAAACAAGTTAGGGACCACCGTGTGGGGTTTACCTTGACGTGGTATGGTGGCTTATCAACTTTATGATCATAACTTTGTAACAAAAAACCCTGTTTTTCCTTTTTAAATATATGCACTTGCAAATTCATTGGAATATTTAGACAGGGGATTATTGTACTTAATTATATTTTTATATGGCCTTAGGAGTGCACCCACAACCCTTTTTTTGTCATTTTACCCCACTTACTACTTGTATTCCCAGAAACAAAACTAAGGTTGGGCTTAAATAAATTGTTTGCACATGGATAGGAAACTGGCTACAGGATTGGGTACAGAGGGTGGTTGTTAATGGTACATTCTCTGCTTGGAGTACGGTTCTTAGTGGGGTCCCTCAGGCCTCAGTATTGGGTCCACTTTTATTTAACTTGTTCATTAATGACTTAGGGGAGGGTACTGTAAGTAATGTATCAGTGTTTGCAGATGACACTGAACTATCCAGTCCAATTAATTCCATTCATGATGTGGCATCCTTGTGACAGTATCTTGACAAACTGACAATCTGGGCAGCTAAGCGGCAAATGAGATTCAATGTAAAGTCATGCACCTGGGATGTGTAAAAATATCCAAGCCACTTATACTCTTAATGGGACTGCACTAGGCAAATCCGTTATGGAAAAAGATCTTGGAGTCCTTGTAGATGATAAACTTGGCTGTAGCAAGCAATGCCAATCAGCAGCATCAAGGGCAAATAAGATCTTGACTTGTATTAAAAGGGGCATTGATTCACGGCAGTAAGGGGTTATTCTTCCACTGTATAGAGCACTTGTAAGACCCCATCTAGAATATGCCATACAGTTTTGGTCTCCATCACTCAAACAGGACATTATTGTATAAGAGAGGGTACAGCAAAGGGCAACTAAGATGGTACGGTATGGGAAATCTTAGCTATGAGGAAAGATTGGCCAAATTGGGGATGTTCAAGCTACAGAAGAGTCGCTTAAGGGGTGATGATAACTATGTATAAATATATAAGGGGATCATATAATAATCTCTCTAATGCTTTATTTACCAGTAGGTCTTTCCAGCTGACAGAAGGTCACACCCATTCCGATTAGAAGAAAAGAGGTTCCATCTAAATATACGGAAGGGGTTTTTTACAGTGAAGATGTGGAATTCTCTCCCTGAATCAGTGGTACTGGCTGATACATTATAAAGCTTAAAGAAGGCATTGGATGGCTTTTTAGCAAGTGAGGGAATACAGCGTAATGAAAGATAGCTCATAGTACAAGTTTATCCAGGGACTCCATTTTGGAGTCAGGAAGGAATTTTTCCTCCTCTGGGACAAATTAGAGTGGCTTCAGATGGGGTTTTTTGCCTTCAGCTAGATCAACTAGCAGGCAGGTTAAAAGAAGTTAAAAGGTTGAAGTTGATGGCCGTGTGTCTTTTTTCAACCTCACTTACTATGTTACTATGTTATTCTGCCCCAGTACCAAAGAAAAAAACAGGAGTTACAAAAATGATTAATTCAAGTATAGACTTTACATACATAGTGCATCATGTGAACCCTAGTGGGAGATGTATTGTTCTAAACTATAATGTGAGACAAAAACTGTATAATTTTGTTAACATATATTCCCCCAAATATTCTATAAATTGACTGCAAGGGGACAGAAGGTTTGTTAGTTAAATTTAGTAATGCACGGCGTATTTGAGACCTCTGGTGGTCAAACCGAGGTAACACTGCAAAAACAAATAAATATTCTCTGTAACACCATGCTATAAAAAGATACAAATTTATTAGTACATAAAAAATTTGCAGTTTCCCCACATGGAGCCTGACGCGTTTCGTGCTTCTCAGCACTTAATCATAGGCCATTAGGAGACAGGGACAAACCTGCTCCTTAAATACAGACTTCATTAGCCAATTAATCTTTCTATAGGTTAAAATCAATAACAGCTGGTTCAGATCTCAATCGCCGGACTGGTTATCCAAGGATTGGGCCTGCCCATTCTAGGTTAAAGAGGTTTTACATACATATTACAAATATGTTGTTTCAAAACTAAGGGGCACACAAATTGAAATGTAGTACAGTATATTACATAAAACTTTGTCATGAAGTATATTCAATCTATACATAACAAGTAACATCAAAAGTATAATTCAATCCTAATGCTAAGCGCGTCTGTAAGTAAAAAATCCAATATACCTCTCTTTTGTGTAACAAGTTAAGGACACATATCCAAATATCACAGGAATCTACGGTCACCGGCAGATCCTTTAGGATTAAAAGCTATATCAATTGCAATAGTTCAGGAGTAATTTACCTAGTCAACTGTAAGAAGTGTAATAAACAATATGTTGGGTGCACCAAGCGCCCTTTGAAAGAAAGGATTAGGGAACATATAGGTCAAATTAACAATCCCAAATTCACTTCTAAAACTAATGTTACAAGGCACTTCAAAGAGTGCAGTAATAGTGATATCAGACATTTCTCAGTGCAGGCAATAGAAAAAGTTAAGATAGGAACAAGAGGGGGGGATCTCCTTAACTTGTTACACAAAAGAGAGGTATATTGGATTTTTTACTTACAGACGCGCTTACCATTAGGATTGAATTATACTTTGCCCCTTAGTTTTGAAACAACATATTTGTAATATATATGTAAAACCTCTTTAACCTAGAATGGGCAGGCCCAATCCTTGGATAACCAGTCCGGCGATTGAGATCTGAACCAGCTGTTATTGATTTTAACCTATAGAAAGATTAATTGGCTAATGAAGTCTGTATTTAAGGAGCAGGTTTGTCCCTGTCTCCTAATGGCCTATGATTAAGTGCTGATAAGCACGAAACGCATCAGGCTCCATGTGGGGTAACTGGTAATTTTTTATGTACTAATAAATTTGTATCTTTTTATAGCATAGCATATATTCCCCCAACACTGGTCAAATATCCTTTATTAAGAAATTATTCCAAAAGCTGTGTAGGGGGCCAATTTCTACAATGTACTTTGCAACTCACTTGTCGGATCCAGAACATCTACTAGATCCTCTCACTCCCACTTCACCTCTCTCCATAAACAGATCTATAATTAGATTTATAATTAACCCAAAAATATGTATTGGATATACAGTTCCCAATGGAGATTGAACCCTTGTTTGATTACTAAACCTTCCCTCAAAGAAGACATAAGTAAAGCTTTGCTTGAATATTTTACAGTTAAAGTGGACCTGTCACCCCAAAAAAATATTCAAAATCATATTTTATCACATAAATCAAGCAAAATGAACATTAATTACACTATATAAATTATTTTAATCTTGTTTTCTTCAGTCTGGGAATTCATAATTATAGCAAGCGGGCAGGAGCCATTTTGTGGACACTGTTATTAAGGCAAGCCTTGCTTCATATCAGAATCTTGTTTGTGCACCAGAATGGGGGACCTGAAGTCCATCCCCATGCACTGACTACACAATTAAATGGTTAAGAGAACTGGGGGAATGTGGGGAGAGCAGTGACATCTAGGAAGTGCTGAATGGAAAGTGAAAGTAATTATCTGCCCCACCTCTATGCCTAAGGCATTGAGGAGTGGCAGACAATATTTGATTGACAGCTGAGGTTTTTAAATGAGCTTAAAACAGCTATGAATGCTTTAATAAAATTTTTAAATTGGATTTCATGTTTAATTTGAAAAGGACTTTTATTATACATATTTTTGTGTCTGGGTGACGGGTCCACTTTAATAATACCAAATGTGCTAATATTTTCTCTGTTTGGAATGCCCACAAGGCTATGAGAATTCTCATTAAAGCAGGAGCCAGGATTAAAAAAGAAAAAAATCCTACCTACAAAAGCTTACAATCTCGAACCCAAACATAAACAAAACCCTACATCAGATGTCTGTGCTCTGATCTGCTATCAAACAAATACTCTAAAACATAGCAATTAGACATGCTCAGCACAAGCTATCTTATATGAAAGCTACACATTACAGAAGGGGCAGCAGGTCTTCTTCCCTATTAGATACACATAATAATTAATAAAGCTATCTATGACCCTAGGGAAATAGGAAACCAATACGCATCCTTTTACAAACAGCTTTACAATCTCACCAACTATCCCCAACATGACATCTCCATCAACACAATTGGTTGATGACTTCCTGGATAAACTACAGCTCCCAAGGCTCAAATAAGAAGTAATGATGTGACCAAAGTCATATTCTCCGATCCTAGTGACACACCTTTATTATAAAACCTGTCCTTCACATTTATTCCTATATATATTTGAAACCTTTAATGAAGCCTTTATCCCTTGTTACTTCCTAAATAAATGATTTTATCCCAAATAATAAGCACCTAAACTTGGTAAAGACCTCACCCTGTATAGGTCAATCAGTTTGATAAATGCTGACTTAAAATATAAACCAAAATTCTAGCTTTATGATTGCAAACTATCATGACAAACTAATAGATTCAGATCAAGTTAGATTGATTGATAAAAGCCATTTTGGCTTTTCATACAGTTCCCTCAGCAAAAATCAAAACAAATGGAACTTTGTCTTCCCCATTTGATAAATCTAACAGCACCTGTCAGGGTTGCCCATTGTCCCCCTTGATTTTTATGCTAATGAACAAACCTTTGGCCCAAGCAATATGTGAAGACATCAGAGAAACTACACTTAGATAAACAACCCCCAATACTTTTTTCTCACTTGTTTTACACCAATGGCACATTGTTCTTAGTGAAAAATGTAAAATAAATAAAGAGATACATTTGTAAAAAAAAACAACGTAATTTATTAACATCTCTGACAAAATTTGAAACCCCTTACCTCCAGTCCTGCCTTGGCTGACATGAACAGCTGGCTGAAGGCTGTTCTCCTTAGACAGCAGATGGGGCATAAGATGGAAGATGGTGGGCAGATGCAACACATTCTTGTGTGTAATATTCCACAGTTTAAGCTTTGTGTCATCTAGGAAAGAAGAGGGGGAACCTAAGTAAGCATCAATTTTCCCCTATCCCTATTGTGCTTCTGAGAAATTGTGCACTATATACTTTTATAGTGATCTGTTAATTTGATTTTCTTATTTTAATCACAGCCTGAAACAATGTCAACACAAAAACCTTCTCCAATGTGGATGAATATCCACCTAAGCTGGCATCTATTATGTATGGATGGAGCCTGCAAACTTGTACCAAAATAACTTTCCTAAAGTATTATGAAGTCTGCAATAACAGTCCTATCTAAAGAAATTACAGCCCTAGTAACTCAAATATATGCCCAAGAGGTGAAACATGAAGACATACATGTATGTATTACTTTATTTTTATAGAGCTACATGCATACGCAGCACTGTACAATTGCAAAGTACACAAGGTAGTGGCCTTGTTGGACCACAGTAGACATAGTATACATCTGTTTTTCTTTACTCATTACTACACCATTCACTTCTCTTCTCTGCTTCATCCTTTTCACTCTAGTGTCAACTAATTTGCATCCCTACATTTCTCTTGCCCTTCATCCCACTGCTCCATTCTCTCTGCACTTGTTTTCTTTTCTTTGTTGCCCCTGCACATATATTCACCTTTTTGTGCCATTCTGAAAATGGCAGGAATCAGGCATATCCCTCACCTGCCATGGGGGAAGGGAATTTTTTAAAATATAGCAAACATTCATTGGGGCAGATTCACTAACATGCAAATTTTTCGCCAGCATCAGCTTCGCAAACCCATCCCACCACTTCACCAGGCGCAAATGTGATGCGAATACGCTAATTCACTAAGATGCAAAGTTTTGTTCCAGGCGTCGAGCAATTACTAGCATTGTTTCGACTGTGCAAGCATTTCATAGCTAAGATGCGATAGTGTTCATTTGTGCCTATCGTAAATTCACCAGTGATCTCGTTCTTAGGTCAATTTGCATATGGTGGGAAATTTAGTTCTATGGAGGTCTTTATTATAAATGTTGCTGCAAATGGTTTAATTTAACAGTTTTTACACATTTCCATGGAACCTTAAAGGGAAACTGTCATGGGAAAACATGTTGGGTTTTGTTTTTTTTTTTTTTTAAACACATCCGTTAATAGTGCTGCTCCAGTAGACTTCTGCACTGAAATCCATTTCTCAAAAGAGCAAACAGATTTTTTTATATTCAGTTTTGAAATCTGAGATGGGGCTAGCCATTTTGTCAATTTGCCAGCTGCCCCTGGTCATCTGACTTGTGCCAGCACTTTAGGAGGGAACTGCTTTCTGGAAGGCTGTTGTTTTTCTTTTTTTTCAATAATCTTTATTTATTTTTGTCAATTTTTTTTCAAAAGGGGGTATGAAGGGAAGTGGGTTACAGAAAGCAAGAAAGGGGGGTGGGAAGGGTAAATGCAGTATTTTACATACATATCAATGAGTTCCACCTTCAAAAATGTATTACATGGTAATGGAAGCGATGTACATACAGTATAATATGGTTCAGTATACATAATATAACTTCTTAGTCCTGCCTACCTTTCCATTTGGTTGCTACCTGCTTCTTATTGTGGAGTAGTCCCTAGTTCCAGTCCAATTGAAATCCAAAGCTCCCTTGTACTTCTATTTCTACCTAAAATACACCATTTACTCTTATTTTGTAAGGGATCTGATAAATTCTATCCACGGTTTCCAAACCTCCCAGTATCTGTTACTTTCATTTCTCGTAATGTAAACCATTTCCTCCAGTTTGCGTATGTCTTCAACTTTTTTAAGCCAATCTATGAAGGTGGGGGGAACTTTGGATTTCCATTTACCTGGTATGATGGCCTTAGCTGCTTGGATCAGATGTAGGAAGAGTTTATCAGTGACAATCTTGTTGTTTATTGTGTCATAATGGAACAGTATAAGTATTGGATCTAATTGTTTTATGTCTATGGAGGTTAGCTTATTAATAGCTTTGCTGATCTCAGACCAGTAATCACATAGTTTCGTACATTCAAGCCAAATATGAGTAAATGTACCTCTAGCTAATTCGCATCTCCAGCAAGTGTCACTACAATTAGGGTACATTTGGTTCAATCGGACTGGAGTAAGGTACCATCTCGTGGTCAACTTGTACAATGATTCTCTAGTTCTCAAAGCAACCGAACTTTTATGTATTGCTTTAAATATTTTCCTCCATGCTGTATCCTCAAGTACTATACCGGCTTCTCTCTCCCAGCTTTTTATGCAAGGTGCTTGAGGGGTGCTTTTGGTCTTAATAAGTAGTTTGTAGATACGGGATAGGGGTCTATTAAGTGGCTGATCACTTTCCAGAATTTTTTCCCATTCCGAGAGTTTCCTCTCCCAGCCACTTTGTGTGATGGACTTAAGGTAATGTGATAGTTGATTAAAGCACCATAGATCCCTTGGGTGTTTTCCCCGTTTCTTCTGAATCTTGGCTAAGGGCAACCTGGTTCATTTCCTATAAAAATCACTCAGTTTTGTAAGGGAATTATTAGTTATATTCCATGGTGCAAAGTATCCTTTATCCAGACTAGGGGGGAATTCAGGATTTTGGTTCAGAGGTTGGAGAATATATGGTCTGGGTGAGAGCTCCAATTTTTCTCTAACCTGGAACCATATATCCAAAGTGGGAGATATGGTTGGGTGATTTTTAACATATGTTAAGGCTGTGTTCCTCTGAACCCAGAGAAGGTTTTCTAGTGGGAGATCTACATTAGCTTTTTCAATAAAAATCCATGCTTTGCCTTCCTTTTGGTTGTACCAATGTAATACCCTGGTCAAATGTATAGCTTTATAATAGGATTGTGCATCCGGTATGGCCAAGCCACCTTTCTCTTTTGTATTAACCAGGTTAATATACTTCTGTCTCGGTGTTTTATCGCTCCAGATAAATTTCGATATTATGGATTTAATTGATGAAAAATATGCTTTCGGTATTTTAATTGGTAATACTTGGAGAGGATATAGAATTTTGGGCATTAATATCATTTTGATAGCCTGGATTCTCCCAAACCAGGTTAAATTAAGTTTCTTCCAATTTGATATATTGTTTTCTAGTACTTTTAATAGTGGAATGAAGTTGTCTTGGTATAGCATATGTAACTGAGCTGAAATTTTCACTCCCAAATATTGGATCGTTTTTTTGGCCCATTTGAAAGGGAAATTTTCATCCAGTAATTTCTGGGTATCAGTAGGAAGGTTGATATTCATAGCTTCTGATTTACTGAAATTTATTTTAAAATTGGAAAGTTTACTAAACACTTGAAATATCAACATCATATTAGGTATAGTGACCATTGGTTTGGTAATAAAGAAAAGTAAATCAACTGCAAATGCAGCCACTTTAAACTCCTTTTTTTTAATAGTTAATCCTGTTATATCTGGGTTATTTCTAATATGGGATAATAGGGTTTCCATTACTAGTACAAATAAAAGCGGGGAAAGAGGGCACCCTTGTCTGGTTCCATTGGCTATTTCTATTTTAGGTGACAATGTGCCGTTTATTCTAATTCTGGCAGTGGGGAATTTATATAGTGCTAGTATTCTGTTTTTTGTTATATTTCCGAATCCAAATCCATTTAGTGTGTTTTCTAGAAAAGGCCATGCTACTCTATCAAAAGCTTTTTCAGCATCTGTAGTGAGGATAAGGGATGGTATATTATTTTTTTTGCATGATGTATTAATGAAATTACTTTTGTTGTGTTTTCTTTTCCTTCTCTCCTAGGTACGAAACCTGTTTGATCATGGTTGATGAGTAAAGGTAAGTATTGTTTGAATCTATTAGCTATCATTTTTGCATAAATTTTTAAGTCTACATTAATAAGAGATATTGGTCGATAACTAGCACACTGCTGGGGGTCTTTATTGGGTTTGGGAATCACTGTGATATGTGCTTCCATTGCCTGTCTGTGGAAGCCATTTGTGTCATCTATTGAGTTGAAATATGGGAGAAGCAATGGGGCTAGATCATCCTTAAATGTTTTATAGTATAGAGCTCCATATCCATCTGGTCCCGGGCTTTTTCCAGGGGAAAGTGAATCTATTGTCTTTTTTATTTCTTCCAACCTGAAGGGGATATCTAGGGAGATTCTTTGCTCTTCTGTCAGCTTTTCCAATTTGGCTGTGTCTATAAAAGATGCTAATTCTTGAAGTAGCTGCGGGCTGGGGGATTTTTGTCTGATTCTATAGAGGGATTGATAGTACTGTTGAAAACAGACTGCTATTTTCTTGGTGGCATGGTGTGTAACTTGTTGATTGTCTTTTATGGATGTAATGTGGGTAGAGGGTTGAAAGTTTTTTAGTAATCTTGAAAAATGTTTTGTAGATTTGTCATTATATTCATAAAACTTATGTTTACGTTTCAAATATGCCTTAGAGGTATATTGGTCTAATAAGGATTTCAGTTGGATACGTTTGGACTCTAGGGACATAAATGTATGTTTTGCCAATTTTTCTTTGTGCAGTTGCTCCAATTTATGGATGTCTGTTAATAACTTGTTAACTTCTTTTTCCCTTAGCTTTTTTTGATGACTACACAGTCCTATGATGTTACCCCTTAGTACACACTTCAATGTTTCCCATAGAGTATTTATCAAAATCTCAGGTGAGGAATTGTCCTGTATTATTTGTTTAATAAAGGTTTGGATTTGCGTTTTGATCTCTTGTTTATGTGTTAACAAATCATTGAATTTCCAATTACATTCGGGTTTAGCTGTGTTAGGCAGCCTAAACATTGAGGTGATGGGAGAATGATCCGATAGTGTAGTTAATCCTATTTCAGCTTGTGAGAAAAGATGCAACCAGTTTTGTGAGATAAGCAGATAATCAATTCTGTTGTAACACTGATGAGGCTTAGAAAAATGTGTAAAATCTCGTTTGGTTGGATTAAAAATCCTCCATATATCTACTAGACCCAAGGAATTTAGAGCATTTTTAATTCCCTTTAAACCCTTATAAGATATATTTGTCTTAGACTTCGATGAATCAATCAATGGGTTAATTATTACATTTAAATCACCTCCTACTATAAGAAGCCCTTCTGCAAATGTAGAAATCGTCTGGAGTGTCTTTTGTATAAAGGTAGACTGCCCTTGGTTGGGAGTATATATATTGATCAATGTGACCTTTAAGTCTCCTATAAGCCCTTTCACACAAAGCAGTCTGCCTTCTTTATCCTCCAGAGTATCTTTAAGTTGGAAAGGAACATCTTTATGTATCATAATCATTACACCTAAGCTTTTCTTGGAAGGGTTGTTATTCATGTATATAGTAGGAAACTGTTTAACCAAGAGTTTAGGGTTTTTCCCTTCTTGAAAATGGGTTTCTTGGATTAGTACAATATGAGCTTTGCTTTTCCTGCATTCAGTGAATATTTGGGCTCTTTTCCTGGGTTCGTTTAAACCATTAACGTTATAGCTTAAGACTTTACAATTTAACTGAGACATTTTTATCTGGGTTTTCATTATTCAATGTTAATTTTAACATCAAGAAATACAACACTTCATTTGTTTTTGCTTCCATCCCATGTATAGTTCTAGGTGAAAGGGGGTGATAGAGGAGAACAGAGATTAAGTATGCAGTTATGCTGGTAGGCATTAAGTATAGAGGGTGGATAGGGTATAGAGAGGGATAAAGTATAAGATATACTAACTGTCACTACAGGCAATTTAGGCCAAACGCCTTATTGCTGTAGGTTTTAAGTGACAAAGAAAATTGGGGGGTGAATGGTGGGCTGCTGGGTGCAGACGGGCTCAGAGCTTTATCGTTCCCCTGAACTCCCAGGCCTTGTGAGTTCTAGTGAGCAAATCTCAGAAATTGTTTTACAATAGGACAATTATAACAAAGGGTAGTATAAAACCTTAATCAAGCTATATAACGCATCTACTATTGAATTAGAAACTTGTAATAAACATTTCTATCTGGTAACCTGTATCATAGATATATTTATATCAGTATGAGTCTTTAAAGCAAACGCTTTATTAGATTAGTATTACCCATGTCAGTCTCGGGGAGAGAAGGTAGTTCTCTGCGGTGAAATAAGGGTATCTCTTGATCTTCTTCTCATCGGAGTATGCGGAATGCGTTTGGGTGTTGCTACTTTGGTCCAGTTTCCTTGTAATTCAAAGTCCATCTGCTGAGTTGAGGTGGGTTCAGTGGTCCATCCTGGGAGAGGAATTTGCTGTAGCTGAAGTCGCTGAAAAAATGCATCTGTATCTCTTGGTGTGCGTAGTGAGGCCTGCACGCCATCTTTAGAGGCTGTGATGGAAAATGGGAATCCCCACCTATAGGGAATATTGCTTGCTCTTAAATGTTCTGTTAACGGCTTAAGAAGTTTTCTCTTTAGCAATGTAGAGCGGGCCACATCTTGAAATAGTTTTATTGAGCTATCTTCAAATAAAATAGTGTCCATCTCTTTTGCCTTATTAAGAATTTCTTCTTTCAGCCCAAAGTTATGTAAACAGCATAAAATATCACGAGGCGCATTGAGAGGTGCAGCTTTGGGTTTGGTGACTCTATGAGCCCGATCAATTTCTATTTCCACTGTGGGATCCCTCTTTAGTATGTTGTTAAATATATGTAAGAGAGTCTTATGGATGTCCTCTGATTGTATTCTTTCCGGGACTCCTCTGACCCTTATATTGCTGCGTCTCCCTCTATTTTCCTGGTCTTCTATTTGGCGCTCTAATTCAGTGATTTTAGCTGTATGTGTTTGCATATTAAGGTGTATTTGTTTTTGATTAGCAGATATCTTACTTTGATTTGTTTCTGCGTCATCGATCCGTTTGGCTAGACTGGACATGTCTCTCTTAATATCCTGCAGTTCCTCTTTGAGCGTCTGCGTCGCAGCATGTCTTTTATATCAGCTTTTGTTGGGAGAGATGCAAGGTAATGAGCAGGGACATCCTCCCCGCCTTCACTTTCCTGCTCCGATGAATCGTGCTGCAGATCTGTGTCATCATCTCTCTCCGCATTAGCGGGCGCCATCTTGGATAGACGGTGATCCGCGTTTCTTTTGAAAAATAAAGGTGTAAGTTCCGACTGAGAAAGCGTTTGTTTCTTTTGTGATGCCTTCTCTTTATCCTGCTTCGATTTCTGAGATTTTCCCATGTTTCTGCAAGACTTGAAGTCGTTTGGCCTGGGAATCTCTGCAGAGCTACCTTAGTGTGCGTCCATCCACAGCAGCAGGCAAACCACGCCCCCCCAAGGCTGTTGTTTTTCCTTCTAAATGTAACAGAATAGTACGCAGTGGGTTTTACTATTGAGTGCTGTTCTTAGATCTACCAGGCAGCTGTTATCTTGTATTAGGGAGCTGCTATCTGGTTACCTTCCCATTGTTCTGTTGTTAGGCTGTTGGGTGGTGGAAAGGGAGGGAGTGATATCACTCCAACTTGCAGTACAGCAGTAAAGAGTGATTGAAGTTTATCAGAGCACAAGTCACATGACTTGGGGCAGCTAGGAAATTGACAAAATGTCTAGCCCCATGTCAGATTTAAAAATGAAATATAAAAAAATCTGTTTGCTCTTTTGAGAAATGGATTTCAGTGCAGAATTCTTCTGGAACAACACTATTAACTGATGCATTTTGAAAAAATTGATCCCTTTAATAAAGAGTTAATATAATTCCCTACACATGAGTCCACTGTAAAATGAATTCCATATGTTATAAAATGTCTGGAGAAAACCAGTTACCCAAAAAAAGTCTAAAGGTGGCCATACACGGGCCGATAAAAGCTGCCGACAGACTGTGTCGGCAGCTTATCGGCCTGTGTGGGGGGCCCGCCGACGGGCTTCCCTGGTCGATATCTGGCCGAAAGTCGGCCAGATGTCGATCGGGCAGGATTAAAAATCTGTCCGTTGATGCGGTCCCGCGATCCTACCGCCCGTATCTGTGCCATTCTGATCCGATCGTTGGGCCCTATGGCCCAACAGATGGCAACATCGCCAAACGAGCGGGTCTCTACGTGTATGGCCACCTTAAGTTAAGACTTTTGCAGGCAATCCCTCTTTAAAAAAGGAAAAGTTGCCAGCTTTTGATGTAAGTGACTGAGGACTGAAGATCTAGCTTCTTTTTACCACTTTGCCTGGTCTGAGGTGGTAATGTCAACTGTGGCGAAAGAGGTAACGTTCAGTAAAATCTGCACTTGAATTTGTGAATGCACAGTGATTTTGCGGAGTAACAATCATTCGCGAGGTCGAAAAGTCGCCTGGCGATAGAGTGCGAGTTGGCAATGTCCCTGCAGGTGGCAACACTGATAAAATGTCGCTAGCATTAGCCACTTCACCACTAAGTGAATCTGCCCCATAGTGTCTTCAAGTAGTAAAACAGTAAAACAGAAGTAGCCTTTACATGTATACTTTCTAACCTGTGCTGTCCTCTGTAATTAATATTGAATGGCAGCCTGCTGAACCAGCCACCCCCTCCCTGTAATGTGAAACTTTTTAATACAGTAGGAATTGAATGGCCAGTATGGCTGGAGAGGAAAAAGTAAATCAATTTCCGAAGTCGGCTGAAGTTGCTTCACAAGGAAACTTCGGGCGACTTCAGAAACCGAAGCGTTCTGAGTGCCACCCCACTGGCGATTTGCACTGCTGGCAGGGAGGTAGTTTGGAGAAGTTAGTTTGGAGAGATTAGTTGCCAGAAGCAGGAGCAATTTGTCGCTGGGTGACTTATCTTCCCCAGTAGCTTCATGTGGCCCTGCCCTTAGGCTGAGGGTCTGTGGAACAGATAAGAGCAGACGAACACCCTCAACTACCTCTACAGTTTGCAGCCTGGTGCTCAGTAATGGAGGATTCAGCAAGCTCCCAAATACCAATAAGAACAAAGATACCGGCACTCAAGGCATGTGCTTGCAGGGAAACCCTTACATGAGTGCCATTATCTTTGTTCTAATTTAGGCTGAGGGCACACACATTGGCTCCGCTGCACTCAGCCTGGGTTTTGTTTTGCTGAGAAGTCAATCCTCTCTCTACCCCAGCTCTGCACATCTGCACAGCCTCTGGTAGCATGTAAGCACACACAGTAGAGCACAGTTTAGGTTGGCCCAAGGACATGAAAGTCTGATTCCTCTATAGCTGTAGAAATCCCCCCTCCCTAGCCGTGATCCCAGGTGTAATGAAAAGTTTCCTATTACAAGGGAGTTGGAGGGCCTCTTTACCAGAGCCCTTCTGACCACCAACTACCTATGAGTTACTGTATATCAGCCTCAAGGCCAGCGCCATAATCCTAACTGTAGTGCAAAGTTTCCTATTACAGGACAGAATTGGAGGGCCTCTTTCCCAGAGCCCATCTGCCCACTGACCACAAAGCACCTAAAAGCACCTATGATTTATATCAGCCTCAAGGCTAGTGCCATAATCCCAACTGTAGTGAAAAGTTTCCTGTTAAAGGGTTGAGTTAGATTGCCTCGTTCGTTGAGCCCTTGTGACCACAAAACACCTATGATGAATATCAGCCTCTCTAGGCCATAACTGTTCACTAACATTTTTTTGAGTGTGAGTATTGGTAAACTTTGACTACAGCTCAAAAATAATTCATTATTAACATATACTGTATAAGGATCAGGGCAGCCATCAGGATTTTGCTAAGATCTGCTGTAATTCTGCTAAAGATGTTCATGAAGTCACTACAACAAATGTTACAGTGGATAAAGCTGGTACATTTATTCCAGACAAGTTTGTATGCACTGTCAATGTCAATATTGCTGCTGCTGACAAGGGACACTCCATTAACCTGATGTTTAATACAAGTTCAGCTGTTTCTATACTACCAAAGGATATTTTTTTTAAATACTTTGCAGAAGATGCACTTGTTGCACCTTCCCTGAGACTGGTCAGTTATTTAAAGGATCCTATCCCTGTGCTTGTTTGTTTGCCAATGACTAAACTATTTGAATCCAATACTGCAAAATGGGACTTTTACATTTTGAATACGGGTACTGCTATACTTAGAAGGGATCTCTTTGCTGTATTAAACCTACAATAGTGGATGGTCTCATTACTACAGCAATTTAGAAAGCTCTGGCACTCAGTTTAATGTCAGCAAACATGCACATTCGCTGACATTAAACTGCAAGGGGTAACCCTGCATTGAAACTGCCTTGAGTGCCAGAGCTTTCTCAATTACTGGAACCATTGGGGCTTGCAGTATCCTCTACACTGAGCACCAGTCTACTCTACCAGAGGAAGGTCAAGTGAGTGTGTGCTACACTTTCTCATTACTACAGCACCAGTAACTACCACACAGCATGTGTCTAAAATTTTACCACAAAGTAACACTTCACTGGGCTGTGCAAAGAATGGTGCACAGTTGAGACCAGATGTAAAACCAGTATGCAAGAAATTGAGGCAATATCCCTACTCTATAAGGGAAACTGTCTCATAGATACAAAAGAAACTGGTAGATCAAGATGTGAATTAAAATTCAGAATTCTCTGAATGGGGTTCACCAATTGTTGTAACAATGAAGAAAACTGTAGGTCTATGATTGTTTGCAATACAAACCAGGTTTGAAAAATGTTTCTGCTGATTGTCACGTTGCTGATTTTTATCATCTATAGTTACAGCTGCTTATTTTAAAGGAACAGTTTAGGGTAAAAATAAAAACTGGGTAAATAGCATGCAGCTCAGATTCAAAAGCAACAGTTATGACTAATGTGGCCCTCCCTCAAGTCACTGATTGGTTACTACCTGGCAGGGCCGCCATCAGGGGTGGACACGGGGGACAAGTGTCCCGAGCCCATAGCTGAAGGGGGGCCTGGCAGTGCTGCACTTTTCGAAGAGCGTGGCACCCCTCCCGAGCGCCGAAGCCGTGCTGCTGAGTGAGATGAATGCGGAAATGCCGAACAGTCCTGACGCAACGAAAATACCCGATGTCACGAAAGGAGCCGACATTGAAGTCTTGAAGAATGCGAAAAGACCCGAAGTCACAAAAACAACTATAACTGTCCTGAAGCCACGAGTTCAATTCTACTTACAACAATGTGGGTTTTTTTTGTTTTTTTTTTATCCCCTGGCCACCAATGTTTTATTTTAATATTTTATAGGCCCCTGCACAAATATTTTTTTTTTATATTTTTTGGGGCCAATTTTTTTGGCCCTGGCACCAATGTTTGGTTTAAAAAATATTCTTAGGGGCCCCAATTTTTTTTAACTTGTTAGGGCGGCCCTGTCGCCTATGTTTTTTTTTAAAATATTTTTTGGGGCCCAAATTTTTTTTTAACTTGGGGCTTGGGTGCGAGTGTAGGCGGGGCCCAGGGCGCCACAAAGATTTTGTTGTGCAGGGCCCATGATTTCTAATGGCTGCCCTGCTACCTGGTAACCAGGGTAACAAGTCAGTGTAAACCAAGAGAGCTGAAAAGCAAGAAGTATTGTTCTGTTCTGTTAGGTTACACTTACAGCCACTCCAGCCTTTACATTACATTTTTGCTAACTATATTGAAAACATTTTTTATTTTGCACAACCTATCTATTTCCCCAGTTTTTATTTTTATACCGAACAATTCCTTTAAGCAAGCTAGCCTCACATGTCCAATCCAAATAAAACTATGGGACATCTTACAAAGTAAATGGACAAATGCTAAGAAGAAATTCAGTCCTTATCTTCCACCTTACTACAGGATTAGACATGAACTGTCATTAGTAGATATGTAGCTATGTTGTCCGTGGAGCTCACAGCTTACTGGTTCCAGAGACCTTGCGAGAAAAGCTCATACAACTTGCACATGAGAGTCATCAAGGAATTGTTCTTACAAAACAAAGACTACAAGAACTATACTAGTGGCCAGCGTTGGATGCTGATGTGGCAACTGCCATTCATTCGTGTGTTACTTGTAAGAATCATGACAAAACAGCTACCACACATACACCACCACTTCAGCTAATACCATTCCCTGATTCAGCATGGGAAAAACTTGCTATTGATATTGTGGGTCCTTTTGCAGATGCTCCTATAGACTGCAGATTTGCTATGACCTTGATTGACTATTACAGTAAATGGCCAGAAATTGCATTTGTTTCTCATATACCATCAGATACAGTAATAACATTTCTGTCTACAATCTTCAGCAGAGAAGGTAATCCAAAGGAGTTAATACCAGACAAGGGACCACAGTTTGTCTCACCTGAGTCTGAATTCTTTCTGAGAGAGAGTAATATTGTATTGTATATTGAAATCTTCAGTGTATTACCCACAAGCAAATGGAGAACGCAAGGAATTCGACAGAAGTCTAAAAGAAACACTACTGACAGCAAACGTTACTGGGAAATCTTGGAAGGTATTTACATAACTACAGAGCAACGTGCAATGCAACAACCCAAGCATTTCCAGATGAATTACTACATGGCAGACAGAAGCTCACTAAGTTACATGTTGCAGACATCAACCTTCCACAAAATACTGTTACTGCAAACTTGTCTACTGCAGACATTGTCAAACATCAATAAGCCAAATGCAAAGCTTATACTGACTTTCAGCTTGGATCTTTAGTCAGAATTCAGAAACCAGAACAACTAAAACAAGGACAATCAAAATTTACTACACCACTTGAAGTAAGACGCCAGCGAGGACCATACACATATGAACTATCTGATGGACGCATATGGAATGCAAGTCTTCTTGTGCCTGCTAGATATGACTGGAGAAGCTCCATTTGATGAAGGACATTTTCCTACGCCTGATGCCAACTGCAATAGGCCTGAAGAAAGTTGACCTATAAGGCGTACTGAGAGAATCAGAAAACTACCTGCATGGACCAAGGACTATGTCATGTGAAGAATGTTATTATTGCTTTAATATGCATTGTTGTTGTTTGTTACATTTGCCCAAATGCTTTCCTACCATAGGGGGAATATATGGTGTTTATAAAAATGGACTGTAGATGTCACTGTCACTGTGCATAGACTGTACATTCTATATTGCTTAAGGTGCTAGAGTTTATGTTACTGTTGTGTAATGTTTGCATGAACCTGCTAATAAAGCACTGTTATAATCTGCTCATCGGCTATCAAAACACAACATAACCTAGCCTAGACATACATAATATTCTCCAATTCCTGTTATAGATATTCACCTGGCCTGGCCTTAATGGAGCTGGTAACAACCACTGCAAGCTATCTTTGCCAGATACCTGAACAAACACCTGGAATCTACAAAAGAATTTGGACTGGAGAGACATATGATGGAGGTCAAATGGAATATTTAATTTCCTAACCTCTTCAAAGAAACCGGATGAAAAAACAGGTACACGGGGAACACTTACTGTTCCTTGCTCCAATTAGCTGTGCTGCAACCTACTGAAGACGCTCCTCATAGCGTGAAGACCAATGCAAAATTATAAAAACACGGAGCACCAGCTGGGGCTAAAAATCCATCTTTTATTAATATAACATTAAAATCATGAAGCACACAGCAGCCGCACGCTTCACGCGTTTCGTGAACCAAACCACTTCCTCATAACCATGATTAGTTAGAGTCCACCTGAACATTTAAAAGGCTCACTAGCCACCCCTCCTTGAATCATTAACCCTTTGAGGTCTTTGTACATAAATTGATCAGTAAAGGGACACATGAATGAGTTAATCAAACTCAGTAAAAAATCAGCTTTATACTTTACATAACCAGGCAGAAGTTCAGGCATAGCAATTAGTGATGGGCGAATCTCCCGCGATTCGCTTCGCCGAAAGATTTCTCTAGAAATTCTCGAATCGGCGAAAAATTTGTGAAACGAGTCGCGGGACACTTTTGACGCGCGTCGCATAAACTTTCGGCGCGCGTTGTGTCAAAAACGGCGCGCGACTCGTTTTTTAGGCGAAATTTCGCTTGCCGAAATTTCGCTGCTGATTCACGAATTTATTCTCCAGCGGCGAATCGTAGGAATTCGCCGCGAATTCGGCCCTGGCGAATAAATTCGCCCATCACTAATAGCAATCAATAGCATTATAAAATGTGTTATAAATTGAAAAAGGGCTGTTACTTTACCTACAGTACATCAGCAGTGTCAGAGAAATATTCCTCTCAGTGCTGCTGTGATATGGAATGAACCAGAAGGAGCAGAGAGTGCACATGAGGAGAGAAAAAAAAAAAAGGTGCTGCACACACTGGTCTCTGCTCTGTCACAGCATGCAAATGATCTCCAGGGCTAGTCACAGAGATAAGGTCAGCTCAGTAAGCTACGGGGCGGGGCTTCACTCTGCACCAGGAAGAAGGGGAAACAAGCTGCTGATAACACAGAAACCAGAGCAGACTTGCAGCAGGGACTAAGGTACATTAATCTGGGGGGCTGTTTAGAGCAAATTTACAGATTGATTAAATTAATAAACCCTATACAAAATTCATAATATTTGTAAAAATTCTATCAATATACAAAAATGCCACTTGATAAGAGATAATTCCTAATAGAGAGAATTAGACTCAAAAGAATTCCTCAGCCCATATTTACAGCAAAATCATATCGGAAAAAAAAATAACAGAAAATGTTTCTCAAAAAAAGCCAGTTCTGACAAAACCTTTAAGAAAAATCTTTAGGAAAAATCATCTCAGAAAAAACAAGTCAGTTCCCAATCTCAATTTAAGCCACCATACACATGGTTCTAAGCGGGCATATCCAATACGTTTCTAACCTGGATATCGCTTTGTCTTTATCACCCCGACGAATGTTTAATTTAGGGGTATCAATGATTTGGAAGAAAGAAACAGGAAAAGGATGATAGGAGGAATTTACTTGACACACAAGGAAGGGGAATAAGAATGTTTATAGAAAAGGAAACAAACACATTGCAATATCACTTTGGTCACTAAAAAAATTGTTAGGCCTCTTTTGTCCTAATAAATGTCTCTATACTTTTAATACACTTTTGCCTTTTGGAATTTTTGGGAAAAACCCCCCATAAACATAAATATTTTTCAATGTGATTTACACCCTTGGACTGGGGTGGATTGTGGGATTCCCTCAGATTATTACTTCATATATAGATTGTTTAATATACAAGGTGAGGTGCCCTGCCTTTATGAAAACTTTATTATGGGTTAAATGTGCACCATTTATCAGTTTTTTAAAAAAAAAAAAGGTTAGGTGCAATGGTTGAGTGGGATAGTAATAAACTAAGTACTTGTTTGTTTACAAATATATGCTTTTACATACACTGACATACACAATTCTGCATTGTCCCTCCAACAACAGGTTATATTGAAACCATATACCATTTTAAATATACTGTATATGCACTCTACCAACATAGCTCTCAAACTAGTGAAAAGAATGCTAAGTGACACAATGCTAACATACAGGTATACTGACCTGGAGATTAAATATTATTCTTCTCCCCACAATTCATACTTAGAATTGACTATTTCTCCTGCCATGCAGCACACTTTTTTTAACACTAAAACCACCAAACAGTACTTCTGGCTGCCAGACATGGCGTTTGAAGAATCCCTCCTTGCAGACTGTTTGGGGTAGGCAGAAAAGAAACATGCCTATGGTGCACCAGTAGGGGGGATTCCCCTTGAGAAAGGCTTTTCAGCCGAAACGTCGGGGTGATTCTCACTTGCAGGCAGGAATATCCGCTTTCCATTATCCTTAGCATCTATTTATCTATTTGTGGTGGTATGTATACAAGCTATGTAATTCATGTGAATATGATGTAATGCTATAATTGTACCTTTTAAAAATTGAAATACAAAACTTTTTATTGATAAATGTAAAGTCATGCACATGGGATGTAAAAATATTCAAGCCACTTATACCCTTAATGGGACTGCACTAGGCAAATCCATTATGGAAAAGGACCTTGGAGTCCTTGTAGATGATAAAATTGGCTGTAGCAAGCAATGCCAGTCAGCAGCATCAAGCAGTGGTGTAACTACCAGGGGTGCAGGGGGTGCAATTGCATCAGGGCCCCCACCCCCTCGGGGCCCATCAGAGCCACGAAAATGGTTGTGGCAGGCAGTTATCTAGGGGGAGATTTTGCAGCACACATGCCATCAACACTCCTGCATGCGATTTATAGAGGTAAGGGCCTGACAGGGGGGCCCAGGTGCCCATCCTGTACCGGGGCCCACCAGGTAGTAGTTACGCCACTGGCATCAAGGGCCAATAAGGTCTTGAGCTGTATTAAAAGGGGCATAGATTCTCGGGAGTTGGGGGTCATTCTTCCAATTTATAGAGCACTTGTAAGGTCACATCTAGAATATGCCATACAGTTTTGGTCTCCCTCACTCAAACAGGACATTATTGTATTAGAGCAGGGATCCCCAACCTTTTGAACCCGTGAGCAACATTCAGAAGTACAAGGAGTTCGGGAGCAACACTAGCATGAAAAATGTTCTTGGGGTACCAAATAAGTGCTGTGATTGGTCATTTGGTACCCCCTATGTGGATTATCAATCTACATTGAGGCTCTGTTTGGCAGATCACCTGGTTTTTATGCAACCAAAACGTGCCTCCAACAGGAATTCAAAAATAAGCACCTGCTTTGAGGCCACTGGGAGCAACATCCAGGGGTTGGAGAGCAACATGTTGCTCACGAGCTACTGGTTGGGGATCACTGTATTAGAGAGTGTACAGAGAAGGGCAACTAAGCTGGTAAAAGGTATGGAAAATCTTAGCTATGAGGAAAGACTGGCCAAATTAGGGATGTTCACGCTGGAGAAGAGGCGCTTAAGGGGTGATATTATAACTATGTATACATATATAAGGGGATCATATAATAATCTCTCTAATGCTTTATTCACCAGTAAGTCTTTCCAGCTGACACAAGGTCACCCATTCTGTTTAGAAGAAAAGAGGTTCCGCCTAAATATTCGGAAGGGATTTTTTACAGTGGGAGCTGTGAAGATGTGGAATTCTCTCAATGAAACTGTTGTACAATCTGATACATTAGATAGCTTTAAGAAGGGGGTTAGATGGCTATTTAGCAAGTGAGGGAATACAGGGTTATGGAAGATAGCTCATTATACAAGTTGATCCAGGGGCTAGTGATGGGCGAATTTATTCGCCAGGGCCGAATTCGCGGCGAATTCCCGCAATTCAGCGCTGGTGAATAAATTCGCGAATCACCAGCAAAAAAACCGAGTCGCGCGTCGTTTTTGACGTGACGCGTCGGAAACGTCGCAACGCGCGGTGAAAATGACGCGACGAAAATGACGCGACACGCGTAAATGACGCGACGCGCGTCAAAAGCGTCCCGCGACTCGTTTCGCACAATTTTTGCCGATTCGCGAATTTCTCTAGAAATTCGCGAATCTTTCGGCGAAGCGAATCGTGGGAGATTCGCCCATCACTACCAGGGGCTAGTCTGATTGAGTTTTTGGAGTGAGGAAGGAATTTTTTCCCCCTCTGAGGCAAATTGGAGAGACTTCGGATGGGGTTTTTTGCCTTCCTCTGGAACCTGGTTAAAAAGGTTGAACTTGATGGATGTGAGTCTTTTTTCAACCTAACTTACAATGTTACTATGTTACTATGTATAAGGAATAATTAAAATTTTTCAAAAGGGAGTCAGACAAAATACCATAAACATTTCTTTCCTCAGTTGCCTTCATTAACTTTTGTAACCTGAGAAAGATTTTTTTTTAAAAAAAAAGCAACTCAAAAACTATTTGGTTTTTTTTTTAATTATAAGCAGCAAATCATTGGCAAAAGCTAAAGTTTTTAGCTGCTTTTTATTCATCTTAACATCTTGAAAGTGTCAAAGGCTAAAATCAGTGGTTTCAAAGCAATATTAAACAGAAAAGGTGATAAAGGACATACCCTTGTACATTTTAAATGGTAACAATTGAGTGTCCCAAATAAGAATTTGAGATTTAGGATTAGTGTAAAAATATTGAATATATTGATAAAATGGGCCTTTGAATTCAAACATTTTTCAACACCTGAGATGGTTCCAGGTTATGTTGTTTAAAGCCTTTTGGCATTAATATTATTAATAGAGCATGGCAAAAAAATATAATATTTAATATACAGCTTTTATGTTCTAAAGTTTTTCTTCATTTCAAAAAATTTGGGTAAAATTTTGGAAATTGGCAAAGTTTCTATGGCTCAAAACCCAGCTTGAGTTAGGAAACTAACACAGGGTTTCCTTAAAAATCACTTGTGCCACAAAGCACAAGCAATCTTAAATAGGCATGATTAGATAGTTTCAGTAGAGGATTATTTACTCACAACCAATAAGATGTTATTAAATAAGGTAGTCAAAAATTGAGAAATGTAAAAAGGAGTGTTGATTTTATACCATTATACTAATAATAATATCTCAGCCCTCTTACTAGGGTTTTGGTTCTTTTGAACAAGCAGATAAATAATCCACACCAATAAACATATTAAAGCGATTATATTGTAAAATAAATCAAAAGATAGTTATACATAAATTATTACACATAGGGGCAGATTTATCAAATTCACATGAAGGATTCGAAATTCGAACGAATTTTCAAAAAGATTCAAATTAATTAGAATTAATTAGAATTTTGAAAATTCAATCGAATCCAATGATTTCAATAAAATTCTATTCGAATATTCGACAGTCGAATAACTTGTCCTTTAAATTTTTATTCGATTCAACCTACCGAATTGAATGTAACTATTTTTGATCGAAAAACAAATTTGATCGAATGGTTAAAATCGTTTCAATCGTTCGATTCGAGTGATTTTATCGATTGATCGAATTATTTCTATTCGATCGTTCGAATTGCGGTAAAATCCTTTGAATTCGATAATTGAAGGATTTCAATTCGACCACAATTTGATTGGTCGAATTCGAGGGTAACTTCACCCTCGAATTCGACCAATATTAAATCTGCCCCTTAGACTAAAACAATAATTACAATATTTACAGTTACAAACATGATACATTGTCATTACCAAAAAGGAATGGGAATAGAGCCCAGCTTTATTATGGCTTCCCTTCTGGTCTGCAGTCCTCATTTGTCTCAGGCTCCTCCTTCTCTTCTCCAGCTGCTTTCTTCCCCCCTCACTTCTGTCCAGGGTTCTTTTATCTTGGGTTGTAATCCTGCCCCCACAACAACCTCCCAACTGACAAGATGCCAAGATAAACTTGGCTACATCCTGTTAAGCAAGTTATCTTGTATACAGTAAGTTGATTTATGGTCTCCACAGCAGGCATAGGACTTAGTAGTCATAGGAAACACTTTGTTTTAATAATCAGGGTTTTCATGTACATTTTCAAGACAACTGCTTTTCTAATAAGTATCAAAACCAAGATGGCAGCTTGGGAGGACGTGTTTTTTACCAGCACTCCTGAGGCTCCAACTACACTCTGCACCCATCCAGCCAGTAGGGAAGACCCAGCGCTCAGGAAAACAGTGGGATATAGCCCAGGAAACAACTTTCTACATTCAGATGCCTTCCTGTTTATTTTGTAACGTCTGTCTTTCTCAACATACATACATCATCTTTCTTTATGACAGAAAGACACTTCTGGATCTTGGGAAACAATTTTCACACATAGTTTTGGACACGTTCCGACCCGTTGTTGCCAGCCGAGATCCTCTGCGACCCAGACCACAACAATACACGTGATGCTGACCTGACATGGTTTAAACAAATCCAAGTTCAAACCAAAAGGGTAAAGGAACGTCAATACCATCTCTGACAGCTGAGGAAGATTTTAAAGATTTTAAAGTGCTGTGGAAAGTGTCCAAACACAGAACATTGCATTGTGGTTTGGAAACGACTGTGTTCAGGACCACAAAGCCCTTCAGAGAGTGATAAATACAACAGAACACTGCTGCGGGTCAGCTCTTCCATCTTAGTTGAATATTTACACCAAGTGATGTAGGACTAAAGCCCTGAGGATTTTCAAGGACCCATCACATGCCAGTAATGGACTGTTTCACCTACCTAAAAAAGGAAAAGGTTTTGCAGTATCCTGGCCAGAACTGAAAGACTTAAAAGGAGTTTCTATCATGAAGGTATTAGACTGCTGAACCAGGAACATGCCACCTTACCCATAATTTTTCTAACCTTCACCTATTTGACCTACATGACACATTACTTCACCATTATACAGGATTGCACTGCTGGGTTTTTATTTTAAATTGTTATATATTGCACTGCAGTTTTTTTATATTTCTATATTTTTATACAATCTTCAGCACTGTCACTTATGTAAATAACATGGTTCATGTAATTTCACCCATAATCTCCCACCCCCCCTTCTTTTCTCACTTGCACCTACTTGATCTATGTGACACACTACGTCACCACAATACAGTACTATATAATCCACATACTATGCACTTTAATACTTTGTACTGTTACTGCACCATTTTCTTTTCTTTTTTTCTTTTCTCGAAGTAGTCCATTTACATTTATGTCACCTCATGTAACACGGTTATCTGGTGTACTGTACTGCACTGCTGTTTTTTTGTTTTTAATCTTTCTATATTTTTTTATACAATCTTCACTCATTGTCACTTATGTAAATAACATTTCATCTTGCACTACATCTGCTCTGCTGCTATACTTCATTTAATTTCTTTCTTAGAATTCTTATTTTTCTGGTAATCCTTTTGTACTAGTTGTAGTATGGATCAGGGTGCATTTTACTGCATGTTGTACCTGTATAATTATACATGTGACAAATAAAGAATCTTGTCTTATTTTAAAGGAGGAAGGGCATCAGGACCACTGCTTTTTTTATTTTGGTTTTTTAATATTTCTGGTAACTTCTTCAGTGGTTATTGGTTAATTAAGGTCCTCTAATTGCTTTTTTGAAATCTTGGGAGTCTTCATTTTACCAACCAACATTAGATAAACAAATTTGTAAACCTTGTTGAATCTATATAAACAAGTTTTTATTGGATGCAACTTAGCATGCCTCCACAATTACACTGGAATCCTGGGGAAAAAAAGCACACTGCATTGCAGGTAAGAAACATGGCTATTTGTGTAAAAAGATTGTACTTGGCACATCATTCATAAATGAACCCTGCAACGCATTTTTCTTGAACAAGAGTTGGGTTGCAAAAATGTTTTCTACATTGAAATTGAAAAAGTTTTCCTTCCATGTTTACTGGTACATATTTTAGCCATGTGCCACAGCTTTTACCCTTTTTTATATCTCAAGTTTGTAAAGCAATGATTGTTTACATAAACAATTTATGTATTATTTTTTGCAATGCAGCCAGCTAGCATCACATGACTGAAAGAAAGTAGAATTAAATACATTTACATACATGTATATATTTTTTCAATGGTCAATGTTCCACATTGTTTTCAGGTGTAATTTTTTTTTTTTAATAGTCGAACCTCCCTTTAAAATGTAAATTGATTGAGATTACACTAAATGCAAGTGTACATTTTCCATTTTGTTTTCAAAATTTTTCTTCTGATAACTGCACTGACTTTTCAGGGACAAACAGATTATAATTTGAAGACAGTATTCCGTTAATGCATCAAATACATTCCTTGGGGAGTTACATGTTGTGTAAACATTTTTAATTATGTATCTCCAGGCAGCAGTAAAAGGAAGCATAAATCCGAATTTTTATAAAATCAGGTCTCACCGGATAAGCTGCTCCATGTCCGGTTAATGTCTGTCAGGGCATGCTTTTCTGATATGGCCCTCTTTATCTCATCCAGAACAAGGTTAAGCTCCTTGGAGCGTTTTAAGTTCTCCTGTTCTGCTGCATAAAGACGATCCCTGAGGGCCAGGAACTCTTGCTGAAAAAAGTCTACCACTTGCCCTAAAGAGAAAGGACATAAAGAAAGAAGCCATAATGTATTGCTTAAAAAGCAACATTTCTTCAATATGTAATACAAAATACATATATATGTTTGAACACATAATCCCCTCCAAATTTATGTAGCCATCGCAGTATCCCCCTTCAATGTTCAGTGTAGTTTAAAGGATTCTATTCTGGCAAAAAACTTCCATTAGGAGAGACTGCCCCAGCCATCACATGTTGTTGCCCACCCCAGAGAAGAAGCGCAAGCTTCTTAGAGAAAGATGGTGACAGTAACACACTATAATCTACAGTTTGGTCATTTCTCTATGGGACCAAACAGCGCACTGCTAAGTCATTTATAATTTGCAATTTACAGCTGATGGTGATCTCTTCTAGAAATTTCTCTTCTTGCACAGTTTGTCACTTGTCCAAATGTCTAACAAAATCAACTATTATTTTGTAAAAAAGCACTGTAAATCATACTTTACACCACTTTTGTACAAACCATTTTTATGCAGCAAAGAGAGAAAACTATATATATATATTGAATTGCAGCTTATAAAGAATAATTAATCCCCAGCTAAAATATATAAAGATATTAAAAGTGACCGCTGACTTAACTGTGGCCTTGTGCTTTTAGAGTTTTGCCAAACATTTTTAGAGGGTGACACCCACAAATTTTTTCCAAGAGCCCAGCACGAACTGTCAGCTGACATTTCGAAATCTACCACATCATTGTATGAAAAAAAACAAAATTTTTGTGCCACCAATTTGGATTTATACAGCTAGGTTGCTGTTCGAGTACAAAGTAATGCCATAATATTACAGAGCAAAATGAATAATTTTAAGAAATATATTTATTGTTTGCTTAGCAGATATCCTGTTTCAGAGCTTTCTGGAAAATGGGTGTCAAATTGTTGATAACAACTCAGCCCTTACTTTCCCTCTCCTTACTTAGATGCCATGATCTACAAACCCACACCTGACCTTCTATCCTTGAGAGAGGGTGTCACAGAACAGAGAGGGTGTCACGGAACAGGCAAAATTATGGGACAGATTAAATAAAGGGCAAAACGACTAACGCTAGTGTAAATTTGCCAGTGTGACATAATTTTGTTACTTCGCTGATTTACTAACGAGAGCAGGCCCCCTTCGCTAGCAAAGTAAAGGTACGCTAGTGTTGCTTCGCACTCTAACTCCAGACAAATTTTCACTTTGGTGAATGAGGGTTACTACGCCAATTCACTAAGATGCGGATTTTACTGAACGCTCTTGCGCCAGAGTTGTCTTCACCACCTCAGACCATGTGAAGTGCAATAGAGTAGATATGAGTTCATCAAAAAATAGTTGAAAATTTTTCTAAGTCCCAAAAAAAGCTAGCGTCTTCGTATTTACAGGGTGATAGGCTGCAAAAGATCGTAAATTTTTTTTGGGGTACTCTGCTTTCCCCCTACATTTCCTAACATATGGAGCATAAACTATTCAGTGGGCACATGTTTAGGGCATTATAACAACTCTAATTTCTTTTATTAAGGTTTCCAGGGCTTGTGTAATGTAATGTATTTGCTGCAACATATACGTCCATTGAACTTTCACCTCCCACCGTTCAGAGCCCTGAATGAAACTTCGCACATTAGTGAATTAGCATTGTTTGAGCAAATTTTTGCCTGGCGAAGTGTTGTGATGGCTGAAGTGGTTGCTGGCAAAGTTATACTCTTTTGCCCCATAAGTGAAATTGGCAATCACTGGCAGAGCAGAGGTAGAGCCAGGCAAACCACCCACCCAAAATTTGTTGGATCAAACCTGCCCTGTCATTACATGATCTAAAAACTATGCCTGACCTACCATCTCAACCATCTACCATGCAACTAGCACAGAGTGGACAACCTTTATAAATCAGATGGGGGGGGGTCACTGGCAGAGGCTGGGCCAGAAGTACAGTTAGGATGGAATGGAATTTGTTTTGAAGCTTATACTGCAAAGAAAAATTACACATTTGGGAAGAAGTTTGGTGGGCACTCAATTCCTATGGAACACACATGGTCACTAGAATGCATATTTTTTATGCATGAAAATAATACCATGTTATGTACAATGTCACAGTTTTGGCATTTTGGCAGACACAGGGCAGGTGCTTTACAAACATATGGTAAGTTCATTAACATTACAATTACAGGTATTGGACCTTTTACAAAAATGTTGACACCCCTCGACTTAAAGGAACAGTAACATCAAAATCTTTTTTTTTTAAATTTGTTGGAATACATCGAAAAAAAAACACCAAGACAAATTAAAATTTTAAATTGCAAGGTCTTTATTAAGAAATAACTTACCGAAACTACACTTCCTGTTCTCCTCAGAAAAGGCGACATGGCGACCATCCATAGTGTGTTGCTTGATTACTCCTCCCTGGCTCTCTCCCCTATTGAACTGACAGCAGGAAAATGGACACCTTCCTTGTCCGCATCGTCCAACGCGCTGACTGTGCTGGAAGCCCCACTGGCGAAGTCGACATGGACGCCGCTGTGAGCCTGAAGTCGAGCAGGAACAGCCAGAAGCCAGTGCACTTCCTTCGCAGCCTGGGGTAACGCCGGGAACTGATGCAGCTGCCGGAGAGCGGACTTGCAGATTGGGGCTCTGGACACGCAGTGGCTCACGTCTGTATCATGCCTGGCTGTGTGTGCGCATTGCCGGCCGCATTTATAGCTTTGTGCTTCTGGTTGATAAGAGGATCCCAGCTTTGGAGCGACTGGCCTCCCCAGTGTTCAGCGCATTGTCCAAGATGCTGTTGCTGCTGCAGATGCTTGAGGAGGTGTCGCTGCTGCTGATCAGGTCTCCGTTGCACAGCTCTGCGAGGCCGACCAGGAGCCCGATTACCCAGATTTTGGCTTGGTCCCCTCCACTTAGAGTCAGCGCTCCCTACGTCCTTCTGGAGTACACGTCGCTTGACAGCCAAGGGAGCAGCCTGACAGACGAGAACTATTATATGAGCACCACCGGCAACGACCGAAACCCCACGGACAGTGTGTGCACTGGAGACCTAATCAGCAGCAGCAGCGACACCTCCTCAAGCATCTGCAGCAGCAACAGCAAGGACAAGGCGCTGAACACTGGGGAGGCCAGTCGCTCCAAAGCTGGGATCCTCTTATCAACCAGAAGCGCGAGGCTATAAATGCGGCCGGCAATGCGCACACACAGCCAGGCATGATACAGATGTGAGCCACTGCGTGTGCAGAGCCCCAATATGTAAGTCCGCTCTCCGGCAGCTGCATCAGTTCCCAGCGTTACCCCAGGCTGCGAAGGAAGTGCACCGGCTTCTGGCTGTTCCTGCTCGACTTCAGGCTCACAGCGGCGTCCATGTCGACTTCGCCAGTGGGGCTTCCAGCACAGTCAGCACGTTGGATGATGCGGACAAGGAAGGTGTCCGTTTTCCTGCTGTCAGTTCAATAGGGGAGAGAGCCACGGAGGAGTATTCAAGCAACACACTATGGATGGTCGCCATGTCGCCTTTTCTGAGGAGAACAGGAAGTGTAGTTTCGGTAAGTTATTTCTTAATAAAGACCTTGCAATTTAAAATTTTAATTGTCTTGGTGTTTTTTTTCCGATGTATTCTAACGAATTTAAAAAAAAAAGATTTTGATGTTACTGTTCCTTTAAGTGTGGTTCAAAAAAATTTTCGCGAAGCAAAATGGGACAGATTTACTCATCATTATTTCCAAATCATACTTTTTCTCTAAAAATTTTAGTTTTTTTAAATTTCTCTAAAACTCTTAAAATTTCAGATTTATTAAGTGTAAAAACCACGAAAAACAAAACCAACTTAAAGCAGTCAAAGTCTTACAGAAGTCATGGGAGATGCTGGTTCTATTGGACTTTTTTTAGTCCATTCAAACTTTTAGGGGCACATTTACTAAGGGTCAAAGTGAAAATTCAAATTTAAAAAATTTAAATTCAAGGAAATTTTTGGCTACCTTGACTTTCGAATAGGCAAAAATCCAATTCGAATTGCAAAAACATTTTATGGAATTTTAAAATTCCACCATTTGAAAACCGAAGTACTGTCTCTTTAAAAAATTAGAATTCAACACTTCGCCATCTTAAACCTGCCACATTGTTATTTCAGTTTATCGGGGACCTCCTGGAACCTTTCAGAAGTGTTTTTGAAACTTTTTGAAATTCCAAGGATTTTGGGCAAAATCGCTCGTATTGAATGATGCATTTGAACGATTCGAATTATTTTAATTTGATCGAAAACTGACCTATTTGAATGAAAAAGGCCCGTTTTCAGTTGAAAAGGTCCTTAAAAAAAATTTGATGGTCAAATTTCAAATTGGTCAAATCTGCCCCTTAGAGGATTTTTTTAATCTTTTTTCACTAGTAATTGTCCACAAAACTTAAATTTTTAGAGATATTTGCATTTTTAGCGCATCATTCAGTATTTTTTTCCATACATTTATTTTATATTCAGATATTTTAATAACTTTCATGGTATTCATGGTTTTAGGATGTAATAAAAATCACAAACATTATTTAAAACGGTATTTTTGAGAATGTTTAGAAATGCTCACATTGTAAAATCATTTGCTGGTGAATATTAGCAAAGGTCTAGTGTTAACACCTGCTGGAGTTTTGTTAAATATTTTGTTGCAAAAAAATGCTTTGTGATTGCAAAATGTTATTGCACACATTTGGTCACAAACCTTGCAATTAAGTCGTTGAGGTCTGTAACCAGTCAAAAAGGACGCAAACATTGTCATTAATGTTCGCAAGCATCCTTGCGCAGGTTTTTTTAGGCTAATGAAACATATTACATTCCCCAAATAGATTTTATTTGTGGTTTCAAAAAGCTCTAAAACAACTAAAATTTCACCTATAAAAAACGGGCCTCTTTATTAAAGTGTAGATAAAACAACCTGCCCTATTGCTCTTGCTAGCTGTTGCCTCCTAGCCTACAAACATATGGTTCTTTAAATACCTTTATTTTTTCTCATTAAGGTCATTTGATTATCCTTTAGCAGCTTAGATTTATCTATGTAACTATGTTGTCAGTTTCCCAGCTGCCCTCAGTCAATGATTTTACAAGGACTCCAGTCCTTAGGAGGGATGTAAATGAGTTGGAGAGAGTGCAGAGACATGCAACTAAACTGTTTAGAGGATTGGAAGACTTAAATTATGAGGGTAGACTGTCGAGGTTGGGGTTGTTTTCTCTGGAAAAAAGGCGCTTGCAAGGGGACATGATTACACTTTACAAATACATTAGAGGACATTATAGACAAATATCAGGGGACCTTTTTACCCATAAAGAGGATCACCTCACCAGAGGCCACCCCTTCAGACTAGAAGAAAAGGACTTTCATTTGAAGCAGCGTAGGTGGTACTTCACAGTGAGGACAGTGAGGTTGTGGAATGCACTGCCGGGTGATGTTGTGATGGCTGATTTAACCCAATTTAACTATGTAACTATGTGATTGTGTTCTGATAAACTTCAGTTACTCTTTACTGCTGAACTGCAAGTTGTAGTGATCTCACCCTCCTCCCTTTCACCCCCAGCAGGCTAACAACAGAACAATTGGAAGATAACCAGATAGCAGCTCCCTGATACAAGATAACAACTACCTGGTCGATATAAGAACAGCACTCAATAATAAAAAGCCAAGTCCCACTGAGACACGTTCAGTTACATTGAGTTGGAGAAACAACAGCCTGCCAGAAAGCAGTTCCACCCTAAAATGCTGGCTCTTTCTGAAAGCATATGACTAGGCAAAATGACCTTAAATTTCACTCTACTGTGACTTCCGTGTCATACCAAACAGATGCTGGAAAATTAGAGCCACTGCTTTTGAAGTGAACCTATATATCTATAAGACAGATATGTCCCCTTAACCAATGCAAATGTCACAATCTGTGAAGCAGGAACCCTGAGATAGGAGAACCCTGCGAGAAACAACATTCGCGGATGTCTCTTTGGAACAACAGAACTTTCTGATACTGACTGGGAACACCCATGGAGGGCGGGTACTCACAAACGTTTAACTAACTGTATAGCTTTCAACCAACATCTCTCTCCCATTGTGTCTCCGCAGTTTCTAAGAACAAATGTGCTACATATAGTGTAAAATAATTTTTTATATTTCTGATTTTAAAATGACACTCGTACTAATAAGATAAAATTTGCTTGTCAGTCTATCCAGTTTCCAGTGCGCTTCCCTTCTTCATATTAATGATTCAGTTTCTCATTCTGGCAAACTTTGTCTGTCTCTGGGCACTCCGTGAATGACGTCACAAAGCTCTGCCTGATGGGTTTCGTCACTTTGGCTTCATCAAAGGCTTCTCCTACCCATACAGCAATGTCCTATTTAACCTCCTCTGTGTCCTTGGATACACAATTGTAGTCCAATCCTCCATGCTCTGTAACCATGGACACACATCTCTTTTTTCTTTCCTTTCTAGCTCACCGTACACGCAACCATGGTTACTAAACTCAAATGTCACATTAAAAAGCTTTATGGAATAAAGGCTATTTCTTCTTTTAAGGAAAGTTAACAATACACGTCAGTTTTGCATACATTATAGATACATTAACTCATTCAACTAAACAATGGGATTTCTATATGCTGAATCAACAGTAAAACAGTTCACAAAAATGCTTGCAGATTAATATCAACATTAAGGCCTTTTGGGGTGGGTAAGAAAAGACGTGCGTTTAAGGCATTCAAGTTAGCTGGGACAGCAAATCATTTATATGGTGCAAGGAGGCCAATAAATCATGCAAAAAAGCTATCAGGCAAGCTAAAATCGATATGGAAAAGGATATAGCAGTAAACAGTAAAACTAATCCAAATTTATTTTTTAAATATATTAATAGTAAAAAAATTAAACAGGAAGGGGTAGGACCTTAATTATCAGAGAGGTGTCAGCTGGTTGATGAGAACAAGCAAAAAGCTTAGATTCTGAATGCATACTTTTTGTCTGTCTACACAAATGAGGAACTAGCTAATGAAGGTTCCCTTAAAGCAGGGGTGCCCAGACTTTGTTACACTGGGATCTACTCTCGGCACCTGGCCCCCATCAGGAGATCTACCTTTATAGTGTTTGGCATTTTTAAACCACGCCCCTTTTGTGGCCACACCCCTAATTACGATGTTCACCTTCCTTTCCCTGTGCCTGTAGTCCACCCTTCATTCCCCTCCGTTTCTCTTTATTTAGTAAAATAAAGATGCCGACTGCTGGGCTGTAGCACCACGCTGTGGCACAGTAAGGATTCACGTCTGACGGCCAGAAAAAGGGGTAGGCAGAAGAGGCACATGCCTATGGCGCAAAAGGTGAAGGGACGCCAAGAACGTACCTCTTCTCGCTGGCTGCCCCTAGTTCAGTTGTGCCCAGGACGTTGATCGCAGTCTCCAATGGATCCGCGTCATTTTCCTGGTAGACTGCCACCCGTCCGAAGATTCGACTGCACTTCATGGTTTTGACGTCAGAAGTCTCGCAAGATGAGGGCCGGGCCAAGTAGCTGGAGCACCCAAGGCAGGGTGCACACATCAACCCAACATCTACGCTGCCCGCAAGGATCTTTTACAGAACATTTTGGGAAATGGAACAGCAGATCCCGGCAGTAGATACGGATGTCTACCCTTAATTACCAACCACCCAACTCTTGTCTGTCCCACTGTATGCAGCAACTAGTGGGGCTCAGACCACCGTGAAAATGTGACTGGCGACTCTACCTGGAACTGGAGTCCATAACAAACCAGTGTTTCTGGCTGAACCAGCCACATACTTGTTATTGTGACATTGTTCGTTGTCCTGCAGAAAGGCACGTTGGACATATATTGTGTAAATAGGACTGCAGCAGGGGAAACGCTCATTTGCCTAAATCCACCTGCTTTATGCCTAAAAAGATGCTTGTTTTTTTTGCTCGGGGTTTCATGTGTATCTTTTCCACAAGAATGTATTCAGGCAGGAGCTGGCATCTAGCAATGTTACTGCCACTGCAGCCCCCAGCGCAGAACAGGTGTGTGCCCTGTCGGGGAAATGTAAATAGTTATGGTCCTCATGCTTACAAGGGGGCGTGGCCATTTCCAACCCTCTAGCCTACGCTCGGGGCTGCAGTTGCAGTAACATTGCGTCATTGGGACCGGAGCAATAGGCGCTTGGGAAATTTAAAAAACTGTGGTATCTCTTGTGCATCTCTAGTGTTTCTGAACCAATGTGCCACCCCACAAAATTCTGCCACCACAGGCCCAGGCGCTATACGTTGGGGAGAGGGTCTATGTACTATGTTTGGCACTAACATTCACACTAACTGTGAATGAACAGGGGCATGAAGTAACCAAGGCTCCCAAACTGCTGCGGTATAAAACAAGTGACTTCCAGTCTGATCTATTTGTAGCCAAATATACTCTCATCTCAAGTACAGCCTGAAATTCAGCTAATGAGCTAATTAAGACAAACAGTCATTGCCCTTTCTACCTCTAGAATTACATGCCTTTAATTGTCTATTTCAGGTTTAATTTACTTTATCGCAAAAGTACCAAACACTTATCACATAATAAACAGGATGTAAAAGAGCTTCAACAAACTTCCAACAACACTTATTTCTGCCACGTAGCTATACGTCACATGCAAAACTTCCAATATTCTCTTATTGGTCTTTGAGAAGGGTTGCCGAATACGACTATTTCCTGTCTCAGTTCACTCCCTTTTGCTACCTATCGTGCACTGTGTGTTCGGCGACCATTGTGGTTCCGGGAAGAGGCGGGGGTGAGAAGCAATCAAGCAAAGTACCACATTTTGGGCAGAAAAGGTACGCGTGTTGTATCGGCGAATTCCTAATTGATATGTGTGCTCCAGCTACTTGGCCCGGCCCTGATGTCTGAAGTCATCTCGCGAGACTTATGACGTCAAAACCAGGAAGTGCAGGTAAATCTTCGGACGGGTCGTGGTCTACCAGGAAAATGTCGGGGATCGACTGGTAGAC
Source organism: Xenopus borealis (assembly GCA_024363595.1). NCBI lineage: Eukaryota > Metazoa > Chordata > Amphibia > Anura > Pipidae > Xenopus > Xenopus borealis. The sequence continues at coordinate 73,016,052 of CM044441.1, forward strand.
CGCGATCGACGTCCTGGGCACCCCTGCCTTAAAGTGATACTGTCATGGGGAAAAAAAGTTTTTTTTTTTGTTTTTTTTAAATGCATCAGTTAATAGTGCTGCACCCGCAGAATTCTGCACTGAATCCATTTCTCAAAAGAGCAAACAGATTTTTTAATATTCAGTTTTGAAATCTGATGACATGGGGCTAGACATATTGTCAATTTCCCAGCTGCCCCTATGGGGATTCCCATAGGCTTCTATTGCAATTCGGTAGGTTCAATCTGGCGAAGTAGGCAGTTGAAGAAAATTTTAGAGTTAAAGTCCTTTGATCATCGAATGGTCGAATGATCGAATATCCGATCATTCGAATTTTCGGTATTCAATAATCAAAGTGGCCAAATTTGCATATTCGATCCTCCGAAAAAATCGTAAGATCGGAATTCGATCGAATTTGATCGAACTTCAGTCTCTTCATGTAAATTTTGTAAATTTGCCCCTTAGTATAGCTATGGGCATATATATATGGTTTGTGTGAAAGAGTAGAGGGGTGTGTGTATGCTGGGTTATAATTTGGAGGGGTTTTGAACTTGATGGACTTTTTTAAACCCAATTTATGTAACTACAGGACTTTCTCGATGTCCCATTTTTATCTTATCAGTTGGACAGTAACTTTTTGCTACTTAAGATATGTTTACAATTAGTAGCACATTTAAAAATATTGTTTGGCTCCCTCAGACTAATCCTCTCAGCTCTTCATCACATAGTATTTCTCAGTGTGTTTTTAATTATTTGCCCAATAATAAGTTTTCAATAAAACAATTTGGATATCTATTGGATGAAGCTAAGGAGAATAGAATTCTAAATGAAGTGGTATAAGTGTTATATTGTCTCCCAAAAATTCATATCAATTTTGTAAACACACCGGGAGATCCATTTTATCGGGCATAGGATTCCCAAAAAGCAATTTCTCCCAATACATTGACACTATGTTACAGAAACATGTAGTATCCCTCTATAAGGGACACTTACCCTGGTGGTCCAGTGGTTTACTCGTGGGCATGCGGGGGCACCTGCTATTCCTTCGGTGGGGACAGCTGCCGCATGCGATTGTTCCCTTCCAGTGCCGGTACTCCTATGGCAGCCGCTCACTTCTGGGTATATGCACTCGCGCAATGACGTCATCGCGCAATGGTGCGAAATTCAAACGTATAAAAGGGGGATTTCGGTTACAGCACATTGCCCGTTGTTAGGTTCTATTTGTAGAGTTCCTGGGTGTTTAACCTTGTGATTCCTGATTGATTTTACTGACCCTTGCTTGCCTTTTTTACTACTCTAATCTCTCCAATCCTGACCCTTGCCTGCCTGTTCGTGTCCCTTTGCTCGTCCAGAACCTATAGCTTTGCTCCTCTTTCAAATAAGACCTGGTGGCATCCAATTAGCCAAGGACTCCTCACGAGGAGAAAGGAGGCGGTATAGGCAGTGAGAGCTGAGACCAGGGAGCTTAGCTTGGGTTCTGGATTTAGGGTGCCGTTCGAGACACCCTCCCTATATCAAATAATGGAGAATTTTAAATGGGAGCAAGAAATGATAATTGCAACTTTGGATGTTAAATCTTTGTACACATCAATAAGACACTATCAGTGTCTTAAAGCAACAGCACATTTCTTGGAAACTGACAAAAAAATATTAGCATTACAGAAAGAATTTATTTTAAAAGGAATGGCGTTTATTTTGGAACATACATTTTTCTGGTTTCAAGACCAATACTACCTCCATATTGGCAGTACCACCATGGGGACTTGGTTCTCACCCAGTTATGCAAATTTGCATATGGGATATTGGGAAGAATTAATTATTCTCCCCGAACTTGACCTTATCCCTGTGGTATCACTAGATGGACAATATTGTATTAAAATGGCAGGGATCAACAAAGGAGTTAGAAAACTTTATTAAAACCCTCAACTCGGATGAATTGAATTTGGAGTTTTCTCTTATGCATAGTTAAGAGAATATCTATTTCCTGGTCACTCTACATATCAGCATTACTCCTGGCAGGCCCCTCCCACCCATGCCCCCAGACCAGATAGTCCCTCCCTCTCCAAGTTTTTAAAGGCACCCCAGAGACTCACCTCTTTGTCTTTTTCTTTTCTGTTTCTGCCTTTAGACAGGAGGGCTGGCTTGAGTTCCTTGTTTGGGTGGTAAACCTTTACATGAGAACACCTGGTAGAGCAGGAACTTTTCCTCCATCCCTTGGAAAGGCTTGGAGTGGGATTTTGGGGGGTGTTTTGACACTTAGTGTCACCTCTCCCCTTCTTCTCCTAGAGGCGTGTCAGGTGGGTGACTTGTGAGGTTGCCCATGACACAGATGATCCAGGATCTAGGACTTGGTCCTTTGTTTGTGCTGGGGTTATTCCTCTTTTGGCTTATAGAGGCTCCCTTCTTCACTAGCTTCCTTCTTAGCGGAGGTGTCTAGTGTCTCCCCGTCAGGGACCTTCATATTCTTGTAACATTAGGGCTTATTCCTCAAGTGCCCCCCCCCCCTAGTAGTGGGAGACTTGTGCGGGGATTAAATTAGGGGCCGCATCCTTTTCCACAGGTTCGGCGATGTTGTCAGTCCACCGACTTCTTCCTGTGCCTTGCCTCTCCGCTGGAACTGCTTCTTCCGGGGAGCGGCACTTCTTGCCTCGCTCAGAGTTCCTTAGGGAGGCTTCCTCGTTTCTCGGGCTGGGCTTCCTGAAGGAAGAGGACAGTATCGGGAGGGAGGGACAGTCTCCCTTACACTCTCTTCCCTTCCGGGGCTGACAGTTCTTGCACTAAGGCGCAGGAAGTGTCCCCATTCTGGGCTGCCACCTCCAAGATGGCGGGCAGCTCCTGTCAGGGGACTCTCAGTGGCCATTTTGGGGGCGGGGTTTGACTTGAGAGGGAGCTTTCTTTTTCAGTCCTTCGACAGCCTTCAGTCTGCTTCACATCCTGTGAGACTGCTGCAGGCCATTTCGTCTGGGTATTTCTCTTGTAGAGTTGTGCAGGTAGGCTTGTTTTTATCAGTTAAGTCCCCTTAGTAAGGCTATGTTGGAACTCTTTTTATGGGTTATCCTGTTTTTCTTTGTACTTGGGTATTTTATAGATTGTGTTGTTGGAACAGTATAATGGATCATTCAGCCTCAGGTGCCTCTACTTTTCAAGCTAGGTAAGTCCCTCCTTATGTTGCTGTTCAATTCGGCTTGTTGGTTCTTTTCTTACCTTTCTCTCTCTCTTTCTCTATCTCAGCTTGCCTGAGGACCCTCTTCCTAGGAAGCGCAAAGCCCTTTGGCAGGCAGAAAGTTTAATGATACTCCTCAGGAGAAAACAGGGAGACCTGTGAGGAGAGCCAGGTGCCCACCCTGAGACTGAGGGATTGAATGACAATATTTCAGAGGAAGAGGGGATTTGCCCCTATAATGCAGAGATGTTTTCTGACTCAAATGAGGATTCCGAGACCTTCAGGAGTCTTTTGATTTTTCTTTAGTGTCTCCCCTGATTAAAGCATTAAAGCTCACTCTAGGAGTAGAGGAGGAAGCTGAATGTCCCAAAACACTCAAGGTTTTACCTACCCCTTCTAAGAATCGCCAGACTTTTCCCCTGTTTGGAGAGGTTTCAGACCTTATTAAAGCAGAGTGGCAGAAGGCGGCTTAAAAGATTTCCTTTGTCTCTCCAGGCACTAGATTTGCTAAGTTATATCCTTTCAAAGATACTGAGGTGAAGGACTGGACCATGCCTCCATCAGTAGACCCTGCTGTCATTCACTTGGCAAAGAAGACAACTCTGCCAATTGACTACTGTTCTGCTCTTAAAGACCCCATGGACAGAAGAGTTGAATCTGACCTTAAAAAGGCTTTTATGGTTGCAGGGGCAGCATTTAAACCAGCAGTGGCCTTAATTTCTGTAGCAAAAGCCATGTCTTGTTGGATTGATTACATCGACAAAGCCATTAATGAGGGGGCGGATTCAAAGGAGATTTCAGCAAGCCTGGCAGAGCTGAAGGTTGCAGCTGGTTTCATTTCAGAGGGCACAGTTGATCTGACCAGACTGTCTGCCTGCTCTATGGCCATCTCTGTGGCTGCTAGACGAGCACTTTGGCTCAGGTCCTGGTCAGCAGATACCTCGTCTAAAATGAGTCTGTGCACTCTTACTTTTGAGGGTTATTTGGTGCCAAACTGGATGAGTTTATTGTTAAGGCTTCAGGGGGGAAGAGCCAGTTCTTACCTCAGAATAAAAAGAAGCCAAGACATTATCCGTTTAGATCTTTCAGGTCTCGAGGAGCAGTGGTGGTTGGTTCATCACACCATTCCTCCAGGGGATCTAGAGAGAGTTTCAAGCCTTTTGCTTGGAAGAGGGGTCAGTTTGCTTCCTTTAAGGGTTTCAAGCCCAGGGCAACCCAACAGCCTAAAAATCTTCCTGACTATCCATCGGTGGAGGAACAAGTGGGAGCCAGACTGGGGCAGTGCTCTCATGTCTGGCAAGATACCACTTCAGACCAATGGGTGCTGGATATTTTGACAAGAGGCTATCACCTGGAATTTGCTTCAGTTCTGATAAAAGACACTTTTATAGTTTCACCGTACCCGACTTCAAGAGAAAAAGGTGGTGATTCCAGTTCCGCGGAAGGAAGAAAATAAGGGAATTTATTCAATCCTGTTTCTAGTGAAGAAGACATCGGGAGGTTGGAGACCAATCCTCAATCTCAAGGAAGTCAACAAATATCTGAAGTATCAGAAATTCAAGATGGAATCCATTTTTTTCCATCATTTCAGCAGTACTTCCGGGGGACTGGTTACTATCAATAGTTCGTCAGGATGCATACCTCAATATCCCAGTTATAGAGGCTAATAAGCGTTTTCTTCGGTTTGCATGGGCAGGAAATCATTTCCAATTCCGTTGTCTACCGTTTGGCCTATCAACAGCCCCAAGGGTTTTCTCCAAGGTCCTGGTTACCTTGATAGCAGCCTTAAGATTGGAGGGGATTTCGATATGGCATTATCTAGACGACATTCTGCTGTCCGCAAGGAGCAGAGAGTTTCTCCTTTTCCATCGAGAGCGGGTTTTGGATTGCCTACAGAAGCACGGATGGTTGATAAACTGGGAGAAGTGCCAGCTCACTCCCTCTCAATCTCTTCAGTACCTGGGAGCTTTCTTCGACACCCAGAGGGGTATGGTGTCGCTACCTCTGCAAAAAGCCCAAGCCTTAATTTGTCAAGCGGAATGCATAATGAAAAAGAATCAAGTCTCAGTTCAAGAGCTCATGTCTTTGATAGGCTCTATGGCAGCAACCATCCCAATCACGAAATGGGCCAGATGGCATTTGAGGCCAGCCCAGTGGCTCTTTCTGGATCATTGGGACAGATTGAGGAGAGACTGGAATCAGCAGATCCAATTGTCCCCAACATTCAAGGAGTCGCTCGGATGGCAGCTGTCAGTAGAGAATCTCTGCAGAGGTCTTCCTTTAATACAGCCTCATTGGAAGACTTTAGTATCAGAAGCATCCACTTTGGGTTGGGGAGCAAATCTGGGCACAGAATGGGTCCAAGTTCTGTGGCCTTTCCAGCAGAAGTGAGTCCCTTCCAACATACTAGAGATCAGGGTAGCAAAAAATGCCCTGTTTGCCTTTGCCCAAGTTCTTCAGGGCTCCTCGGTCAGGATGCTGATAGACAACACCTCTGCTGTAGCATATGTCAAGAAGCAGGGGCGAACAAGGAGCAGGTCATTGCTTCTAGAGGTCCAGCCGAGTATTTCCTGGGCAGAAAAGAATCTACTTCTTCTGACAGCAGCATGCCTGGCTTCCGGGAATAGAGAACCCGAAAGCGGACTTCCTGAGTCGTAATGTACTCTCAATCCACGAAAGGTCCTTACACCAGGAGGTTTTTCAGATGCTGGTGAACAGATGGGGTCTGCCAGAGATCGATTTGATGGCCTCCAACAATCTTCTTTTCCAGGAGGTTTTGTCCCAGGGCGAGGGCAACAGATGTCCTTCTACGGAGCTGGACCTTCCATCTATTGTATGCGTTTCCCCCATTTCCACTCATTCTTCAGACACTTCAGAAGGTGATTCAGGACAAGGCCGAAATGATTCTAATTGCTCCAAAGTGGCCACGAAGGCCATGGTATCCGCTCCTATTAAAATTAGCAATTGCCCCTCCATGGCATCTTCCCAGGAGGAGGGATCTGTTGTGTCAGGGGCCAGTTTTGCATCCAAACCCGGGGTGAGTAGAAGAGGTTGGGATTGTTAGGTCTATCAGAAAAGGTTATTGCTACTCTCCTGAAATCCCGGAAGCCTTCGACTTCTTCAACTTATTATAGAACTTTGGAGAGATTCCTGAAATGGAAGCTACAACAAGACGATTAAGAAGAGATCTCGTTATCACAAATTTTGGGCTTCTTACAGGAAAGTCTGGAGAAAGGCCTTCAGTACAGAACTCTTAAGGTCCAGGTTTCTGCCATCTCTGCGTTATCTAACAGATCCTGGGCCGAGGATCCTACTGTTAAGAGATTTTTCTTGGCAGCTCTCAAGTTACAACCTCCAGTAAGTAATTCCCTCGGCAGTTTGGAGTCTTCCTTTGGTGCTTAAAGCATTAGCTTCAGACCCCTTTGAACCATTGGAGACTATTTCGTTATGGCTGTTGACTCTCAAGACTCTTTTTCTGGTGGCAATTGCTTCCGCTTCCAGAGTGGGAGAGTTGCAGGCACTTTCATGTAGTCCTGGCCATATACAATTTTTTCGTACTAAAACCAGATAAATCTTTTCTACCAAAAGTGGTGTCATCTTTTCATTTAAAAAAGGAGGTCACATTTTCTATTTTTAATTCAGACAACACAGGACCTGAAGACTTGCATAAAATTGATCCTGTACGTTATCTAAATCACTATTTGGAGGTGACTAGTTCTTTCAGAAGTTCGGATAGACTGTTCGTAGTCCCGGCAGGTTGTCGGAAGGGTCAAGCAGCTTGTTCTTCTACTATCAGTAGTTGGATCTGTTTATGTATTTCCAAAGCATACCAGTCTCAGGGCAAGCTAGCACCGAAAGGTTTGAAGGCTCATTCTTCCAGGGCAATTGCTGCATCCTGGGCAGCATTGGCGGAGATTCCAACATCACAGATTTGTGAAGTAGCTTCCTGGTCTTCAGTTAAAACCTTTATCAAACATTATTCCTTGGATGTCTCTGTCTCCAGTAATCATGCTTTTGCAGCTGATATGCAGTAATTCTGATATGGAGTGACCAGGAAAAGAGAGAATTCTATCATACTTACTGTATTTCTCCTTTCCTGGTAACTTTCCATATCAGCATTTCCCACCCTTATGGTAAAACTTGGTACTAGACAAAGAGGTGAGTCTCTGGGGTGCCTTTAAAAACTTTGAGAGGGAGGGACTATCTGGTCTGGGGGCAGGGATGGGAGGGGCCTCCCAGGAGTAATGCTGATATGGAGAGTGACCAGGAAAGGAGAATTACGGTAAGCATGATAGAATTCTCTCTTTTTTAGATCATGAAATATACATTCAAAATGCAGAAGTACACAAAACTCATTTAAAAAAGGTAGACGCCAATAACTATATAGGCTCAGATAGCAGTCACCATGCACAATAGATTCAAAGCATTTCCTTTAGTCAGTTGTGCAGAATTAAGAAAACTTTTACAGAAATGAATAAAATGATCAAGGAGTAAAGTTGATAAAGTAGAGAGGGAAGATCTGGTAGAAAAAAAAAAAAGATAGAGAAGGAGGATAGTGAAGATATAATCTTCTCAACCACATATAATCCCTTAGCCAAAAATACTGGGCAAGTAATTAAAAAACATTGGGGAATACTACATTGTGATAAAGGGCTGAGAGGGATTATTCTGAGGAAGCCAAAATAATTTTTAAACCCTCTAATAATTTTTTTATAAAGTTACGTTCCAATTGATAAGATAAAAATGGGACATCAAGAAAGTTCTTGGGCAAGCTTTTATCCCTGTGCTCCATGTAGGCATGGAACAAATAAAGAAAATCTTTCTTTCAACTGCAAACAAAACAGAGTTTAAGATTACAAGTATTACATTTTAAAAAGTGCCATGGAAAAAAACCCAGTGGGTTTAACCTTTTCGCTGCAAGCTGATTTGACTGATTTGGTACTTTTATTGCCAGACCATTTTTGAACATTTTGTACTCACTGCATATAGGGACCCAAAAATGAAGACCCCCCCCCCCC
>CM044441.1:73026442-73057665 GCA_024363595.1 Xenopus borealis
CGCTTGTAAGCAAGGAACGTTGTTGCAAAGCAAAACCTTTTTGGTTCAATAGAAGTGTTGCTGTTAGGCAAGCTAAAATCGATATGGAAAAGGATATAGCAGCAAGCAGTAAAAAGAATCCAAAATTCTTTTTTAAAAACATTAATCTTAAAGAAATGAAACATGAAGGGGTAGGACCTTTATTATCAGAGGGGGTCAGCTGGTTGATGAGAACAAGCAAAAACAAATAAGCAAGCAGCTAATGAAGGTTTCCTTATGAATAGTCCCAATTCTAATAATACATCTAATGATGCATGGTTCACACATGCTGAAATTCAAAAGAGACTAGAACATGTTAAGATAAACAAAGGTCCAGGGCCAGATGGGATTCATCCCAGGGTAATTAACGAGCTTAGCTCTGTGATTGCCAAACCTCTCTACTTAATTTTTCAGGATTTACTGAGGTCTGGCAGGTGCCAAGAGACTGACGAATTGCTAATGTAGTGCCGCTATTCAAAAAGGGATCTCATTCTCTGCCTCAAAACTATAGGCCAGTTAGTCTGACATTGGTGGTAGGAAAGCTTTTTGAAGGATTAATAAAGGATAGGATACTGAACTTCATAGCAAATAACAATGCTATGAGTTTGTGCCAGCATGGTTTTATGTGTAATAGATCTCGCCAGACTAACTTAATTTCTTTTTATGAAAAGGTAAGCAGGGACCTCGATTCTGGGATGGCTGTGGATGTGATTTGCTTAGACTTCGCTAAAGCATTTGATACAGTGCCACACAAAAGGTTACTGGTTAAATTAAGGAATGTTCGCTTGGAACATAGTATTTGTAACTGGATAGAAAACTGGCTAAAAAATGGAACATTTTCTAATTGGACCAGTGTTGTTAGTGGGGTACCGCAGGGCTCTGTACTGAGTCTCTTGCTTTTCAACTTGTTGTCCTTAAGTGAGAATGATCTTGGGGTTTTTATAGATAACAAGTTGTCTAATTATGGGCAGTGTCATTCTGTAGCTGCTAAAGCAAATAAGGTTCTGTCCTGCATAAAAAAGGGCATAAATTCAAGGGATGAAAACATAATTATTAGTGATGGGCGAATTTATTCGCCAGGGGCGAATTTGCAGCGAATTCCCGCGATTCACCGCTGGCGAATAAATTCGCGAATCGCCAGCAAAATTTCGCTTGGCGAAAATTGCCAAAAAAACGAGTCGCGCGTCGATTTTGACGCGATGCGCCGAAATGATGCGACACGCGCGAAAATGACGCGACGTGCGTAGAAAACTACGCGACGCGCCAAAGTTGACACGACGCGCGTCAACAGCGTCCCGCGACTCGTTTCGCGAATTTTTCGCCAATTTCCAGAGAATTTCGCAAATTTTTCGGCGAAGTGAATCTCGGGAGATTCGCCCATCACTAATAATTATACCTCTTTATAGATCCCTAGTAAAACCTCATCTGGAATATGCAGTGTAGTTTTGGATTCCAGTCCTTAGGAGGGATGTAAATGAGCTGGAGAGAGTGCAGAGACGTTCAACTAAACAGTTTAGAGGGGGGGGTTGTTTTCTCTGTAAAAAGGCGCTTGCGAGGAGACATGATTACACTTTACAAGTACATTAGAGGACATTATAGACAAATATCAGGGGAACTTTTTACCCATAAAGAGGATCACCGCACCAGAGGCCACCCCTTCAGACTAGAAGAAAAGGACTTTCATTTGAAGCAGCGTAGGTGGTTCCTCACAGAGAGGACAGTGAGGTTGTGGAATGCACTGCCAGGTGATGTTGTGATGGCTAATTCTGTTGATGCTTTTAAAAGGGGGCTTGGATGATTTTTTTCCACAGACATAATATCAAAGGCTATTTTGATACTAAACTCTACAGTTAGTATAGCTATGGGCATATATGGTTTGTGTGAAAGAGTGGAGGGGTGTATGTGTGTGTATGCTGGGTTTTAATTTCTCCAAATTAAAACCCAGCATACACACACATACACCCCTCCACTCTTTCAAGGTTTAACTTGATGGACTTTGTCTTTTTTCAACCCAATTTAACTGTGTAACTATGTAACTATGTAACATGGGAGCACCCCAAGAGAGACACAGAGAAGGGAAGTGGACTGGAAACTGAATAGTCTGACAGGCAGATTTTATCTTATTTATGTGAGTGTAATTTTAAAATCTGTAGCACAATTGTTCCTAGAAAATGCAGAGGAGACACAATGGGAGATGTTTATTGAAAGCTACACAGTTGTTCAAAAATATTTAAATGATTTTAAGTGGCTTAAAAGGGCAAGTTGACCCAATGTCACTTTTTTAAAAAAAATAAAGTCACTGGTGAAAGAAAAAAAATAAATTCCACCTCTGAGCAATTAATGAAGGGGGCACAAAATGGTGTTGCAAAGAAAGTATAAAATTACTGCTGTCTTTTCCTGAGCTTCTTTTGAAATGCTAATTTGTCACATTTTGGATTACTGGTTATTTTGGACAAACTCAACCCAAGGGAGAAGTGTGGACCAGTTATTATGGTTACAGTTGCCACCTTTTCATACCACACGGTCCTGGCAGGGCTTTCACAAGGCTATCCACCATTGACTCTAGTAGAATCCAGCCCAGTTTTCCTAATTTGGAAAACCAGGCAGGGTCAAACCCAGACAGGTGAAGGTTTTGAGAGATAAAAACATCAAAGTTCTCAAGGCTGAGAAGGAACTGGCAGTGGCAAAAGTAATTTCTATGTTTGCAGTGGACACTTTCAGGGGTATGCTTCTTCATAAGGTGCACTGCAATTAGTTAATAGGTACCTTAAATAGTCGCTCCAATAATAAACAATTCCCATATAGTTCAAGTAGTTTGTAGTTCAATAACACCAATTTAACACAAATATTAATGCAAAATGCATCATATTTAATACAATGTCCATTAGAACACTGTACAGCTCTTTATGAAAAACACTATGTATAGTGAGTAGTTTATAGTAGAACACTGATTTATCAGTGGTTCCAATGAAAATGTGCTTCAAATTTATTTATTTATTATTAATTTAGGTACCAATTTAACACCAATTTAAAGGAAAAATTGATCAGCTGCAATTTATTGAATAATTAAAAGTGTTACCTTTCCCAGGCGAAACTGGTAAATTATCTGTAAGAAAACAAAAAGATATGTTATAAATAACATGCCAAATTGAACTCCTCATTCAAAACTTTAGGTACCTTTGTGCTTTTTTAAAAGTGAAATCCAATAGCTTTCACACTGTAAAAAATACTTAATAAAATCCGTGCTTATGAACAACATTATATAAAACAAATAATTGAATGTATTAATCATTCAGGTGTACAGGTTTAAAATTAATTTGCATCCATGAATCAAGATATCAAAAAAGCACGCCTACAACCCTCCTAGGCGTTCTCCCATGCTATGCCTCAAAGAGAAGGAACAAAAGCAGGAAAAAAGAAAAAGAAAAAATATAGTGTAGTATCTAGGGAAAAAATTTTTTCACCCAGCAAGTGAGTTAGTTACACTATCAGTGTGTCCACCACAACTCTTTTAAGTGATATATTCGTGTGAAAAATTAAATTTAATAAAGACCTTCTCCCACCATCAAACAGTGTATATGTGTCGGGAAAAGGGAAATTTTTATAAATTTGGACAGTACCCGCTGGCATCGGTCCAAGTGTGAATATACTCACAGACGTTTAAATGTAGTGTAGCGTTTAGCAGTAGCAGTAGTAGTATCAATTTTCAAAGGCCGTTTTTTTACAGACTGGCATCACAATAAAACCCAATTGATTCCATCAAGTTTCTAATCTGGATAGGTGATAAGAGCAGCATGTGCGGAAAGGTTTTTTAAAAGACACTTTTAATAAATAACATTGCACTTACAAGATTTTTCTTTTAAAATCGCTTTAAAAACGGGAACGTCCTTTCTCCAGGTTAAAAGTTCTTGTATTGCTTTGTGTGCAGTCGGACCTCCGAGATTGCGGTGTCAGCCCCAGCGCTCTCCGGGGTTAATTGCTTGTGTGAGCCCCTGCTGGTCGCCCCTGCGTGAGTGTTCTCTTCCTTCGGGTCGCGATGCCGACGCGGCTCTCCCTTGGTCCCTCTGCACTTGAACTTACTTTCCGTGGATTCCTTTTACTTCTGACGCGTTTCGCCTTGTAGCGGCTTCCTCTTTGAGAAGTGTAAGATCCTTACCATGCTCGCTCTTTTACGTGTATGGGATTCAAAAATGTCCAACTTTATTTAAAAACGTCTCTAGGCTTGTTTCATTTGTATCTCCAAGAAGTGTAACATTGTTGCACATTGTAGCATTCCAATTAGTCACATATGAAAATAGGACTTATTTCAAAGGGGTAAAATAGCAGCAAGAAATCAATTCCAATTTATAAAAATACAAGGATAGACATTAGGTACGCATTAACACAAACTCCAATATCGCTCATATATTAAATGGATTCGGGTCCCAATCCCTGTCTATCATGTTAAAAAAGCATGCAAATTGAAATCTACGTTCAGGCCATTGGGGGATATCGTTTTCAACCTATGAATCCACCAGCTTTCACGTTTTAGTGTATTATTCTCCAGGTCTCCTCCCCTCCAGTGTTGTTTAACCCTTTCTATGCCGTACCAATTAAGTCCCGTAGTGAGACTGTTATGTTTCTCTGCAAAATGTTTAGATACCAGATGTTTGCTAAAGCCCTTTTTTATATTGTTTTTATGTTCTCTTATACGATCCTTAATTTTCCTATTTGTCTTCCCTACATATTGGAGGGCACATGGGCACTCCAGTACGTATATAACATCTGTTGTTTCACATTTGATAAGATCTTTTATTTCGAATTTTTCTTTCGTTACATTACTCATGAATGTTTTCGTTTTATTCACATTCCTACATGCCAAGCATAAATTACAGGGAAAGAATCCTTTGTATATTTCTTTCGATATTTCATTTCTCCTTATTTTATGGGCACATACTAGTTTCTGTTTTAAATTGGGGGCTTTTTGGAATATAATCTTAGGTTTTGCAGGTAATATGGTACTCAGTGTTTTGTCCAAACCCAAGACCCGCCAATGTTTCTCTATGATGGTTCTAATTTCTTTTGCTTTTGGATTAAACTGAGTCATGAAACAGAATTCAAAATTTTTATTCCCACTGTTCTGATCCTCTTTTTCTTTGTATGTTAGCATTTCTTTTCTATCCTCATTCCTAAATTTTTCATAGGCTTTTTCTATCTTCCAATGTTTGTATCCCTTTTCTTTAAATTTATCTTTTAGGGTTTCTGCTTGTTTGTCATATTCTTTTACATCGTTACAATTCTTTCTGATTCTTCTAAATTGTCCATTCGGTATATTGTTAATCCATTGTGGATTGTGGTTGCTTGATGCTAGAATATAATTATTAACATCTACTGGTTTAAAATATGTGCGCGTATGTATCTTCCCTTCCTGTATGTAAATTTGTAAATCCAAGAAATTTATCATTTCGGAACTATAATTCAGGGTAAATTCCAAATTCATGTCATTATTATTCAGTTTTTCTATAAAGTCCTTTAGGTTAGTTTCCCCTTTATTCCAAATTATTACAATGTCATCAATATAGCGTTTCCATAGGGACACGCCTCCCTCCTGTTCAACAAAATTGAGTGTCATCTCCTCCCAATGACCCATGAACAGGTTGGCGTAACTAGGGGCGAAGCGTGTCCCCATGGCTGTCCCACAGGTCTGCAAGTAGAACTGTCCCTCATACCAGAAGTAGTTGTGGTTTAAAATAAAATCTATACCCTTCATAATGAAGGCTTTTGTGTCCAGATTCAAATTTTCATCTTTTGTCAAATAGTATTCAATTGCCCGCATCCCTTGTTCGTGTTTAATACTAGTATAAAGAGATTTTACATCTAGTGTTACAAGTAGCATGTTTGTTTCCCACGTGAAATCTTGTAAAATATTCAAAATTTGTGTTGAATCTTTCAGATAGGAGGGCAGTTCTATTACATACGGTTGTAAATGTGTGTCTAAATAATGGGACAGATTGCTAGTTAGAGACCCGATCCCCGAAATAATCGGGCGTCCTGGGGGGTTATTAATATCCTTATGAATTTTAGGTAGAATATAGAAAAGAGGGGTTTTTGGAAATTTTTCAATCAAATAGTGTCTTTCACTCATATTAATCGCTTGTTGGTTCTCAGCATCTGTAATCAGTTTATCTATTTTCTCCTTGAAAATTTTTGTGGGGTTTAAATCCAATTTCCTATAGGTATTCGTGTCATCTAGTAATCTGTTACATTCTGCATTATATTTCTCCCAATCCATTAAAACTATACCTCCTCCTTTATCGGCTGGTTTTATTACTATATTTTCTTTTTTAGTTAACTCTTTTAAAGCTAATTTCTCTCCTTTAGTTAAGTTATCTTTATTTCCTTTTTCATATTTTAATTTTTCTAGATCTTGCAGGATTAGTTTCTCATATGTCTCAATTGCCGTACCCTTCTCCTGAGAAGGTATAAAAGTTGATTTCTTTTTCAATTTTTTCATTTGTCCATTTATGTCACTGTTTTTCGAATTTAGTTAAAATTTTCTCACTTCCATTGAATTAGTTAGGAAGTACTTTTTCAAAGTTAATTTTCTTATGAATTTTTGTGCATCAATGAACAAATTGAAACTATTTGGTTTGTTAGTAGGGGCAAATGTTAACCCTTTTTTTAAAACTTTTATCTGTTCATTTGTCATCACATGATTACTTAAGTTAAAAATGCCCCCTGTATTATTTTCTTCGGATGTAATTATCTTCTTTACCCCACCTTTTTTCCTTTTTATTTTATTTTTCTGTCTCTGTTCACTGTTTCCCAGGGTTGTCTCCATTTTTTCTCCCAGGGGTGTGTATAATAATCCGTTCTGTATTTTGGACTTCTCTGATCTATTCTTTCCCCGTATTTCGATTTTCGTCTGTTGTATTCTTGCGTTGTCTCCTCCTTCCAATCTACTCTCCCTCTTCTTTCTAAAAAAGAAGGGGAATCTTTGTTTCTTAAATTTTTTGGTGTTTTTGGATTAGGGTCTTTTTGTGTTGGAATAGCAGTTTGATTTATTCTGCGTGTATATGAGTGTTCCTTTGGAGGTTTATTAATCCAATTTGTTTTATTATGATTACTGTGATCTATTTTTTGTGTGTATCTGAATTTACTTTGATTTCCATTCTTATAATCTTCCCTATCTCTTATGAACTTTTTCTTTTTGGTCTCAATGATCTCTGTTTCTAATTTATTTAATCTTTCTGTTGTCTCGGTTTCCAGAATTTGGAACTCCTCTAGACTCGAGTCAGTCAAGTTGCTCTATCTCACAAGTTCTCCTTGTAGCAGTTACTCTGGGTTTGCCGCAGCACAAACGGACGGTCCTTAAGGGCTCGTCCACACGGGGAGATTTCGGGGAGATCTGTCGCCTGGGGCCTAATCGCACACCCACTACACGTAAAGTCGCCTGTGCCTATTCACACACGGTAACCCGATTTTAAATGTCGCTCAAAATTGCCTCAGGCTACCAAGATATTCGTGGAGATTTGTCGCGGCGATTAGTCGCCAGGCGACAGATCTCCCCGAAATCTCCCCGTGTGGCCTTACCCTAAACCTAAAGGAACACTTTAGTGTATAAATAAATAGATAGGTTGTGCTAAATAAACAATGTTTCTATTATAGTTAGATAAAAATGTAATCTATAAAGGCTGGAGTGTGGTGTCTAACATAACAGAACACAACTTCCTTCTTTTTAGCTCTCTAACTCTGAGTTAGTCAGCAACTTTAAGGGGGAGCCACGAGACATAAATGTTCAGTGAGTTTGCGTTTGAATCTGACCTGCATGCTAAAGATCAATTGCAAATAGTTATGACTCATGTGCTCCCCCTTAAATCACTGATTGCTAACCAATCAGTGGAAACCGAGAGATGTGCAAAGCAGGAAGTAGTGTTCTGGCTATTATGTTAAACATCCAGTTACTCCAGCTTTACATTACATTTTTCGCTAACTGACATAATGAAAATATTTTTTATCTTACACAGCCTATTTACCTATTTTTTCCTTTAAAGGAATTGTTCAGTATAAAAATAAAAACTGGGTAAATAGGCTGTGCAAAATAAAAAATGTTTTCAATATAGTTAGTTAGCCAAAAATGTAATGTATAAAGGCTGGAGTGACTGTAAGTCTAATCTAAAAGAACAGGACACTACTACTTGCTTTTCAGCTCTCTTTTGTTTACACTGACTGGTTACCCTGGTTACCAGGCAGTAACCAATCAGTGACTTGAGGGAGGGCCACATGGGTCATAACTGTTGCTTTTGAATCTGAGCTGAATGCGGAGGATCAATTGCAGACTCACTGAACAGTTATGTCCCATGTGGCCCCCTTCATGTCGCTGACTAACTCAGATTTAGGGAGCTGAAAAGCAGGATGTTGGATTCTGGCTATTATATTTGACATAGAGTCACTCCAACTTTTATAGTTTGCATTTTTCCCTGACTATATTAGAAACATTTTTTATGTTGCACAGCCTTTCTATTTACCCAGTTTTTAATTTTACAAGTGCATAATAAGTTCTTCCTGTCTCCTCCATCCATACTCCCCAATTCAGACCAATGCTGCCTCCTGTTCTGTGGTCCGGTAGTATTCCTGTTGCTGCTACTTTCTCTCCCATGTTGCATCTACCGGTCACCCCACTGAACACAACCAAAGTCAATCACTGTAGGCTTATCCTACTTCGTACACGACAGAATAAGACCAGGCAGTATGGTTTAACGTTATTATTGCATCTCTTAAAACAAATGTAAACACTTACATTTAAGTGTCAGCAGAATTTCACATTTCATTTGCACTCATGTTTTAGGAACATTTGGTGCTCACTCAATTTAGGGGAATTTCTGTGGGGAATTTCTGTGGGGAAACATTTAGTTTACCTAGAAAAACTATACATTCTTTTTTTTCGGAGTACCTGAGCTTTCTAAATCTGACTGAATTTTTGTGAATTTCCACCTCTGCAAAAAGACTTAGAACTCTTAATAAAAAAATGTAATTTGCTATTTTTCATCTATGAATTTATACCAGAATTTTTTTATTTTACGCTAGAAAATCCAAGTGATTTGGAAAGCCTCATGTCTCTCGAATGTGGCAATTTCAAATATTTCGCCTAGGGGCGGGGAGAATGAGCATGGAGCTTTGAAAGCCGCTCCTTCACTTCCCAGCGTAAAATGCTGCAGAACGTAGCGTTTTTGTTCTGCGACATCTCAGCCCCTTTATCCACAGAACGTGGATTCTACGTTCTGTGGCATTTGAAGGGTTACTTTTTTTTTTTATAAAACTGTTTTATTAGTTTTCAATGTATTACATAGATGCTATTACAGGAGTGGTATATCAGATATCCGTGCATAATACATGTTATAACTTTGTAAATATCTTCGTAGTACAAATGCTTACATTCATTTTTGTGGTATCATACACAGTTCAGTGCGTCTTTATGTTAGTCCAAATTACACGGTTCTGTAGAGGTACTATGATAATATCTTAAAATCAGATAGAGTAGAGAAAGAGTAGAAAAGAGAGAAAGTTAGGGTGGGGAAGGAGAGAGAGGGGTAGACAGATGTCCTTTCTTGTTGTTCGTCTTCTTCTTATAGCAGTTTGTTCTGTACCAGATTTAAACATTTGGAGGAGGAGGCAAGTCTCTTTTTGTTTTGTTTGTAAACTTTCAAGTGAGTTCTCCCCTAAGGGAGGATTCCGCCCACCATTTGGTATATATGGAGGGGGCTAGTAGCTTGTGATATTTTTGTCCCTCAAGTGTGCCTAGATATTTGTTCCATATGTCAAAGAAACTGGAACCTTTGGATTCCTTGTTTTGTAGTGCTAGGACCCACTGAAGTTGCATTGTATATTGCAATTTACGTTCCCATATTTGTGTTGTAGGGGGTTGTGTGTTAGTCCAGAATTCCAGGATGGTCTTGACTGTAGTCAATACCATTATATCAGCTAGGCTGATGTTACCTTTTATGGTGTTGTTAGTGGATGTGGGGTATAGTCCCAGTAAGATTTGGGGGTTTGTCCTTGTTGCCTTAATGTCACACAAATTTGTGATTTGTGCCAGGACTGAATTCCAAAGGTTGTTTAATTTTGTGCACGACCACAGGGTGTGTTCTAATGTGGCCACAGGGTGGTTTCACTTTACACAATTATATGTCTGAGTTAGGCCTATCTTGTGTGCAATTTTGGGCGATACATACTCTCTGTGAAGAAGTTTAAGAGCCACGTCCTGGAAGTATGCTGACAATGATTTTTTCAAGCGTTTTGCATATGCTGCCGTGATCTGCGTTAACCATCTTTTCTGTGTGTAGATTGTAATCTATTTTGGGTTTGATGATAGTGTATACTCCAGACACCGTAAGGAGTCATCCCTTGTTTGCCTTTATCAGGATATCTAATGGGTTATTTGTTAGCTGCGGTTTTATGCCCCGAATTACCTGCTCCACATAGCTTTTAACTTGCAGGTATGCAAATATGTGATTGTTAGGGAGTCCATATTTGGATTGGATTTCTGGGAATGTATATATTGTGCGAGTATTAGGATTGAGTGATCTGTTCGATGTTAGACCTTTGGAGTACCATGTTTTAAAGCGGGGGAAGGGTTACATTTTTGATGCTCAATCTGATGCGCTTCATGACACTTCTTCAGAGCTTCACTACAGACTGCACCCTTTTGGGGTCCTTTATACACATTTGCTAATTGGTAAACAAGCAGCCCAGGATGCAGTAAATTAATCATAAAACCATAAATCCTGTATATAATTCTCAAATGAGGAACAGAGTCATACACCACAAACTCTTTACTCCATAAAAAATGGTAATTAAATAAGTAGGTTGAAGCTAAATCTTATTGTTCAATCTTACTTAAAGGAACAGTTCAGTGTCGCCCTCAAGACACTGATTGGTGTGGAGTTTATGCAAATGGCCTGCGGGTGTCACTGTGCATACACAGGACTTTCTGTACAGCTTGAAAGTGAAAGTAAGAAGTTAATGCTTTTGTGTAATGGCTGCCTGAATCGGCTAAAAAAGCACTGTTATACCCTGCTCATCCTTGGCTACCAAAACACAACAAATGACGACAAGGCTGTCTTTTCTACCTCTGCAGCAGCCTGCACCTTTTCTACCAAACCCTGGTGAGCCTACCATACCTTTTACTGCTTGGATCCATATGTTTGATAATTACATTATTGCTGCTGACCAAGGGGAGGTATTTGCTGCTAGAAAGCTTATTATTCACTGCCTGGAAGCAGAGGGACAGCGTATGTTCTATACATTACCATCACCTGATGAAACTTGTGAAACTGCTCTTACTGCTATAAAGAACTTTTTCATGCCAAGAGTAAATGTGGTGATATAAATTCCGCCAATGTGGACAACGTAATGGTGAATACACAGAACAATTTGTAGCAGCTTTGAGACAGCTGGTTGTTACCTGTGAGTTTAGGAATCTAACAGATGAAATGCTAAGAGACCAAATAGTGGAATAAACAAACTTGCTCCTGGAGCAGGATTTAACCCTTGCAAAGGCTATTACAGTTGCTAGCCAAATTGAAACAGCAGTGGCAGAGGCTAAAATTCTCAGTCAAGGAACTGCTGGGTATGTACAGATTGTGAATTCAACACTGTGGCCTAATAATGCACAGGCAGAATAAATAGCTGTCAGCGGGGGCCTGCGGCACCCACAGGGGGGTGTAGTAAGGATCAAGGAGGAAGTCCTTTTATAGTGAGTCCAGGCAAAGTACAGTTCAAGGCAAATCCAATAGAGAGGTCAAGTCCAGGCAAGGGTTCAAGTTGGCAGGCAGCAAGGTTCAAGGTCAGGAAACAGGCAGATGATCAATAACAGGTATAACAGGCAAGCAGGGAGACCCAGGAAAACAATATAATATTGAGCTATACTCGGGCATCGAACCCAGGTCTCCAGTGTCCTTTCAAGTTTGAAATTGGGGCCACAGCGCAAGACATCATTGCGCCGGCGCTCCGGCAGCGGCTTCCTTGCGCTCACATGTGTTCGCTGGGCGGCGCCATCTTGGATCCGCGCCGCCGCGACTTTTACATTGTGAATAAGGGTACTGCAATACTTGGAAGGGATCTCCTTGCTGCATTAAACCTACAATTAGTTGATGGTCTCATTACTACAGCACCAGTGCCACCACAAAGCAACACTTCATTGGGATGTGCAAAGAACTATATATATATATATATATATATATATATATATTTTTAACCAGTTTTTATTTTTATACTGAACAATCCCTTTATGGTAGTGGTTAATATTAATTTAAATATTTAGATGGTGGCATACAGTGACAAACTTTAGTTGTATAGTCCATTTTGTCTCTGCTTTTGATATGATATTAACGCCTCCAATGTGTTCATTTGTAGGATATTCATGTACATCTCAAACTACTGGGATCCATATGGTGATGTTTTGCAAAGTGTTCAGACACACTTTCTGTCAAATCCCCTTTTCTAATTTTTTCCCCCAGTCACACTTTCCATTTCCTCACTGTCCTATACACCACATACTATACTATACACCACAAAGACACTCCAAATGATAGACCACATTGTGTGTATCAGATGCAATTAACTTGTCTATCTTATACTCTGCATATCTGTCTGGTTTGATCTAAATGTATGTTTTCTTGACTTTGACTTGACTTTTTACACATTACACACTTATTAAAATTCACAAAGCCCTTTTGTTCTATTAACCATTTGGACATTCTAGCCCAGCCTCTCCAAATAGTTTGTTGCTAATTTCTGTCTTAGGGTACTTGGGCAGGTATATATCATAGATGGTCTCTAACCTACTATGATTTGTAACTCTGTATTGAGCCGTAAAATATGACAGGAGGGTTATTTATCAAAGGTCGAGTTTGTGAGGTTTTTTAAAACCTCAATAAAAAACAATGAATACCTCGAATTTATCAAGTTTTCAATCACAAATCTCTGTAAAAAACTGAAAATCATGAAGGCAAAAAACATTTCAAATGGTTAAAGGGACCTCTGCCATAAACTTCTATATGACCTCGACAGGTTTGAGCTGGAGTATTTCCAGATTAAGGGCATAATAAATCTTGAAACTGTTTTTTTAAGCCCAAAAATTAGTTTTTAGTGAAAGTACCATAGATAAACTTGAATTTTTGCAGAAAACACAACTCGACCTTTGATAAATAACGCCCACCTTGGAGTCAGCACCAGTTTTGCTTGATGTGTACATACTTTGAAAATCGGGTAAATAGGCAATTTCACCAGAGGTGAGCTGATTTACCATCCTTGGTCTAACTTACCCGAAGGGTCTACTGGACACTTTGCAAAACATCACAATAATGATTCCAGTGGATTGAAATGTATGGAAATATCCCCCAATGTTAATATCACATTAAAAGAAAAGACAAAATGGATTATACAACTAAAGACTTTGCAACCACATGGTCTAAATATTGAAATTAATATTATCTGCCTCCACCCATTTATGCAAGTGTTACCTTAAAGGGCACCTATTGGGGTGAAATGATACCCCCAACCAAAAGTGCGGGCTGATAGAGCCCGCATTCCGGTTGGGGGTTTCACTGTTTTTTTAAAAAAAATATGCCCCTCGCAAGCGCTAGCGGCCCCGCTCCGGGAGGGAGCTCCCGGAGCGAGCAGCCGTCTCTCCATAGGCGCGCGTGCGCAGAATGAAAAAGCGGCCTCAATTCTGGCATCTATTCATTCTGCGCATGCGCGTGACGTCATTAAGACGCGCGCCTATGGAGATACGGCTGCTCGCTCCGGGAGCTCCCTCCCGGAGCGGGGCCGCTGGCGCTTGCGAGGGGCATATTTTTTTTAAAAAAACCAGTGAAACCCCCAACCGGAATGCGGGCTCTATCAGCCCGCACTTTTGGTTGGGGGTATCATTTCACCCCAATAGGTGCCCTTTAAGTCGAGTTCAACAGTACGATTTTGCCTCCACCTATTTATTCAACTGTTATTGAACTGACTCTGCTTACAACTATATAATTGTTACCTAAAGTAGTGTTAGACCATAATTATGGTATATTTATCAAAGAGTGAAGTTAAGAGTGAAAATTCCGCCACTAGAGGGAAATTCCACCGCTCTTCATTCATTTCTATGGGATATTTAATGGGGTATTTATCAAAGGGTGAACTTTCACTTCATCATAAATAGGCCTTTCAAAATCCTATAGAAATGGAGAGCGGCGGAATTTCCCTCTAATGGCGGAACTTCATTCTTTGATAAATTTACCCCTATAAGTAAGTTTGCATTATAATAATAATAAATTTGGGTTGAAATACAAGACTCTGTTTTCATCCATTTACCTCGTTGCTACCCTAAGTAGGGTTGAACTATAAAACTCTGTTTAAACACAGTTATTTAAATAGGGTTTAAGGGGTTGTTCACCTTTGAGATAACTTTTAGTATGATGTAGAGAGCGACATTCTGAGATAATTTGCAATTTGTTTTCATTTTTTATTATTTATGGTTTTTGAGTTATTTTGCTTTTTATGCAGCAGCTCTTCAATTTGCATTTTAAACAGTTTTGTAACTAGGGCCCAAATTACCCTAGCAATCATGCATTGATTTGAATAAGAGACTGGAATGTGAATAGGAGAGAGTCTGAATAGAAGGATCAGCAATAAAAAGTAGCAATAACAATACATTTGTAGCCTTACAGAGCATTTGTTTTTTTAGAAGGGGACGGCGACGCCCATTTGAAAGTTGCAAAGAATCAGACGAAAAGACAAATAACTATAAAGCTATAACAAATTCATAATAAAAACCAATTGAAAAGTTGCTTAGAATTGGCCATTCTATCACATAATAAAAGTTACCGTAAAGGTGAACCACCCCTTTAAAGGGGAACTAATGTCTAAAATAGAATAATGCTAGAAATGCTTTATTTTGTATACTAAACATAAACATGCACCAGAAGCCTAATTAAACAAATGATGTATGTTTTCAAAGTTGGCCACAGGGGGTCATCATCATGCTCAGTATGGTCTAGGCATCTGTGGGAGGTTAAGCTTAGGGATCGTCATAAATTAACACAGCACAAGTCAAATAATTTCTTCCATAGGAGCCGATACTGCAAGACTGGTTAATAATTAGAATATGCTGCTCTGGACCTGTGGATACATATCTCTATACAGTTGCCAGCTGCTCTGCAGGGAAACAAACAAAGCTGCTCGAGTTCTGCGAAGTAAGGTGGAGGGTATCTGCCTGTCATTTGAAAGTATGATTATTTCCCTGTGGAGCAGTTAGGGACCATCTGACGTTTCCTATCCACAGCAAGTAAAACAAAGGGGGACTTTCATGCACATAGTCAGGTTTATTATAAAACAGCACACATGTAACCCCTTTTTGGCTGTATTAGAACCAAACCAACTAGTATATGGTAGAGCATGGGCTACATGCGACCCTCTTTCATCAGGTAGGGCTTTCGCTAAGGGGAAATACACGTGTGAGGTAGTTGAACTACAACTCAATACTGCAAGATGTGTAAAATAAC
Organism: Xenopus borealis; assembly: GCA_024363595.1. Lineage (NCBI taxonomy): Eukaryota > Metazoa > Chordata > Amphibia > Anura > Pipidae > Xenopus > Xenopus borealis. Next base: position 73,041,985 of record CM044441.1, read on the forward strand.
AGGTGTTGGACACCAGGGGTTCTTTGCAAACAAATAGAACAATGTTTATTTACAAACACAGCACCACAGGGTAAATGATACTCACAACAAGGTGGATCATATGCAGCTACAATATATATACAGTCAGAGGTATATCAGAGGCAACCAGGAAAGACTCTCAGGTAGGATCAGTAGGTTGGAGTTAGTAGGCTTACCCTCCAGGATAGCAATACCTCATGTGGTCCGGATCCCAACAGCAGATTTGGGTCAGGGGTTAAAGAACTCTTCCTAAGGTCCCTATCAATACTGTGATCCCTTCACTACAGGCAAGGTAGAGCCTGGGGAAGAACTACTCCCCTCTATCCTCCTTGTTGGAGCTTGAGCTGCCCGTACTATCTTTCCTCTCTGACTCACTTGTACTAGAAAGTGCTATAACAAGATATAACCTTTCTCTATCTATTCCTCATTCACGGGGTCCCTGTATCCCCGACTTCACTAAAGGTGGCTGTACCTTTAGGGCCGAACGCTTCTGGGGCCTTGTTGACTCCCAGGCTCAGTGGATCTTCTGCTCAGATCAACTGCTGCAGGCCAAAGAGGAAGTGCCCCTCCCTGCAAGTACTTTTGTTACAGCACTGCAGGGGGTGGTCACAACCTGTAACCAATAAATTGTTACATGGGATTTAGCCCAGTACAGGAAAAAGGAAGGTAAGGGTAAGGAAATGAAGCCATAAGGGCCATGCTACTTACGGGTCCCTACACACATTTTTAATTCAATTTATTGGAAATAGATTTCTTTTTCATTTACAAATGTAAACATGGGATTTTATTTTTGTATTTAAATCCCCTTTGTAAGACCATGCCTTCCTCCAATGTGTGGTGTATGACTCATTTGAGAATTTTATAAAGGATTTATGGTTTTATGATTAATTTATTGCATTCTGTGCTGATTGGTTACCAATTAGCAAATGTATATAAAGGACCCCAAAAGGGTGCAGTGTGTAGGGAGCCTTTGAAGAAGTGCTAGGTCATGAAGCACATCAGGCAGAGCATTAAAGATTTAAATGCCACAGAACATAGAACCTACATTCTGTGGATAAAGGGGCTGAAATGCCATAGAACAGAGACACTTCGTTTTGCAGCATTTAAAATTGGGAAGTGAAGGCTTTCAAAGTCGTTCCTTCTCACCACACTCATTCCCCTGCACCTAGTCAATGAGCAGGAGGGGAAATGAGCAGGCCCTTGGGCACCACAGCACACACCGACCAGATACCTGCTTCTGCAGCCATTTTCTGGACCACCTCACAAGCCCCCCCCCCCCCACTTACTGGATCCGCACCAAGATTGACTCATTCATCATTGTGGGACCCTCCTGCCTTTTCTGCAACCAACTTCAGACAGCCTTCACACAGGTTAGTGTAAAACAAAAATACACAAACACACACACATATTGCACTATTACACACTTACATTTACACTTGCTCACATACATATTGGGGGAACAGAGCGGTTTCACACACTCACACATACTTGCACGCACACAACACACAATTTGCTTAGTGTACACACACACACATTTATACACTTTTATAATTTTTTTTAGTTTTCTTACGACATCATGTGTTGTTTTGCCTGAGAAAAATGTTTTTTGAGAATATTATATAGGATTTATGGTTTTATAATTAATTTATTGCATTGTGGACGTTCGCTGCACTTCACCAGGCGAATTTTCTCCAGCGCTAAGATGCGGATTTGCACTCAGAGCAGCGAACGTTAGCGAAGTTTCGCTACCGTTACTTCGACAGGCAAACGGCATTTACGCTAGCGATGCCTAATTTGCATACGGCGCAAACTTAAGCGTATAATAGAGGTGTATGTTACAGCCACTACATTACACTACACAAGCTCAGGAAACCTTTAATAAATAATTTAAGTTGTCCTATTGCCCTAAACATGTGCCTACTGTATAGTTGAGTTGCCATATGTTAGGAAATGTAGGGGGGGTAATGAGGGTAACCCAAAAACATTTTTTGCTCTTTTTCAGATTATCCCCCAACAAAAGGTAAAAGACGCCAGCAAGTTTTTTTTTTCAAACTCCTATCTATTGTATTAAAATTTTTGTGAGCGTTACCTCTTATGCTAGACCAGTGGTTCTGAAACCTTCCTAATGCCATGACCCATTAATACAATACCTCATGTTGTGGTGACCCCCAACCATAAAATAATTTTCATTGCTACTTCATAACTGTAATTTTGCTACTGTTATGAATCATAATGTAAATATCGAGGAGTCTGGCAGAAGGGAAAAAAAAGCAAAAATCCACCAATCAGAGGAAGCCCATTTGGAGACGTTGCATTCAGTCTTCAGCACCCTCTTGGAATACTCTCTCTTACTACCCAGAAACAGTCGATAACACTGAAATTGTCAGCTACTGCGCATTCCCTTAATAACAAATGGCCGACGCAACACTATTCTTTAACCCACCCTGTCCCGAAAAATGGTTTTGTAGTTTGGACACCCCTTAGGTGACCCCTGTAAAAGGGTTGTTCGACCCCCAAAGGGGTCCCGACCCCCAGGTTGAGAACCACTGCGCTAGACGTTACTTCGCTAGGTCAGACCTGGCAAAGTAATGTCTAGCATAAGAGGTAACGTTCACAAAAATTTTCATCTTAGTGAATTAACGTAGGTACTGTATGTCCCTTTGTCAGTGTGCAACTTCGCCTGGCGTAAGGGTGCGAAGTTGCGCAAGTCGATGTCCTTCGCTAGCAAATTTTCGCCAGGGACACTGTTAGTGAATCAGCGAAGTTGCGAATTGACATCACGCTGGCAAATTAGCGCTACCGTTACACGCTTCATGCTTTAGTGAATTTGCACAAATGTCGGAGAGGAAGTAGCAAGCAACAGGAATCCTACAGGACCACCGAGAAGGAGGCAGCATAGATGGAGGAGACAGGAACAACTTTGAAGGGACAAAATATTAATGATGCATTGTAAGTATACTCTGAAAGAGCAATTTGGTTAGTGTTGTTGGTAAAACTATTGGTGCTATTTTGTTTTTTGCTTTAAGGGCCAGTTTTGGGTGTTGCTACTGCAAACCATGAGTAACGTGTTTCCTATAACACCTTTGCTATTACAAAATAAGTTTTTTTGATGAGTGCAAATTGATTAATTCAAAATAAATTCATTGTGTCCATACTTTGATATGTTGTCATTATTGTATCTTGTGATAAACAATTAAGAGTAATAAATTAATAAAGTGCAATAGTGCAAGGAGTGCTAATTATGTGAGCAACAGTTCGCAATTCCACTAGTCTGTAGAAGGAATCACCCAATAAAACATAACATTTAATGTATAGTATAACATTTTATGTATAGAATTGGACTCGCACAGACTTGGTATTGCTTTAATACAAGACACAGGGAATACGAGTCGTGCGTCGTTTCTGTTGCGTCGCGTCATTTTCGACTAATTTATTCGCCAGCGGCGAATCGCGGGAATTCACAGCGAATTCGCCCCTGGCGAATAAATTCGCCCATCACTAGTCGCTAACCAGTTTCCGGGTTTGCAAAAGGTATATTGTTCGCGCAAAGGCTTAACTTTTCGCATTATGAATAGTTTTTTGCGTTACCGACTATATTACATTCCCATAAAAGTGTCAGTTTACTCTCCTTGCACACCATTTTGGAATTAACACTTGTGCAATACTTCAAGGTCCAGCATACAAGGTGTTGATTTGTCCATTCTTTTTCAACAAGCCACCTAATCTTCTTCACTATAGACACCCTCCTTATCCCCAACCCAACTCATATTACCACTAGAGGGCATATAGGCTGATGATCTAGGTGGGACCAGTATTTTCATCACTTAGATATTCTGCAATCCTTACAACAGAGAAACCAGATCGGGATTCATCATAAAAGTGTTTTTATATTTCATTAATTTCCTCTTTGGATTTTAAATGAACTTTATTAATTTATTACTCTTAATTAATCTTAATTGTTTATCACAAGATACAATAATGACAACATATCAAAGTGTGGACACAATGAATTTATTTTGAATGAATCAATTTGCACTCATCAAAAAAAAAATTTTTAAGGCATTAATTATTCGTTTTACATATATATAAAAAGTAACTCAAAGCAACTGGACTTGCTGAGATATTTTAATGAAGACTTTTCACTGCTCATCCAAGCAGCTTCTTCAGTTCAACTGACTGGTGTAGGGGAGTTCTCGGCAAATAGACTCTTCCAACAATCCAATCACAATGGCACACTGCAACTCTTCAGAGAGGTGACATTTGAAATTCACAGTGGTCTTGATTCTGTGTAGTTACAGTGATAGAATAACCAATGTGTCATGCAACTCCTAGACACAGGTGTTACTTGTGAGAGTTGCATGAATGGATCAAGAGTTCTGAAACCGCCGGGGAACATATTTTAATAATCTCAGCAAGTCCAGTTGCTTTGAGTTACTTTTTATATATATATATATATACCATGACCTGGATGAATGAGAATCTTCATAGTTATATTCGTTTTACAGTTTCCAAGTTACACACACAACTGTAGAGTGTAGTATCAAAATAGCCTTTGATATTATGTCTGTCCAAAAAATCACCCAAGCCCCTTTTAAAAGCATCAACAGAATCAGCCATCACAACATCACCCAGCAGTGCATTCCACAACCTCACTGTCCTCACTGTGAAGAACCACCTATGCTGCTTCAAATGACAGCCCTTTTCTTCTAGTCTGAAGGGGTGGCCTCTGGTGCTGTGATCATCTTTATGGGTAAAAAGGTCCCCTGATAGTTGTCTATAATGTCCTCTAATGTATTTGTAAAGTGTAATTGTGTCCCCTCGTAAGCGCCTTTTTTCCAAAGAAAACAACCCCAACCTGGACAGTCTACCCTCTAAAGGGCAAGGAAAGGCAAATAAATAAAATCCCGTTTTTACTTTCTTTAATGAAAAAGAAATCTATCTCCAATATACTTTAATTAAAAAATGTGTACCGTTTTTATAAGAAACCTGATTGTATGCAGTGAAAGTCTCCCTTCATTTACTGCTGTGGATAGGAATTGTCAGACGGTCCCTAACTTCTGGCAGGGAAACAATCATACTTATGAACAGCAGGGGGAGCCCCCGCCTTACTTACCAGCTGTGCAGAACTCAAGCAGCTTTGTTTTTTTTATCATTTATGACAATCCCTAAGAAGCCCAGACCACACTGAGCATGTGTATGTAGTCTAGTCTTGCAAAGATGTATAACAAAGTTACAAGATGACAGCCCCCTGTGGCCAACTTTGAAAGCATAAATCATTTGTTTGATTAGGCTTGTGGTGCAGTAAGTTCATGTTTATGTTTAGTATAGAAAATACAGCATTTCTAGCCTTATTCTGTTTTATACTTTCCTTGCCCTTTAAGTCTTCCATCCTTCTAACCAGTTTAGTTACACATTTCTGCACTCTCTCCAGCTCATTTACAACCCTCGTAAGGACTGGAGTCTAAAATGGAGTCCAACTGCATTCTCCAGATAAGGTCTTACTAGGGATCTATAAAGAGGTAGAATCATGTTTTCATCCCTTGAGTTTATGCCCTAATTATATTTATTCAAAAGACTGTGCAACCTTGTTAGCTCTTCTTTGCAGTTCCTTTCTTTCTGGTACAAATTCCATGTTAATTTTTAAGAGCTGTCAGCACGTCTATGATTAAAGGACTTCTAAACAGTGGTGATGGGTGGTTAGAACGTGCGGAAAAACCAAGAAACCCAATTTGCAATGTACCCAGAAAAGTCTGATTCAAGTACCTGTCTTGTCTGTTTTTTCTTAATTATATCTCCTGTACTCTGACCTGTACACATGATCATTTTTGAGCTGGTGTCATAAGCAAGAAATAAACATTCCCTTTTGGTTATGGTTTCTACTTTCTTTGCTTTCTCAGCGGAATTTTCTTTCTAGTGATATTACCTGCCTCTTTTTTTGTATCATTTTATCTCTGTTTTAACCTTTTTTAACCTTTAACCATAAATTTTCCCCCATCCTTGAAGCATCTTGCTCATACTAATCCGATGCACTGTTTATGCATCCTTATCCTCATCAATTGTCTTTTAACGGGGTAACACGAGGGAAGGGGAAATGTATCCAGTATTATGAACAGGTGAACAGTAAGGTACACTTACAAATGAAGTCACTTTGAATTGTGTGTTTGACACAAAATAACTAAACTCAGACTTCACACTTGTCTAATTTAACACAGAAAATTGCGTCACAGCATCGTGGATGTGGAAATTACCACCCTCGCATATTTCTAACATGCACATTCCTAGTAATATGGACGACTAATAGGTCCTAATGGGGACCTTGGTGCTTATGTAACCCCTGTAGTTCTCACAGTGTACACTAGATGGCACTGTGTAAAAGTATAAAGGTCTTGGGAACCATGCGGTCAGTGTTCATTGCTTTAGCCCAACCTTGCAGGCTGGAAGGGAATGGGCATGATCCCTAGGCGCAAAGGCCCTAGTAAAGTACAGCTATACTCTGTCATAGATCACTCTAGGGGGCAGATTCACTAAAGCGCGAAGCGTCTAACGCTAGCGCAAATTCGCCAGCGTGACGTCAAATCGTAACTTCAAAAATTCACTAACACCGTCTCTGGCGAATTTACGCTAGCGAAGTAGATAGACTTGCGCAACTTCGCACCCATACGCCAGGCGAAGTTGCACACTGGCGAAGGATCGTAATTACGCAAATTCACTAAGATCAACTTTTTGCTGTTCGTTAGCACTTATGCTAGACGTAACTTCGCCAGGTCAGACCTGGCGAAGTGCAATACAATAGATAGGAGGTTGAAAAAAAAAATAGAAAATTTTTCTAAGTCCCAAAAAAACGCTGTGGCGTGTTTTACCATTGTGGATGATAGTCTGAAAAACATCGTTTTTTTGGGGGGGGGTTACCCTCCTTCCCCCCTACATTTCCTGACATATTGCAACACTACTATATAGGGGGCACATGTAGGGCAATAGGACAACTTTATTTTTTTTTATTAAAGGTTTCCTGGGCATGTGTAGTTGTAACATACACTTCTATTATATTTTGTAATTCGCGCCGTATGCAAATTAGACTTCGCTAGCGTAATTGCGCTATGCCTAGCAAAGTAACCCTAGCGTAAATACGTTACCATTTGCCGACCAGAGAGTAAATTCGCACTTTAGTGAATTTGCGTAGCGCAGGCGAAAATTTGCCTGGCAAAGTGCGGCGAACGCTCGCAAAGCCTGCGCTAGCGATTTTTCGGATCTTAGTGAATGTCCCACTAGGAGTGATAGAATAGCTAGTTGAGCAGCTCACGCTCCGACAGGAGAAATAGAGGGATTAAGATCCCGGGTACTAATAACCCAGAAGTAGGGACTAAGTGTACAGACCTAGGAATAGGGTTTCCCCTCAGGTTCCACTTAGGGCAAAGGCTGGAACCTGGTGCGTACCTTTCCACATTCAAAGCTCAACTACTGCTGACATGACCCCTTGCCTGAAGGGATCCAGGACATGTGTGGTGCTGTGAGTTTATGCTCCTTTATGCTGTGTGCTCTGTACTTATGCCGTGTAACTGAATTAGCATGCTCTTTACTCCACTGTGGTGATTGTTCTATTGCTATGCTGTTCAATAAATGCTGTTTTGGTTAAGCAAAAAGAATCACTGGCGGCCAACTTATTGTGCATATAGCACCTGGTTACAGTTCAACTATATCCTTCCTCTACCCCGCTGCGAGGGCTCATCCCTGAGAAAGAGAGATTCATTCATGGTGTAATACCATTTGAAAGTAGCTATAACTGATCCCTGTCACACCAGTTTACTATAGCGCTACATATAAATATATTTTACCTGCCTAGCTGCTTTTTGATCCAGAAGAACGCAAAAAAAAAAAAACCCAAGATGGCATGATCAGACTAGTCCCTGGATCAACTATGAATTTATCTTTCATAACCCTGTATTTCCTCACTTGCAAAAAACCACCCATCCCCAAATTAAATCTATCTAATGTATCAGCCAGTACGACCGATTCAGAGAGAGAATTCCACATTGTCCCAGCTCTCCCTGTAAAAGACCCCTTCTGAATATTTTAACGGAACCTCCTTTATTCTAATCGGAATGGGTGACCTAGTGTCAGCTGGAAGGACCTACTGGTAAATAAAGCATTAGAGAGATTATTATGTGATCCCCTTATATATTTATGCATAGTTATCATATTACCCCTTAAAGAGATACTGACACCGTGAAAGTATACAATTTTTACATCTTAATATTGGCCTTCCATGCTACTTATAATTTTGCCATAAAGAATTTGACAGATGTTTTTACAGTGCCTATCTGATTCCCCATATTTGTCTCTGAGGGGGCTGCCAAACTGAGAGCCAGTGAGTTGTCTGAGTATGCTCTGGGCAGGAAGTTTACCTCTCTTACTTTTGACAGAAGGTCCCATGAGGCAAAAGCTATGTCCATTCTTGATCTGGTATGGTGTGTGGAGGAGTGACATGAAAACTGGATTTCCTGGGGTGTTTACATCTTTACATCTATTTCAGTTTGTGGGCTTTAGCCCAGTCAGCTAGACCAGTGGGGGAATGAAGGGACACTGATGTTCTGTCTATAGTTGGGTCTAAGGTACAATTGAAATCTCCCATTATACAAACTGGAACCTGTGGCATAATTGAGAGTCGTGTCATTATTATTTGTAGGACCTCCTCTGCAAAGGGGGGGGGGGATATACACATTCTCAATTGTAAACAGTTGGCCTGCTATCATACATGCTACTATAATTAATCTGCCTCTCCCGGTGCTGTGAAAAAGTAAACCTTGTTGGCATCCTGTAAAAGGGCGCGGTGGAGCTCCTGGCGGCCTTGGCGCACCTGGTACTCTGTGAGCCCTTTCCACTGAGAAGTGTTGAATGAGCGTAAGCAACTTTTTTTCAGCAAAGTCCATTGAGTTGGTAGCCTCCACTCCTTCTTTTAACCCAACCTCTCTGACATTATTCCACCTTTGGTGGATTTCATAATCATCCAGACGTTTATTTTGTTTCTGAATCTGTTGCTGGAGGTCACCACTAAGGTGCCCATTGGGTTCTCCACTTCAGTCGTGCGCTCTCGCACCTTTTTGCAGGTCCGTCTTTATAAGGGAGCGATCGCATTTAATCTCATCAATGCGGGTGGACAGCGTAGTTTGGCAGGTCGCTATCACTGATATTACTTGCTCCAGCACTGCATCCAGTGACCAGTTAGATGGGTTTTGTGATTACTGTGAGGAGGCCATTCCCAGCTCTATTTGTCCAGCGCCATCTTATCCTGGATGGCGGAGAACATGCTCAAGCCTGTTGCTTTGGTCTTGCTGCTTTTTTTGTGCTAATTTGCCTCCCATCATTTCACAGCACTACTCCGGTAGCATGGGTGCTGATTTGTGGGGTTCTGTAGACGATAAATTGTGTGGGTATACCCATTCAGGATAATTTGCCACAGAGAGCAGGGGATCTGATTCTTACTCGCTCATCATCTGGGCACGCCCCCCCACCATTTACTATATTGGTGGTATCTTCAATGAGTCTAGCAGGATAACCTCTCTTTAAAACTTTCTTCCCTATTTTTATCAAATGCTCTTTTTACTGTTCAGGGTCACTATCAATCCTGATTGATGAGGATACATGAAGAACATTTACAGAGGCACAATAATGAGAAATGGAATTGCACTTACATAAAGAAAGAGACTTTTTTTTTTTAAAACAAACTGTATATGGACCTATGACATCATGTAAGTACCACAATTCACTGGTGGGGGTAGGTATTTAAAATGTTGCACAATATGTAGACACTATCCTTGAGAAAGGTCCCCAGGAGGGACCGAAACGTCAGATACAATGCTGTGTTACCAATAAATGGACACTTCATTCACTACAATAATGAGTGTGCTGATCTTTTATCACTGAATATTATAAGCATTGATCTTGCACTTCTACTTCTACTTGAGTGTGGACACCCCAAACATCTTTATACCACACATTTGGTGTCAAGCACCCTAAAATCGAACTGATCCACCTGTATGTACATTGTGGATATAAAAAGTGGCAGTCAAGCCCCGATACAGGCTGAAAGAAAGGAGATCTTCACATCTGAAGTGATACAGAATATACTGTTTAAAGAAACCTTTGCGGATATATTTGGGAGCCTTGGCTCCAAGGACGCATATTATGAACTAGTAATAAGACAAAACAGAGACGCCAAAAGGATAAAATTAGCTAAAAACACTTAAAAACCCAGAGGAGGTAGTAGTGGACTTACCTCCTCCAAGCAGACACCAACGAAAGTGGTAATTTTCCGTAATAGTTTATTAAAAAAAACAGTATTGCAACGTGTTTCACAGGCATTTCCTGCTTCATCAGGCAATGTGGAACGGGAGCAAAAACAACAGTGTCTTTGTATAAACACACCAGGAGCCTTTTTGTCTGCATATTGTGAACTGTTATGTTTAAAAAAGAAGGAGGTGGAATTACGTCTACATGGAATATCTCTATCAGACTATTATCGTGAACAAAGGATACCAAGGGGTTTCCACATAACCAATAAACCTATCATCCGCAGAGCAAACCTAGAGTTCTGTAAACATGGTGTCAAATCCTTGGATCTGATCCTGTTAGTGACAGAGGAGTTCAGTCGGGAACTAAGGCAACTGAGGAGTGACCTGGAAGCCTTTGAAGCTGTACATATACCAGCAATAGTTGCAGACAAGAACAAAGACTGGTTAAACACATTGTAGGAACAGACAGCCAAGTATAAATCTGATATACTTGCATTCAAGAATTCAAAGCATCTACGAGTGATCCAGGACTATAGACCAGGGTCTACCGCTGGCTACAAGGCACAGTCCCTTTTAAGAGAAGAGGAGTGACGAGTCAACCACAAAGATCAGTGGGATACCTGTTCAACAGTGAGGGATTGGGCAGCAACAGTGAAACCAGCATGCCAATGGAAAAAGGCACATCTGACATAGCACCCTCCAAGCAGGGATGGGTGGAAGCACTCAAACCCGCACCAGTGCACAGAGACAGGACAAGCAACGAACAAGAGGATATGATATTCGAACTCTCATCTTATCAGCTCACATCGCCAGAGAGGTCCCTGCTGTGCAAAGAATTAAGCTTTGTCCCTATGGTGAATAGTCACCCGTTCAAACATGTTGTCAATAACTTTAAATTTACATGTCAATTGAAACTCAAAGAAAGGTTTGGTGGGGAGGAGGAAGGGAAAGCAAAGCCAATGGACATAACTGAAATGGTGTATAACCAGGCCAGTGGGGACAATGGGGATCCAATGCACGGACACTTAAACCCAGAAGTACTTATGACCCCCCCCAAGCAATAATCCTATATAATAAAGTTCAAGTGTCTCTGCGTCCAGTCCCTGTGTCCGTGGAATTGCGGTACTGCGCATGTGCCCCACGGACAGCCAGCGCGAAGCGTCTAATGCTAGCGCAAATTTGCCAGCGAATTTACGCTAGCGAAGTAGATAGAATACCATAGATAGGAGGTTGAAAAAAAATTGAAAATGATTCTGTCCCAAAAAACGCTGTGGTGTGTTTTACCATTGTGAGTGATAATCTGAAAAAGAAGTGTATGTTCTATAGATAGGAGGTTTGAAAAGTCCCACCGAATTTACGCTAGCGCTGTGGCGTGTTTTACCATTGTGGGTGATAGTCTGAAAAAGAAGTGTATGTTACAGCCACTACACATGCCAAGGACACCTTTAATCAAAAAAAATAAAGTTGTCCTATTGCCCTACATGTGCCCCCTATATAGTAGTGTTGCCACATGTCAGGAAATGTAGGGGGGAAGGAGGGTAACACCCCCCAAAAAAAACGATGTTTTTCAGACTATCAACCACAATGGTAAAACACGCCACAGCGTTTTTTGGGACTTAGAAAAATTTTCAATTTTTTTTTTCCAACCTCCTATCTATTGTATTGCTCTAGCGTAAATGCTAACGTACAGCAAAAAGTTGATCTTAGTGAATTTGAGTAACTACGATCCTTCGCCAGTGCGCAACTTCGCCTGGCGTAAGGGTGCAAAGTTGCGCAAGTCTATCTACTTCACTAGCGTAGATAGTGTCGGTGTTCGTGAATTTGCGATTACGATTTGACGTCACGCTGGCGAATTTGCGCTAGCGTTAGACGCTTCTCGCTGGCTCTCCGTGGGGCACATGCGCAGTAGCGCAATCCCACGGACACAGGGACTGGACGCAGAGACACTTGAACTTTATTATATAGGATTCGCGCCGTATGCAAATTAGGCTTCGCTAGTGAAATTGCGATATGCCTAGCGAAGTAACACTAGCATAAATACGTTACCGTTCGCCGACCAGAGTGTAAATTCGCACTTTAGTGAATTTGCATAGTGCAGGCGAAAATTCGCCTGGCGAAGTGTGGCGAACGCTCGCGAAGCCTGCTCTAGCGATTTTTCGGATCTTAGTGAATGTCCCACTTGGAGCGCAGAGACTTCCGTTAGTGGTTTATAATCTGCTGCCTTCAATCTATGGAAAGACCGGCGCTACATAACGGTGTGCCACTCCTCTGCTCACCGCTACACCGCCAGCTGTACACATGCCCAAGCACCATGTGACAGAGGAGCAGCTCGAGCTGTGGGATGTGTGACCCGGGAGTCTGCGGCGCAGTCAGTAAAGGTAAATGGGGGGTCGGGGTAGAGAGAGACTTCCACCAGCTCCTCACAGAGCATCTTGCCTCTTTATTTATTGCCTAAAAGCCCTGTCCTCACGGGAGAGACGCAGCCAATCCCAGTGCGCTGCCCTGCCCCTCTTTGTTGTGCTGCCCAATGGCAGAGGGATAGAGCGTTGCTGGCCGGCGGGTGACAGAGGAGCAGCTACTGTCTGGCCTCCCATAGCTGTGAAAGTACCTCCCGCTCTCTGACTCACTCAACTCCGCCTACAGGACGCCAAGGAAAAAATATGATTGGCGGAAAATGGGCATGCGCACGTGAAGCGCGAATGATCAAGAGGCGGGGCCGGTGCCAACTGTTCCTATATTTAATCTTGCGTTGTTAGAAGGGAGACCAGCTCACTCAGCGCATGTCCCCGACGTTGCTACGGCAACAGGGATTCTGAGCTGACAAAGTCAACATAAGTAACATTGAGGCAGAATCGCCTCTGAAATTCTGTAGGACAAATATTTTTGTGTGGAAAAAAAACACTGGTGTGATCTATACCATAAACAAACATTGCCCAAACTCTTTAGGAAGCAGTAGTATTTTTAAAACTACTGAGAAGCACTCTAGGTGTCCACCATTGTTGTCCACTTTTTTTTGGACTGGAACAAATCTGTTTTTATAAATGTTTGACTACATATGTTCTAGCGCCCGTTAATTTAGTGCTTCAATAAAAATCTTTCATCAACTATTAAATAACAATACTATAAACACATAAAATGCATAGAAGCAGAGGTAACCTTACCCCTGTGGGAAAAAAAAAAACGATTAAAAGCTTAAAGGACAATAAAGACATTATTATAAAAATGTGGATAAAGGGGGCATTAGTTATAATGGATTATACATATAAAATGGAAATACTGTCCCAGCTATCTGACACTAGCAAATATCGCAAGCTTACCTTTGAACCAACAGACAAGTTTAAAGCGGAATTTAAAACTCTTTTAACCGTAGGGGTATCACAAGCTTGGCTATCTAAGGAATTGGGAGGCCATCTAATACCTGAAAGCCCGACATTACCGTCATATACACTCTGCCCAAAATACATAAAAACCTAAAAAGGCCACCGGGAGACCAATTACAGTATATCATCCACAGGGTAATTTGAATGAGAAAGTAGCACAGTATTAAGATATGTTACTACAACCCTGTATAACGTCCACCAGCGGTTACCTAAAGGATACAACAGATTGGGGAGCATCAATTTGCCAATAGAAAATCTATATATAGATATCTATATATAGATATTGGTTACAATCAGCGGCGTACCTGAAGACACTGAGGCGGCTGCAATAATGCCGCCCACCTCCAGCCCGATTACTTTTCCGGGGGGAGGCAGCAACGCTAATGTGGAGAGTGCAATAGTGCTCTCTTGCACTAGTAAAGCCGAATTTCTGCTTTAAAAAACGGCACCAGGATCGGCTTTTTGCCACCCCTGGAGACCTAGCTGGCGCTGCCCCCTGTGGCAAGCACCTCAGCTCGCCTCATAGGCAGAGCGCCACTGGTTACAATGGACGTCCAAAAGTTTATACACTTGCATATAACATGCAGCTCATTTATAAGCAGTGCATAAATTGCTTACAGACAACCCCACATACATTGGTCCATCCATAAAATATCTCATACAACTGCTGGATTTTGTACTAAGCAAAAACTACTTTAAATTTGAAAACTCAGTCTTACACACAGAGGAGAGGGCCCACTATGGGCTAAAAAGTAGCTCCTGTATATGCAAATGCCTTAATGTGTGAGTATGAGAATGAACATATTTATGGGCACAAGTTATTCAAAAAACATGGAAGTTTGACAGGCGCTATTCCGACGACCTGTTTTTTATATGGACAGGGACAAGCCGACATGTGATCTAAAAGGGTATATAGGCAACCTCAATGCTCTGGACACACCAGTGAAGTTGATGCTGAACTACAGCTCACAGCTAATTAACTTCCTGGATGTCCAGATCTACAAACATAATGGGGGATTACAAACACACATCTACACCAAAGCCATGTATAGAAACGCTATTACTTTACAAAACTCATCACCTGAGACACCTTCTCAATTCACTCCCCAAGTACCAAATGATGAGGGTTAACAAGATTGATAGTGAAGAAATTTTTAGAGAGGTTATCGTGCTAGACTGATTGAAGATACCACCAATATAGTAATGTCCATAAAACGGGAACACCTACTACAAAGTAAACAACAACAATCAAAGGAAAATAATTTGATATTTATTATGTGAGCAAGTACAACCCTCAAAGTAAAGCCACAAAAGAGGCTATACTCAAATATTTGGAAACAGGGACCATGGGTGATGCGTTAAAAATTGAAAGAGAGAATCAGTATGCACTAAGCCAGTATCAGAGAAGCATTAGACACTGAACGAAAAATTGATACAGACAAGCAAGACATTGCTCAACGACCTGTGGCAAAGCACTAGAAGGAAGCAAGACACGATCTGTCCACATTCAGATGCATGCCAATTGATCACATACCAAAACCACCCAGAGATGGTGATATTAATCATTTGTTGTGTGAAGCATTTTGAATACGTGAACTTGATTGTGTCATACCTAAGAGACTGAATGGACAACTAAAACTGAATTGCCTATAACGTAAGCATAACCTCATCTGTATCTTTTCACTCCACAGGAGAGTATATACAAAGTCACAGAACATAATCCAAGATCTGTAAGTAACATATTTTTAATGTTTCATTGTTTTAGTACAAGAACAAAGTAACCTTTTATTTATGCTCACACATACATGAAAAGGACATTCACAGAGGCACAATACTGACACCTGATGGTGGAGAAATGGAATGGCACTTTGTACATAAGACGATTTTTTTTTTGGGAAAAAAACAACTGTATATGGACCTACAACGTCATGCTAATATAATGAAAAATCCAGAAGCACACCAATGTAGTCTTAGTGAAGTCTGTGATTTATTAA
>CM044441.1:73086438-73123735 GCA_024363595.1 Xenopus borealis
AGGTTCACCTCCTTCAAGTCAGCCCCTTCACATAACACACATCTGTGTACATCCATGCTGCCACACCAATCCTCTCTGAGGAGTTCTCCTCTCCTCTGGCCCAGCCCCACCCTACAGTGCAGTGTGTATGCAAATTAACCACACTGACTAGAGTTCAGAAGCTGACTGACAGGAGAAGCAGCCAATCAGAGCTAAGCTTCAGAAACGGCTGCATTTGTGCTCTTCCTGGTGCTGCCAAGAGTGTGTATGATATAAAATAAGGAAGTACAGGAAGTCACTGTAGCGTTTTTTGGGGGTCTGCGACCTCCCCCCACTGGGGGCCCATGATGAAGGGACCCCATCTGCAAAAGGATCGATCTGTGGTGAATATTTCATCAACTGCACATAGGGTTGCCACCTGGCCGGTTTTTTACCGGCCTGACCGGTGTTTTTGATGGCTGATCCCAATGTTATTAATAGGCAAAAACCTAAATATATAGGAAGGCCGGTATTGTTTTTAAAAAAAGGTGGCAACCCTAACTGCACATATTTGGTCAAACATTTATATGGCAAAGCTTGTTATTTCTACATGAACTGTTACATTTTTGAATGTTCTATGAAGTTGAAGAAACCCTTTAATAATAGGATTCTGGGTTTTTCATCAGCAACTTGTTTATTAAAATACAGTGCATGAAAAAAACATGACTATGACTGTACAATTTAGTCTCCTCTCTTTGTAGAGCTGGTCCCACCAATCTGCTTCTTTTTCTATGACAAACGTTATTAACATCAATTATCAAAACACTTAGCCTCAGTCGCAATATGCTCTTAATTTCCTATCTTTGCCTTCCAGATTTAGTATAGTATTTATATTCATTAAATGTAGCTTCTGTCCCAACAGACTCTATATTAAGCCACATAGGGTGATTCTTAGTGCTTCTACATTTACTCATTAAACACCTAAAAATTAATAGGACTAAAAATGTCATGTTTTATTTACTGAACTATTATTGCACCAGCCTAAAGTTTCAGCTTCTCAATAGCAGCAATGATCTAAGACTTCAAACTTGTCACAGGGGGTCACCATCTTGGAAAGTGTCTGACACTCACATGCTCAGTGGGCTCTGAGCAGCTGTTGAGAAGCTAAGCTTAGGGATCATCACTAATTATCCAGCAGAAAATTAGGTTGGTCTGTCATATAAGCTGATGCTACAGGGCTGCTTATTAAATTCTGGTAGCACTGGTTTCTGTGCTGTCATGTAGTAATTATCTGTATTGGTTACTAATAAGCCTTATATTATGACATTTCTATAATGTACAACATTTCTAGCTACTTCTTTAGTTTAACTTTCCTAAATAAAAAAAATAGTAACAATTTAATATCATCTTAAATGATAACCATTTCTGTTCTGTATTTTTGGCAGAAAACATAATGCCCCAATCTATGCTCTGAATGGCAGCCCCCAATGCACTAACATTAGCTTTTCTGAAATTCATGGTTTTTGTTGTCCCTGTGTATATTGATGGGTGAAATTCCCAAAAAATGCTTTGAAGTCAATGGGAGCATTGTAATGTTAGGCTGTATGCATTAGTATTAGTTTAGCTGTTATGTGCTGCCACCTAGTGACCCTTTTTAGGATAGCTGCCCATATGTTAATTAGACTTATCATTCAAGGTTAAGCCTTCCGCCTAAAGTTCACAGGAAGTAGAGGAGAATCCATTTTGAGCACACACAGGCAGCTCACAAGCAGAGGGACAGACCTCCTTAGGATTCTTCACTTTTACACAGGCCCTGGTTACATAACTGTTTGTAAGTAAGATGATATGTTTCCTGTATGTGTTTACATGTGTTTATGCTGTACAGGTTGTGATGCAATGTTATTATGTTGTTTTACAGTTTTACAAAGAACTCTTATATAAGGATAAAGCATTCAAGTTTATTCAACTCACAGAGCAGTCTGAGCATTCTTTGCAGAGTCTTATGTGGAGTGTGTTAAGCTGGCTGGTTAACCTATATTACGCAAGGCACAGTATAGTGTGAAAACAGTACACACGACAATATTTATATGCACAACTACTGTATTTTGTCCAAATGCAAAGTCAATGGGCGTCTGATAAAATTTGACACGCTACTAATTATTTTTGTTGCAGCGAATTTTCATGCCTGGTGAATTTATCACTACCAGTGTATAATTGTTTTTTCCACTAGACAGTAAATTATATCACTCTATGGTCAATATTACCCAGGGGTTCAATTACGTTCACATTTACCATTCATTCTGAGTCATCTGATCCAGTAGAGCATTTTTGTCTGGTTGGCTCCTCAACAATTTTCCATAAAATTGACATGCAACAGGTTTATAAACATGTTCCCATTAACTGACCTGGCAGTACTGTTGCTCCAGACAATATATGGGCGATTAAAATCCCCAATTATCATGACTTTGCCCAAACAAGCAGCCTTTTCCATTTGCATCAGGAGCTTAGCCTCCTCCTCACTTACATTGGGTAGTCTATTAGGGGGTCTATATAATATGCCTATTTGCAATCAGTGATGCGCTCCACCCATAAGACTTCCGCCCCCTCATTTTCTAACATCACCACCTCCTTTATATTAGCTTTTGAATCCTGTCTAACAAACAGACATACCCCTCCTACTTTTCTATTGCCCTGTAGCTCAGAAACAAAGTATAGTTGCTGATACTGCCCAGTCATGCGACTCATTCAGCCATGTTTTGGTCACACTTATCACATCATATTTTCCCTCCAGCACTTCCAGCTCTCCCATTTTACCACTCAGACTCCTTGCATTTGCAAACATACATTTAATACTGGTAACATAATGAACATATGACCTGCACCTGACCCTAACCCGCCTTCCCTCCACCCAATGCCCTGAGCCTGATTTCCGGCTTCCAATTATAGACACAAGCCGGCCAGCCAATGATACCGCGAGCAGGCGGTATCTGGAAGGCCCACACATCACTAATGTGGTCCTCCCTTTTTTTAACAGTACCCCCAACCAAATCTAGTCCCCAATTTTCCCTTCCTATTCCCACTTCCTCATCAAACCTGTGGTCCACTGAATCCTTTACTGAACCTTCCCCCCCCCCACGCCTAGTTTAAAATCTCCTCCAACCCTCTAGCTATCTTCTCCCCCAAAACTGCTGCACCATCATCATTGAGGTGCAGCCAATCCATAGCAAAGAGTCTGTAGCCTATTGAGAAATCAACCCAGTTCTCAGCCAAGAATTAATCTCACTGCTTGTGGCATAGGTAATATATCTGAAAAGTCTGGAAGTCCTTGCCCTCAACTTTACACCTAGTTTTTTAAAATCGTGCTTGAGGACTTCACCACCTCCTCTAACTTTGTCATTGGTAGAGGAGAAATATACCAGTAAACCCACTTGCACTCATATTTACACTGGGTACAAAGTGCAATTCTTCAAAAATGCCTTTTTGGTTTTAAACACTATATTGGCTAAAAACCGGGTAATCCTAAATAGAAAATTGTTATTTTAAGATATAAAGGTTGGCATCTGGGATCCTACGATTCATAGTCACACAAAAAAACCAAACAAATCATACGTTAGGTCACATGAGCCAACTAATGGATAAAGTGCCTGATTATTGTGTACACGTTGTGTTGCTGTGCACTTATCTGTAATCAGTGGAGTAACATCCATGCAATCTGGTATATTAGGTTTGTAATCTATTAATGGCTATCCAGCAGGCCCGGACTGACAATGTACGTGTTCGGGCAAATGCCCGTGGGGCCACTGTACATTTTATATAAGTGGGCATTTCCCAAACTATAGATAAATTAGATTAGAAAGTCCTTTCAATGAATCTGGAGGGCTTTAGGACCGCTCTTTGATCCAATCTCCGTGCACTGCCCCTCCCACTCCTCTCCCTTCTAGAGCTGCTGCCGTGCAGAGGTGTGACTGGTCTTTGATTGTTGCAGGACATGACTCCTGGCAGGCCCCCTCCTCCGCAGCCCCTGTTAATAACCTCACAGGACCTTCCTGGGCCTCGGGCACCTGTTTCCATGGCAATGCAGGACGCTATCCAGGGGCAGTGCGAATACTCCTCCCCATGGTACCTCATGCTCTGCCTTTCCCACTCGTGTGTGTCGGTGTGTGTCGGTGGGTGTGTGGGTGTGTGTCAGTGTGTGTGTGTATGTGTATCAGTATGCGTGTCAGTGTGTGTGTGTGTGCGTGCGTGTCGGTGTGTATGCGTGCGTGTCGGTGTGTGTGCGTGCGTGTGTGTGTGTGCGTGCGTGTCGGTGTGCGTGTGTGTGCGTGCGTGTCGGTGTGCGTGTGTGTGCGTGTGTGTGCGTGTCGGTGTGTGTGTGTGCGTGTAAGTGTGTGTGTGAGAGAGTGCTGCATATGGAAATTGTATTTGCATATGAAAATTAAGGGAAGACAGGGAGCATTTTTAGTTCCTTTTTGTATCACAAAAAGTCACATGATTTAAAGGATTTGGATTCAGTTTGGCCAGGCACATGGATTTGGCCAATTCCAAATCCTGCTGAAAAAGGCAAAATCCTACCTAAATACTGTAATAAAATTAATCAGACGATACAATTCAGGATGGCCTATATTAACAAAACATTTTTCAAAAGCAGAATACATGGAATGCTTCCAGCAGCTCAAGTTTAATTGTATCAAAAGAAGACATTATACTGTTCACAAATAAATACATCTGAAACTATGGTATAGTATATAGTATGGTAGTATAAATTCAACTATGTGATAGATTAACCTATTATAAGTACCCATTCAGATACTTAAGGCGAATTATGCATTTTCTGATTGCTGATAATAATTATATGATAATAATTCAGGATGGTATCAAGGTTGGTAAAAAAAAACATGCTTTAAAGGCTGTAAAGTTCGCTGGGACATTTGAAACTTTCATCAGGAAGCCAATAAAGCATCCAAAAAAAGCGATAATTCTAATTATATAATTACTGATGCATGGGTTACTCACGAGAAAATTCAAAAGAAACTAGAACATGTAAACAAAGGTCTGGGATCAGATGGTATTGATCTCAGGGTACTAAACGTGCTTAGATCTGTGACTGCCAACCTCTTTATTTAAATGTTCAGGATTGATTGAGGTCTGGCATGGTGTCAAGAGACTGGTGAATTACTAATGTAATGGCACTGTTCAAAAAGTGATCCCATTCTCAGCCTGAGAACTATAGACCTGTTAGTCTGACTTAAAGGGAAACTGTCATGGGAAAACGTTTTTTTTTTTTTTAGATATCAGTTAATAGTGCTGCTGCAGCAGACTTCTGCACTGAAATCCATTTCTCAAAAGAGAAAACAGATTTTTTTGTATTCAGTTTTGAAATCTGACAAGGTGCTAGCCATTTTGTCAATTTCCCAGCTGCCCCTGGTCATGTGACTTGTGCCAGCACTTTAGGAGGGAACTGTTTTCTGGCAGGCTAATGTTTTTCCTTCTCAATGTAATTGAATAGTACGCAGTGGGACATGGGTTATACTATTGAGTGCTGTTCTTAGATCTATGAGGCAGCTGTTATCTTGTGTTAGGGAGCTGTTATCTTGTTACTTTCTCATTGTTCTTTTGTTAGGCTGATGGGTGGGGGAAAGGGAGGGGGTGATATCACTTCAACTTGCAGTACAGCAGTAAAGAGTGATTGAAGTTTATCAGACCACAAGTCATATGACTTGGGGCAGCTGGGAAATTGACAAAATGTCCAGCCCCATGTCAGATTTCAAAATGAAATATAAAAAAATATGTTTGCTCTTTGGAGAAATGGATTTCAGTGCAAAATTCTTTTTGTTGATGTTGGCTTGGTGATCACACAAAAAATTAGGCATTTTAGTTTGCCCTAAAATTCTCAATCTCTCTCTCTGCTCTCTCCCTGCTATCCGAGATAATTCCAGTTTGAACTGAGACATCAAACAGCAAATAAAACCCAAAAAGTAATCTTTTAAAAGTATGCCAGAATACTGATGAAACTCTTCAATGGGATAAGAAGGCATTCAGGTAATTATCTCAAATGCATTATATGAAGGGTCAGACTGGAGTAATGGGGGCCCACCAGGACTGCCACATGAAGGCTCCTCCAGGCAGTCACCAGGGCCCCCTTCCAGGTTCCCTAGGCACGTGCTCCACTGGGCCTTGCTGAGCCCAGGCCCCTCCTGGGTACAACCAGCTTGGTTAGGCTCCAGGAGCCAAAGGCAAAGATCCACCCTTTCACAATCACTATACCAAGGTGTGACAGGATGTGGACACAGCACTTCCTGGCCAATAGCACAACTATGCAAATTACCTCTAGCTACATGGGCTTCTGCCCAGCATCTAAGAAGTTCATGAAGTGTAGGAAATTAAAGCCATAAAGGCATTGTTAACTCTGAGTCCCTATACATACTGTATGTCTCTCTTTAATCAGGAGTCAGGTGTCAGATTTAGATAAAATATTTTTTGATGGGTATCACTTTCCTAGAAGATGTACTAGAGCTCACTCAAGTAACAGACTCAAGTAACAGACTCAAGTAACAGACTCCAGCACAAGCAAAATCTAAAAAAAAAAACTGACTTTGGCACAAATCCTGCAGAAAGGCCATAATTACACCATAATGAGCCCCCTACCAAAGACTATTAGATCTGTCAATCAAAATCTGTCTTACAACTTCTGCACAAAGACAGAATGAAGATAGACAAATGCTTGAGATAGTAACTTGATTATTTAAGAGTACATCATTTTCAATTAAATATATTTAGAAAATGCCTTATTTCAGTATAAGGAAGCATACATTAACTGTTAATTTTTGTGATAGTTTAGTAGTATAACTATGCTTAATAGATGAAATTATGATTAATTTGTTTTGAAAATTATGTTAAAGGGATACTTTCATGGGAAAACATGTTTTTTTCAAAATGCATCAGTTAATTGTGCTACTCCAGAGCAAACAGAGTTTTTTATATTCAATTTTGAAATCGGACATGGGCTAGACATATTGTCAGTTTCCCAGCTGTCCCCAGTCATGGGACTTGTGCCTGCACTTTAGGCTGGAACTACTTTGTGGCAGGTTTAGTTTTACCAGTGCAGGGCAACACTGCATTATATTTTTATTACTTTAAAACAATTTAATTTTTTGATGTTACTGTTCCTTTAATGTAATTGAATCAGTCTCAGTGGGACTTAGCTTTTACTACTGAGTGTTGTTCTTACATCTACCAGGGAGCTGTTATCTTGTGTTAGGGAGCTGCTATCTGTTTACTTTCCCAGTGTTCTTTTGTTAGGCTGGGGACAGACAGGGAGATTCGGGGAGATTCAGTCGCCTGGCGTTTAATAGCAGGCGACAATCTCCCCGCACGTCCTTCTCCCTGTCCGTCGCTAGTTTAAATGTAAAAGCGTCGGCTCTGTGCACACGCGGTGCAGCGATTTCCGGAATCGCCCGAAGTTTCCTCACAAAGTAACTTCGGGCGATTCCGGAAATCGCCGCACCGCGTGTGCACAGAGCCGACGCTTTTACATTTCAACTAGCGACGGACTGGGAGAAGGACGTGCGGGGAGATTGTCGCCTGCTATTAAACGCCAGGCGACTGAATCTCCCCGTCTGTCCCTAGCCTTAGGCTGCTGGGGAGGAAAGGAGGGGGTGATGTCATTCCAACTTGCAGTACAGCAGTAAAGAGGGACTTAAGTTTATCAGAGCACAAGTCACATGACTGGGGGCAGCTGGGAAACTGACAATATGTCTAGCTTCATGTCAGATGTCAAAATTGAATATAAAAAATCTGTTTGCTCTTTTGAAAAATGGATTTCAGTGCAGAATTCTGCTGGAGCAGCACTATTAACTGATGTGTTTTGAAAAAAAAACATGTTTTCCCGTGAAAGTATCCCTTTAAGCATCTGATGCTAGGAATTCCAACTTGTGGCTTTCCAACCGCCATCTTTTTAAAAAAACAATTGGTTGAAAAAAAAAAAACTAGTGGAGGACCACAGGTTGTCTTAAAAATGCCCAGGAACTTTTGAAGCAAATGAGCATTTTTTAGAGCCCTGATATGCTAAATTCATGACTGACAGCCCATGTTGCCTATGAGGTTCTGCAAGCAACCCAGGGCGTAGCAGATCACTTAAACAGTAAAACAATGAAAGATAAGTTGCTCTGGTGTAGTAAAAATATGACTGCCAGTCCAACCTTTCCTGGAGGTGATTTTCAGACTTAATTTTTATAATAAATAACTATGTTACCCAAAAAGTTATGCGTCTGTTGACAGGTTATATCCTAAATGAAAAAAAATGTTTGAATTTTCAGCTTAATTAGGTTCCCAGGAGAATATCTAGCAGCTGAGTAAATACAGCTACACAAAGCCATTTCACAGCCTATACATATGGCCTGACATTGATCTGCCCAGTTGCCCCACCCCAAATACAAAATATTGTGTGTTGTATATATAGCCAGGGGCAAGCTCCACTCACCTTTCTGCCTGCTGAAAGCCGAGTACAAAGACAGTGAGAGAAAGATGCAGAAGCAGGAGGCAAGCAGAGTCAGGAACATGCCATTGCGGAGCCTCATCTCCTCCTCAGACAGGGTGGGGGTGGCTGCATGTCCAGGACAATGTTGGGGGGGAGTCTGGCTTATCCTTCCTCCTTTACGTCACTTGCCCTCAAAAATAACGAAGTGAGGAGAGAGATACACACTGATAGAGAGAAATGAAAACCAATCATACAGTCTTGAGAGGGCACAGAGAACACTGAAGCTCAATTACTTCCGGGAAGTGGGTTCTGAAACAGAGGATTACAAATTCTGGGGTTGGAGGAATGCAAGATTGGGATGTGCATGTGACTTACCCTCCTTGGAAGAGAGTGTGTGTGTATGAATCAGATGAAACAGATTACAGTAGTGCCCAGATTTTACGTTTTCCTGGATTTTACATTTTTTCCCACAGCCCCTTCATGTTCTAATGCATTTCAGTGGGAGCGTTTCCCAGGTTTTGTTTTCCAGGATTTTACACCACTTTATCTCCCTTGTCACTTGCCAATCACTATTTTTTCAGCAAAAAAACTTAGTGTTTAGAATTGTGACATTTTTAGGTTGATGTGGGTGCAATCTTATAGGCCTGGGGCACAAGACTCAGTCCAGAGAGGCAATCTGTGCTGAAGGAGTAGTAAGGGACCTGGGCACAAAACCGTGAGTGCCACACAGGGGCCGAAACCAGACAGCTGAAATACGCAGGCCCCTACGTGGGCAGTAGCTTTCTCTTCTTTTTCGCATCCAGAACCTTTGTGTCAGCTCCGGTATGAACACATTTGGCTGATTTTGCCACGAGAATGCACTCAAGTTTTTTCAGCAAAACCAGCTAAATGTGTTAGCAGTGGAGCAAACACAGCAGTACCAGATGAGAAAAGAAGAGGTTACTGTCAGCAGGCTGATTTCGGCTCTGTGTGTCACTAGCCAAAGGAAAGCTGTCTCTGTGCTTAAGGAGCAGGTTAGACAAAAGACTATTAACTGTTAAAGGGGGGGGGCAAGCTTTTCTGGAGGACAAGGGAGCCAGGACAGTAGTCTGGAGAGGCAAACTGTGCAGAAGCATTAATAAGAGACTAGGGCACAAGACTGTAAGTGAGAAAAGGAAGCTGCAGCTGTGCTGGAGAAGGAGGGGCAGGCAGTACACGATATGGTCGGAAGCTGCCTGGAGATGCAAACTGTGATGAAGGAGGAGTAAGGCACAAGATTGTGAAAGCTGTGTTGGAGAAGGCTGGAGTGGGCAAAGACAGAAGACAGTCCAGAGAGCTGTGCTCAAATTTCTGTACTGGAACTCCGTAAACTATCTGTTTCAAATAAAAAATCATTCTTGCATATTTATGCATCCTTAACACATTTCTCAAATTTTTAAGTTTTCCTGGCTTTTACAACATTTTTCCACAGTCCCTTCAGGGGGCATATTTGCTAAAAGGCGACATTACTAATGCTGGTGATGATTAGCCAGCGTTACCAGTTTCAGTCACTTCACCAATTTAATAACGGGCACAGCTTCACAATTAGCATTGTCTGAGCGACTTTTCACCTTGCGAAGTGTTGTGATGCCTGCGAAGCCATCACTGGTGAATTTTCACCTCTTAGAAAATTTACCCCTTGGTCTGTAGAGTCGTTTATAGCACATTCACAGTTTATATAGTTGTGTTATATAGTTATATAGTTATGTGTATATTATATATATATATATATATATATATATATATATATATATATATAGTCTTTGTGGTGTATGCACTCTTACCAGATGGTGAAGCAAATCCGGGTGCGTTGGTCAAATATAGTTTATCCAAGATGATTGAGGGACCCGCACACCTATCTCAAGTGAAATAAACGTGTTACTTTATTTTCAGTTGCATTTCCAACGTTTCGGCCCACATTAGGGCCTTTATCAAGGATATATATATATAAGTCCAAGGGATGCCAGCACTCTCGATAAAGTTGCTTGAATTTGCCTGGGTGCAGTGCCAGTGAATTATCCATAACTCCTACAAAAAGGTCCGCACTCTCAGGACTTATAAAAATCATAATATTTATTATAAATGACTAACGTTTCGGATAGGTCTTTGAGAAAGGCTAGGGACCTAGCCGAAACGTTAGTCATTTATAATACATATTATGATTTTTATAAATCCTGAGTGCGGACCTTTTTGTAGGAGATAGCATTATATATATATATATATATATATATTTGCCAAAAATAAATAAACCACTGCCTGGTGGTTTATGTATTATTGTGTATTGATGGGTCATGTGATATATTTTGAGGCCAGGGTGGAGTATAGTTTCACATCTGTGCCTATCTGGTATAATCACTGCAGAAAAAGCCCTGATACAGCAGGGACCTTTGTAGTTCAGTTGGCAAGAGAGAAAATTGTTTAAATTGGTGATTCACCTTTAAGTTACCTTTTAGAGTGTTATAGAATGGGCAATTCTAAGCAAGTTTTCAATTGGTCTTCATTGTTTCTCTTTTATAGTTTTAGAATGATTTGCATTTTTACGTAACCGTTTTGAAATGGTGGTCACTAACCCCACCTAGAAAAACAAATGCTTGTAAGGCTTCAAATGTATTGTTAATGTTTTATTACTCATCTTTCTATTAAGATCCTCCCTTATTCATATTCCAGTCTCTTATTCAAATCAATATATGGTTGCTAGGGTAATTTGGACCCAAGTCACCAGATTGTTGAACTCAAAAACTCCAAAAAATTAAAACCAATTTAAAATTGTATCAAAATATCACTCTCTACATAAAGGGTCCCCAACCTTTTTCTTTTTACACGTGAACCAAATTCAAATGTGAATAGAGTTGGGGAGCAACACAAGCATGAAAAAAATTCCCGGGGAGCCAAATAAAGGATATTTAGTTGCCCTATATGGATTGGCAGTCTACAGTAAGCTCTGGTTGACAGTACACTTGGTTTTTATGCAATTAAAACTTGCCTGCAAGAAAGAAGTAAATAATAAGCACCTTCTTTGAGGTCACTGGGAACAACATACAAAGAGTTATATATATATATATAGAGACAAATACAAGAGGTCCTCTGCACTCATCCCATTATCAATATATTAAAGACATTTTGTGCATACAGCTATTAAAAAATGCCTTACCCTTTAAACAAAACAGGGATTGTTTGTCCATATATTGCAATATATTTAAGCTGGCCAACTATGTCAAAGTCATCCCATATCTGGCCAGTCCAAATTGCATCTGATTCATTAAGAATTCTATTGCTTCTCTTCAAAGCTGATTGGTTACCACATGTCTATTGCTGCCTTGGAGCCCCTGGGCTACCAAGTGCCTGCTTATTCCCCGCTTCTGCTTGTTGCCTGGGGGCTGGGAAATGATTGGTGTCAAGATAACTTTGAACTATGCCGCCCAGCCTCGTCCATAAGGAGCACTGGAGAATCAAAGCTCGCCGGTGCTTTAGTGCTCTAGTAAAGGTAATTCTAAAACAACTTGACTTGCTGCATAATCATTGAAGACGTTTCACTACTCATCCGAGCAGCTTCTTTAGTTCAACTGACTGGTATTGGAAATCCTAGGCAAATAAACTCTTCCACTAATCCAATCACAATGGCACATTGTAACTCTTCAGATTGGTGACATCTGAAACGCAGAGAGGTTGTGAATGCTTTGTAGTTACTATGATAGGATTATCAAGGTGTCATGCAACTCCTAGAAGCAAGTGTTACTCTCACAATTGGAAACAATGCCAAATAAAAGAACCATGACCTGTTATGTTAGGGTTTATCAATCAACAACTAGCACAGGAAGCTATTGGAAATATATAAGAAAATAAATGGTCTAGTTTACCTCCACTTTTTGGTCTAAGTACTGAAGCTGGGTTAGAAATCCTGGACTAGAAGTAAGGAGAGGAGATCTTAAAGAACTGGCCTTTCGACTTAACACAAAATATTGTATACAGACGGCGAACAATATACAGATTTTTCAGTGTAGAGGGTAATTAGCAGATGTGAAATTGGAAGTTCACCTGTGTAGTAAATTCAAAGGAATTCAAAGACTGGTGTTCAACAATAGTCTATGTAATTGTTGCTGAACTACAAATACTTCTATGTTTTCAAGAGTTAATGCATGCTATAGTTCAGTAACATCAGGGTCAAAATTGCACAATAAAATGCTTCCTCTACTCTACAGGACTAAAAACCTCAAGAGTATTGTCCAAAGATAATTCCACTTCCATCCATATAAATCTGGCTCTAAATGTACCTAAAGGTGGTAGCATGAATGTGTTGTAGCACTGATCTTGTTACGTTATATAAATACACAGTGCAGCAAAGATCAAGGTGCAACCAGGAGTCATCCAATCTATGTTGCTGCTATTCTTGTACCTTTTAGTATGTTATAGAATGTCCAACTCTAAGCAACTTTATTATTTTCTATAGTTTTTGAATTATTTGCATTTTTCTACTGACTCCTTCATGCTTTCAAATGGGGGTCAAAGACCCTATCTATAAAATGAATGCTCCATAAAGCCACTTTCTATTACTCGTGTTTCTATTCAGGCCCTCTCCTATCCATATTCTTATTCAAATCAATGCATAGTTGCTAGGGTAAATTGTACCCATAGGAAGCAGATTGCTGAAATTGCAAACTGGAGAACTGCTGAGTAAAAAGCTGAATAACTCAAAAAACACAAATAATAGAAAAGGAAGCAATTGCAAAGTCTCTCTCACATATCACTCTCTACATATTACTAAAAGTTAATAAAAACATCACTCACTCCTTTAACACCTATGTGCTTTGCATTAAAGGCCATGCAGAAATCTGGATGGGCCCCCATCCCCCTAAGGGGGCTTCAATGTCAGTCTAGCGATGCAATTGTGTCTGGCCCAGCTTTTTACCTGATCTTCACAGGTCCAGGCAGCTTCACATCATCTAAAGTAGGGCCCGATTTCCAGCCCCCAGCGCCCACCCACTCACTACCTGCTGCATAGCCTTTGCAATCCTGGGACCTACCAAGGACCATCCTGTACACGGAAACAGTGCCTTTTCTATGCACATTTACACACGCATAACTGCATTTACACACACTACACATTATACCAAAATTAGTTTTCTTTTGCTTTGCTTTTCTGGCTTTCTTTCTTTTGCACACTTATGTACACACACACACATATATATATACACACACACACATTTACACACTTTTTAGAGCTATACACACATGCATACACAAATATACTTTTTTTTTTTTTTATTTAGTTCTGCTGCCTATTGTTTTCCCCCTAAAACAATTGCTTTCACAGTGTAGCTATTGGGTCTAGTATTCTGACTGCTAACCACACTGTCGAATTTTGTTATTTCATTGATTTGCCTAATTTTATTTGATTTTTGTGCATTGTTGTTCCTTTTTTTTTTTTTACATTACCCATTTTGTATTTGTCAGAATGTGTACTTTCCAAATTTATATGGTGTTTTGGGAATCTTTTACGGGCTCTTATGGTACATTATACGTAGTCAGTGGGCAACCATGAAAATTCATGTGGGCTATTTTCATTTTGGATCTGTATATGCCACCTGCTTTGATATTATATATATATATATATATATATATATATATATATATACACATACATTTTTTGAGGTGAGCACCCAGGCATTTTTTCATATATTTTTTGTCGTGAGTGCCGACATTCTCCATATATCAAAAAATTGATACTATAAGCCAAGAAAAAAGAGGCACTCACAGGACTTACGAAAAAACAATGTTGTTTAATGTGGGCAAAAAAAGTCTGACGTTTCAGCTGGGGCACCAGACTTTTTCAAAGTGAAACCACACTCTAAAAAAACAGTATAAATACATGGAACGGCCAGAAAAAAGAGGAGTGACAAACAGGGTGAAGTGAGCTGTGATAGGTGAACCACTTAATTCCAATCAACCACTTACATGTCAAGAACAATAATCAGTTAACCTGTGTGTCTGTTATTCAACTTATGTTTGTGAAAATATATTTTTATTAATTAGCCACAGTGTTGTGAAAAAATAATCGTGTTGGTGAATATAAAAACGACAAATAAATAAATTAACATTAAGGTCGTGTTATTCACGAGCATTCCATTGCCCATAGCCATTAACTCCCATACACATGCTGCAGGTTAAAGCTCCCCGCAGAGGTGCTTTTATTGTATTACTAAATAATAAAAGGTTTTTTCTTGCAAAGTAAAATCTTTGTCTCTATAAAATGTTACATTCTGTCCACTCTGTCGTGACATCCTGCATAATTGTGGTAATGTACTACAGACCTTGCGTGTCGCAATGTTGTACTAAATAACAGAAGCAGAAGTGATGAGGATGAGCTTATTGAACTAGTCAAATAACAAAGACAGTGGTGATATTTCTGACACCGGAGAATTGGAGGATTCGAGGCGCTGTAAGTACAACTGTCGGTTTTCCTATGATTATATAGAACGACCAGAAATATCCACTAATGATAGCTAAAGGTAGCGTGGCCCAGGAGCTAATAAATTAGACCTTACGTTAGGCAATGCACCTTTAAATATTCA
This sequence comes from Xenopus borealis, assembly GCA_024363595.1. Lineage (NCBI taxonomy): Eukaryota > Metazoa > Chordata > Amphibia > Anura > Pipidae > Xenopus > Xenopus borealis. The sequence continues at coordinate 73,101,460 of CM044441.1, forward strand.
AATTTCACAACAATACATGATGACGTCATGTGCGTCGACATTAAAAATCCGGAATAGGTGCAGCAATCCTATAGAGCGGGCATCTGTGTGCAGGAAGATGGACAGTCTGCTTTGGTATATCTATGCATATTGGGCATAAAACTGTTCAGTAGGCCCTTGGTGTTCATATTTAGGCTGTTTTACCATTGTATGGAATAAATTAGGTGAGATATGCAGCAAATTGCAGTATTTTTAAGTGTTTTTCAGAAATTTCATAAAAATCACTGATTTTAGCATAGCTTTGCAGTTGGCTAGTTTGGAGTAAAAATACATACTTACTAATTTTGTATTAGTCAAAATGTGTGCTTTCCAAAAATATTTGTTTTCAGGGGTCACCCTAATGTTTTATCCCACATAAAACTGGCAGTGTTTACAAATTAGTATAAAAATAAGCCATCAAATAAGTATGATATATGTACTTCAATAAACCTATGTAGATTAAATATGAAATGTATCAATGTAAATGCATTGATTTTGCAGTATCTGTAATTACAGAAATTATAGCTCAAATTGGGTGTCTATTTTGCGGCCACTATATGCCACATACTTAGTTAAACCTTTATACATAAATTGGACATCAAACTGTTCAGCGGACCACAGGCATTCATATTTAGTGTATTTAATCTTGGTATCTAATAGTATGAGGGAGAAAAGATGCTACAAGTTGAAGGTTTTGAAGTCATTTTTCAAATTTTTTTATAAAGAATTACAAACGTTATTTACCCCATTTGGATACATCATAATCTGTTCTTTCCAATAATGTGTAGTTTTATTGGGTAAACCTACTATTAGTGGAATGTTTGGCCTTAAAATCAGAAATATGCAGTTTTTTGGAGCAGCCTTTTTGAAACTTGGGAACATAGGGAAGGCAGAGTATGGCACACACAGGGAGGATTTGGCAGGTTGAGTATGGCACACACAGGGAGCATAGTAAAGGCAGAGTATGGCACACACAGGGCTCATAGGAAAAGCAGAGTATGGTACACACAGGGAGCATATGGAAGGAAGAACAGAGCAGGAGAAAGGGAAAGCTATCAGGACCACACTAAGATGTGCTACATAACAGTAACACTGGTGCCCCTTCAGACGTTTGTATGAGTGTGAACAAGTGAACAATGTGGGCAGTTTCAGTTTGTGTCTGAGATGTGAACAGTACAGGTCTTTAGGGTGCGAAGAATAGAGGTGTTATAGGTGTGATCTATGCAGTGGGATTACATGTGTAAACAATGCATTAGCTTGTATTATAATTTATGTTGTAAACAATGCAGGGGCCAGTTAATTTCTGTAGTGATATCTTTTAAAGCTTACACAGGGTAAGCAGGCACAGCAGGTGTTTCCTTTTGGGAGGCCACAGAAATGGGGGTCTCATGGGCAGCCAGTTGGACAGCACTGGCCTAAATAAAAAGACATTTAGAGATTATCAAAGGTCGAGTTGTTTTTTCCTGAAAAATTCATGTTTTTAAGGTGTAAGGGTACCTGTTAATCCCTGCCAGCGTGCGTCAAAGTCGGCGTGCGTCAAAGTCGGCGCGCGTGCGTGCGTCGTGACGCCATCACGCCTGCGTCCATTTTGGCACCAATTAGGGCCTATTTAAGGAGACTCTGGACGCTAGACCGGTGCCCGATTATAGGTTATCCCTTCGTGATTCCTGGGTGTGCTGTTGCTGATATTTCTGTGGATTTCTGTGTTTGACCCTGCCTGGCTCCTGGACTTTGAACCTTGTCGTGATCCTCCGTGTTTGACCCTGCCTGGCTCCTGGACTTTGAACCTTGTCGTGATCCTCCATGTTTGACCCTGCCTTGCTCTTGGACTCTGAACCACTGCTGCCTGAACTGACTTTCTTGCCTGGACTCTTGACTACGATTTACTCTTGTTCCCTGCCTGTACCGTGTTGTTGGACTGTTGTTTCCTCCTTGGTCCGCATTCCCCACCAAGCCTGCGGTCCTTATATAAGGGTAGTTTCAGTAAAAACACATTTTTTGAGATTTACTATGTCCAAAGCTGGAAATAGCTTGAATCCGAAAATACTTCAGCTAAAACCTGCTGAAGTCATGTAGAAGTCAATGGCAGAGGTCCATTTAACCATCTGAAGTTGTTTGTAGCCTTCATGATGATTGGGGTTTTTTTTTGGTTTTGTGCTCGAGTTTTTTACATTCAAGTTTTTTCATAAATAAGAAAACTGAAAGTTGTGAGTTTATTTGAGGTATAAAAATCACAAACTCAGCCTTTGAGGTTTAATAATTAAATTCATAGAGACACATATATTAAAAATAAAACGCACATATGACTAGAGACTAAATTAAATGGAAATACATAAACTTAAAAGAAGAGGAAAATCAGTTATGACAAAAATCATTCCCATTGCATGGATGTGATGTCAGTCAGCTGAAAAGCAGCAGAAGTGGCATCATAAAAGGAAACATCAGCTTAGTTTACCCACAATTCCCAAAAAATTTAGAGAGGGCCATCATATATTGTGAAACTAGCCCTCTATCCATTTTTTGGGACATATATCCCATTTTAACTGATATGGAGTCTACTCTAAAAAGCACTCCACCACCCTTGAAAGCTGGACACAACTAAACGAGTTGGGAACTTATTTATAGTTAAATTAAACTGGATTGAAAAAAGACCAAAGTGTATCAGGTTCAACCCCTCCACATGAAACCCAGTATCCACACACACTCACACTGACCCCTACATACCCTCACAAATTGTATATACCCATATCAATACTAACCTTGGATATTATGCTTGTCAGAGAAATCATTCACACCACTCTTAAAACCATTAACAGAATCAGCCATCACAACATTCCACAACCTCACTGCCCTCACTGTGAAGAACCACCTACACTGCTTCAAATGAAAGTCATTTTCCTCTAGTCTGAAGGGGTGGCCTCTGGTGCGGTGATCCTCTTTATGAGTAAAAAGGCCCCTGCTATTTGTCCATAATGTTCTCTAATGTAATGTAAATTGTAATCAAGTCCCCTTGAAAGCGCCTTTTTTCCAGAGAAAACAGTCTACCATCATAATTTAAGTATTCAAATCCCCCTAACAAGTTTGGTTGCATGTCTTTGCACTCTCTCCAGCTTATTTATATCCTTCTTAAGGACAGGAGCCCAAAACTGCACTACATTACTTGCTTTAGTGGACACAGAATGACCGGAGTTAGACAACTACAAAAACCCATTGACCAGTTAAGGAAACTTCCCATCACACTGCCATTTAGGGGCAGTTAAAAAAAAGCACAAATTCGACCATCAAATTTTTTTAAAGTGTTTTTTCATTCGAAAACGGACCATTTTCGATCGAATGAAAAACGTTCGAATGCATCGAAGAGACAGTACTTCAATTTTTGAATGGTTTAATTTTAAAATTCAAATCAAATTTTTTTTTGGCCTATTCAAAGTACCCAAAAATTACTTTGGAATTCAAAATTTTTTAATTTGAATTTTCACTTTGACCCTTAGTAAATCTGCCCCTTAGTGTATAGTTTGCATTTACTGTATATTATTTTTGCCAATATTCATAAGATTGCATTCATCAACATTGAACCTCATTTTCCAGTTTGCTGTCCACTTTTCCAATTTAGTCAAATCACTTTGCAAATTGGCAGCATCCTGCATAGAACAAAATAGTTATTGGCTCTGTAGAAGGGATGTCTTCCATCCTATATTGCACTGTTCAGAATCTGCAGGGAACAGTCTGCAAGAAAGAGGGGATACAATAGGTGATTTAAATGATTTAGCCAAAGAGAAGCTCTGCATGACTAAATAAACAAATGTGAATATGAGGACCATACAGAGGAGTGAGAAAGAATCTCTTTTGCTGTTGGTCAGGAGTGCAATTTAACTTACTCCTTTTTAACTTGCTTTCAAACATGACAGGCCAAAGTGCAGAGTCTCTTCAGAACATACAATTTCCTTCATCCCTCATTTTCTATTTCAACACAATTTATGGCAATTTACAGGCAAGGAGATCATCAAATGGAGAGGAAAAGAATGTTCTCTCAAGGACTGGAAAATTATTAATGGTTTGCCTAAATACAGAATCAAATCTGAATTTGCAAAAAAAAAAAATACATCACGTGTCACACAACTTTTAGTGATCAGATTTGATTCAGCTGAATGCTTTAGTGGCACTTTCATTAATAAAATATCCTGCAAAACAGCTGGGGTGGTGGGGAATTGCAGGCCAACTGCACTGCCTAATACAGACACCTACTGTATCTTATAAATTGGTTGGTGGAAAAGATTTTTATAGTTAACACCAATAACAATTATTATATATTTTTCCATCTTCCTATGTCCTAAATCATATTAAAATTAAATGAATCTGACAAAGTCTCATGGAGATTACACATTTATGATATATATTTATTGCCCACTGTTTTGATTACTTTGGGTAGGTTATATTTAAAGACAGAGAAGCATTAATAAAACAAGGTGCAATGCTTTTGGAGTAAAATACTGATATCTTTTTTACAAGATGAATAGTATATATATGACAGGAATTTTAAGTTATGTAACACCAATAAAATACAGGAGGGGCTGCCATTCTTCTTGGAAAAAGCATGAGTTGCACATAGTGATATTACAAGCTATATAATGGGCAGAAGCAAATGAAGCTGATGTGCCACATATTCTATAATTAATATTTTTTTTTATATAAAATGCTTTTCTAATAAAGAGATTTAGGCAATGTAGAATATTTTTCAGTTGCTTATGGGGTAACAGCAGTATTATCTATCTATACCATCTATATATATCTATGTAACTAGGACAGACTGTATGAAAACACAGGAAATAGAAGTTCAGAGTGCGTAAATCAGCCCTGGGCACTAGGAACATACCATGTGAAGGACGCAGAGGTGTCCTTTCTTTGCGGTGAAACCTGTAAAAGGGTAGCAGATGAAAATATTAATAAATTGATATAAGAAGTAACTTTATTATTTAATTTATCCCTTTGCATTTATGATGTTAAAAAGGACATTAAAGGACATGTAAAGCCTACATTTTCCTACCCTGTATATGAGTTGGGCATATCTTCTGCACCCAAACTGCATCATTTGTACTGCATATGCCCCCTCTGTTTGCCAGCGCCATCACATTTTCCTAAAACAAATAGTAGCTTTCACCTGCCAGCCATTTTCCATCTGATACATTATCATCTGAAAAGAGACATGTATGCTGTAAAGTCCATGTAATGCAGAATGCAGGTTTACACAGGCACAACATACTTTGATAAAAAAAAGTTCTGCTGGGTTTGAGCACTGTAATTATTACACTGAGCTCAGGAGAGGTGGTTAGGAGAAAAAAATAGCATCAGACAGTTTCTATGGGAACCAGTGATGCTCTCTCTTCATTGGCTGTTAGTCTGGAGGGTGTGTTATGTAATCTGAGCTGAGAGGAACTGAGCATGCTCACTGAGACAAGAGCCAAAGGAAATTCCTGAGGGAGGGGGCAGAGTGGTTAAATGTAGTAGAAGGATTTGTAGCTGATTAAGGGGATACTGCAGGTCTGCAGCCTTACTGTTAACCTTTTAACAACCAGTGTGGCAGTTATCCAAAGATAACGTTGTTCATTGATTACATTTTTGTGAAAAGGGTTGACGTCCTTTAATACTAGTTTTTGTGCAAGAAACATAATGGTTGATATAATATATACCAAGTATATATTGTATATGTTTAGCAAATCTGTTCCTCATGAACTAGAATAATTTTTTCATTATAGTTGTTCATCTACCTAACATTTTATTTCCTGGCTGCAGTGATGTGAGTTGCTGAAAGATATTACCTGTGCTAATTGATTTATTACAGCATAATATCAACCTTCTGCAATGCACTACTGACACCACGGTTGCATTGTTGCAGTAGTAATGCATGGAAATGTTAGATTGCTAAAGTACTTGTATATAAATGTTAGATCAGTGCAGGGCCAAATCAGCTGGGCGCCCTTGGCAACCCAGCCAACTAAGTTGCCCCCTCCATGTGCATAAAAAAATGCGTGCTCCTCTATGCACGTACATGCACATGCATAGAGGAGCATGAGTACTAGACAATACTAGAAGCATTTCATAGAGAAGTTGCACTAGCGTTCATTTCTGCCTAGCAAAATTTAAATTCTCTAGGGATCTTGCGCTCAGGTCAGTTTGCATAAGGCAGGAAATTTAAAGTTGTATGGGCGTCTTTATTTCAAATGTTGGTGCAAATACTTACAGTTTCCACTTTTAGCCAGAACCCACAGATTGCTAGTTTAGGCTGGGCACGATGCATATAGGGTAATTTCAGCCAGTAAAAGCTGTGTGCTTTCACGCCTATCATTGCCTCTGTCGGGGCCTGTAAAATCACACATACATACCCCCATGCACATATATGCAGATGGCCCATACACCTATATACATACATATACACACAAATACACCCACATGTAAATAATACATGTATACACATAATACGCACGAATGTAAGACTCTTACGCAGAACACTTAGAACTCAGAACAACTTAGTCTTATTTAGAGTCACCATAAGTGATCCTTTAGTAACCACCAATAGGGTGTAGAGCCATGGTGCTAGCATGTATTAACCCACATGTGTTATCATGGCAGATTACTATATAGGCCTCTGTGAGGACCCTGAGATACTGCTCTCTGGCAGAGTACACTGACCAGGACTGGACTGAGAATCAAAATAGGCCCTGGCATTTCAGGTACACAGAGGCCCAATCAGCCCACATAGAGGCCCAAACAGTCCCCACCAGCCCACTAAATACTGACTTTCTATGGCACCTTATAGCAGCCCATCTGGCATTTGCCCTAACCCACAGATTGCCAGTCCGGGCCTGACACTGACCAACCCCAGAGCTCCAGCTTTGGATATTGAATGATACTGCCTATTTTATACCAAAGGTATCCAGCACTTTAATTGGCAGGGTGCACGTCAAACTGTGTTTTCACCTTCACATCCTTTTCATGAAATCCAAAATGATTTGCAGCACTCCATTGTAGTAGTAAAACCACCTTTATTATAGCATAATTTATGGCACAGCAACGTTTTGGACCTCCTGGTCCTTTCTCAAGCTGACAAGGTATTAAAACCACAGGTTTTTAACTTCCTTAAATACCTTCTACACCAAAAGCCCTCTAGTGGTTAAAATGTATCAAAAGTGATTGCTTTCACACAACAGTATTACAAAGTAGCATTGTCACAAAATAAATTAACTACACATAGGGGCAGATTTACTAAATTAACATGAAGAATTCGAAGTTCGGTCGAATTTGTATTAAATTAGAATTCAAATCTTCGACTATGCAAATTAGGCAAATGCGACCATCGAATATTCGAATGATTCGAACATTCGAAGAAAATTTTATTCGAATATTCAATGGTCGAATAACTTCCCCTTTAAATTTTTATTCGACCACCTACTTCACCAGATCAAAGCTACTGAATTGGGCATCATTGTCTTTGATCGAATATAAATATTCGATCGATCGACTGGAATAATCGAATCGATCAATCAAATTTTTTATATACGATCTATCGAATTGCGGTAAAATCCTTCGAATTCGATAGTTGAATTCGAAGGATTTTACTTCCCCACTATTCCCATGGTCGAATTTTTTTAAATTCGAAATTCGACTAATAGTAAATCTGCCCCATAGTAAATACAACCAGTTTGTTACATAAAACATAGCTGTTTGACTCTATCACCCCCTCTCCTGGACCTATGAATTTGTTGTAAAATTTGGAATCGCAACTGTGAAACCGAGAGTCTTGCATCAAAAAAGTGACTTGCTACCGGATTTTGTCTGACTTTTCTCTTTATATCCGATTTATGCTCTCCTATTCTTTCCTTTGCTTGTCTGGTAGTCTGTCCAACATGCATAAGTCCACAGGGACATTTTATTGCATGAACTACAAATGATGACAGACAAGTATAATATCCTCTTATCTTAAACTTGGTACCCTTGTGCGGATGGTATACAATATCCCCTTTTATGCAGCTATTACAATGCCTACAAGAAAGACAAGGAAAAGTTCAGTTTTTTAGAGCACTTAGTGTGCCTTGTCGTAACATCCTTTCTGTCCCTACAAATGCCCTCCGGGCCGTCCAATTGTGGCAGGGGTACAGTCGGTGTTTAATCTGATTGCAAACTTTTTGGACAGATTGTTACGTCCATATGTCAAAACACAGAAATCATTCATTCTACATCGCATTTCCTTGGAAAGTTAAAAGAAATTGGCTTTGTGAGTGAGGATATGTACCTTGTTACTTTAGATATAGAAAGTTTATATACTAATAATCCCACATCAGGGTGGTATAGAAGCAGTAGAACAGTGTCTCAATAATGATCTTTGTTGGGATGGAGCTCAAAAACGTTTTGTGCTTACTCTTACAAATTACTTTGGAGAAAAATACATTCTACATACAATGCTGTGGGACAGCAATGGGGGTCTAATGTGGCCCCTACCTATGCAAATATTTGTCAATTTTGAAGAAAAATATGTATACTTAAACTCAAAATTTATTCAATACTGTAAATGTTGGTGGCGCTATATAGATGATATTTTCATGCTATGGGAGGGGGCCACGCAATACCTTGGATTCATTTCTTATGGAGTTAAATGAATATTCAGCTTCTTTAAAATTTACATCACATGTGGACTTATTGAAAGTAAATTTTCTTGATGTTTGGGTATATAAAAAGGGAGATAGTCTTGCCACTGATTTATATGTCAAACCCACTGACAAAAATACCCTTCTATTGCATTCTTCATTTCATCCAGCACATGTAAAGAGATCGCTACCTAAATCTTAGTTTGCTCGAGTTAAGAGAATAGTATCAGAGGACGATGTCCTGACCAATAAGCTGAATGAAATGGAGAATAAATTATGTAACAGGGGTTATCCCAGAAAAGCATTGGAGAAATATAAAGGGGAAGTAATGCATTAGACAGTACAAAAAAGATCTAAAAAAAAAGGGAGAGATTGGCATTTGTGAGCAATTATAACACTTTATCAAAAGAAGTGGGTAAAATAATTAATAAACATTGGGACATTTTAAAAGTGTCCTGTCCAGATATACCAGTGTTTCAAAATTTACCTTTATTTAAAAGAGCTCAATCCCTAAAAGACCAGCTTGTTAGAGCTGATGTAGGGACAGAAAATATGTTACGACAAGGCACACTAAGTGCTCTAAAAAACTGGACTTTTCCTTGTCTTTCTTGTAGGCATTTTTATAGCTGCATAAAAGGGGATATTGTATACCATCCGCACAAGGGTACCAAGTTTAAGATAAGAGGATATTATACTTGTCTGTCATCATTTGTCCCTGTGGACTTATGTACTTTGGACAGACTACCAGACAAGCAAAGGAAAGAATAGGAGAGCATAAATCGGATATAAAGAGAAAAGTCAGACAAAATCCGGTAGCAAGTCACTTTTTTGATGCAGGACATTCTGTTTCACAGTTGCGATTCCAAATTTTACAACAAATTCATAGGTCCAGGAGGGCGGGTGATAGAGTCAAACAGCTACTAAAATGTGAGGCTATATGGATTAAAAAACTTGGTACCCTTATGCCTGGAGGTCTAAACAAGGAATACCATAAAGGATTTTGGTGATATATTATAGGATCAATGCAGAAAAAACACAGGCGATGCCAATAGGTCTCAGTTCATTAGTGGTAACAGAATTACAACAATGTTATACTTTTGAATGGAGATCCGATTATCTTAACTACCTAGGAGTTAGGCTCACCAAAACTATGCATGATTTAAATAAACACAACCATTGTACTCGTCTTAGGGCTGGGACAGACAGGGAGATTCGGGGAGATTCTGTCGCCTGCCGATTAATCGCAGGCGACAGAATCTCCCCATCTGTCCCAGCCCTTAAACTGAGAGATTTTGCAGTATAAAATGACATATGTTTCATGGTTGGGACGTGTTGCTGTAGTTAAAATGCTGCGGTTACCAAAAATCCTGTACATTCTCAGAACGATACCTATATTACCTCCAGATATTTTTTTTTTATGTCAATTCAAAGACTAATGCTGGACTTTATCTGGAATGGCAAAAGAAGGTGAGTCGATAAGGATACTTTATTCCGACCAAGGACCTCAGGAGGCCTGGGTTTGCCAAATCTCAGGGAATATAACAAGGCGATAATGTTGGAGGCAATGCTCTATTGGTCAATAACTAAACCTGACAAGCATTGGGTGGCCATTGAAAAACAGGCTGTCTACCCGCTAAATATTGAGGAAATTATCTGGTCTTCAAAAGCGATCAATCCACTCAAGTGTAATTTTACCTTACAAACCATTAAAGATCTACTCCTGATTTGGAGACGTGTCAGGAAACACAAGATGTTTGCTTTTACCACATCTCAATTACAACCAATATCTAGCTTAGAAAAAGTTAAACCGGAAACCTGGAAACAGCAAGGCATCCGAAATATAGCATTGATTATAAATAAGGGTAATATACAATCATTCCCCAACCTAGTGCTGCATTATGGGTTACCCAATGCTGATCATTACAAATACCTACAAGTACGCCACTATCTCTCTACGCAAGCAACCTTCCCTTTGGACAAGAAAACCTGGTTGGAAACTGTTTGCCTCCAAGATAAGCCATTAAAAGGCATGATATCCTCCTTCTATAGGTTGCTGCTTTCGACATATTCAGAGACAAAAAGTAATCAAATGATAGGATGGGAAACTAAACTTCATTTTCAGTTGGAGACGGCTGATTGGGAAAGAGTTATTCAACACGTAAAAAGGGCCACCAGATGTGGCAATCATTTGGAACAGTATACTAAGCTCCTACTTAACTGGTACCTGACTCCACATCAGTTAGCAACAGAAGAAATTCCAGTGGCACACAGGTCTGTATGAATACTTCAAAGATTTATTGTGCGGAGTGCAGATGCATCTGCACTCCGCACAATAAATCTTTGAAGTATTCATACAGACCTGTGTGCCACTGGAATTTCTTCTGTTGCTGCTGTTTGTGAGGTGGCCGAGCCTCTACCTGTGTGCACCAGGCATCTCTACTGATTTTCAGAGTGTGCGAGATCCTGCATCCAGCTCTACTCCACATCAGTTAGCACATATTTACCGTAACACCTCTGCTCTTTGTTGGAGACAATGTGGAGCCATTGGTAATTTACTGCATGTATTTTGGGACTGCCCCAAAATTAAGCCGTTATGGCAGGATATAGAGAGACTCATTACAACCAAGCTAAATATTACAGTAATGCTTACACCAGCTATGACTCTTCTACATATTTTCCCAACAAATCTTGAACGTGGGGAAGAATTTATACTACATCACATTATGTTTGCGGCGAGGGCTTCCATTGCTAGAATGTGGAAGGCAAATACAGCACCAACGTTGCATCAAGTAATTAAAGATGCTCAATACAGCATGTCAATGGAGGAATTATTGGACTGTGATATTAAGCGAGCAACCCAAAATACCACTGTCTGGAGACGCACACAATTACTTGACCTGTGTCGGCAAACCTTATCCATTCAAGGGTCAATGGTCCCATAGGCCTGTTCAGATAGTAGTGAGTAATACTTTGTTGGCTCTTTTTTATTTTTGAGCAACGAAGATCTTGGGTCAATTACAGGATGTGCCTTTTTCTCTTCCTTTTTTTTTTCTTTTTCTCTCTTCCCCCTGTCCTCATCCTCACTAACAATCCTCTTCTCTCTTTCCCAACAGTATTTTTGGTAAATCATAGAGGAAAATGTATGTTGAAGGAAAAAAATGTTGTATACCAAACCTGCTTTACTGTTTTCTTTGGAAAATAATAAAGAATATTTGGAAATAAACAAGGAATACGAATTATACTCTGTTGTAAATTATAGCATCTTGTTATTTTAACGCTGTAGTTTTTGTAATTTAAGGGTTTTAATGAGATATTTATTCTGTTTGCTTTCTAGTGGCTACTAAAGAAAATACGAGTGAAACAACAAAAGCTAAGTTAGCTTTTATGTAACAAACTGGTTGTATTTACTATGTGTAGTTGATTTATTTTGTGACAATGCTACTTTGTAATACTGTTGTGTGAAAGCAATCACTTTTGATACATTTTAACCAGTAGAGGGCTTTTGGTGTAGAAGGTGTTTAAGGAAGTTAAAAAACCTGTGGTTTTAATACTTTGTCAGCTTGAGAAAGGACCAGGAGGTCCGAAATGTTGCTGTGCCATAAATTATGCTATAATAAAGGCGGTTTTACTACTACAAGGGAGTGCTGCAAATCATTTTGGATTTCATGATACTGCCTATTTGACAGGAAATGAGGAGCAAACTGTTAACTTTCAGCTGAGACCATTCAGGTGTGCATACAGTTAGCCAGTTCTCAAAGATTATTACCTGACTCCATCATCCAGGAGTGGATCAATTCTCTGGAAACTCAGGTAGTGAAGCTGATCACATGATTACAGTCAGGTGAGGCTACTCAGGTACACATAGAGTTAGCCAGTTATCAGAGGTTATTCTATGACTCTGCATTAGCTGATCTTTGGCCCTTCAGTTATGCCGACTGAATTGCAACACCAAACTGGGAAAACTTGCAGAGAAGGATCCCAAACATTGTGTTGTATAATGAATATCTGTAATCCATAGAACAGAGGCTTGAAATGCTCCTGCTATGTGTATTAGAAAACAATATGTAAACTCGCCTAGCATCAACTCCATGTCAGTACTTACAAGGAGAACATTAAACTGATAGAATTCCATGCTTAAGTAGGGACCTTAACACAGGAGAATGCATTCATAAGACATTCAGACATAAGTGTATTAGATCCTGCAAGGCAAAGATACAATCACAGCAACATGTGATACATACTTTGGATTAGCTGCTGTTTAGAGCAAGCATACAGTATATCAGAGCCTAACAGCCAGCCCAGGGATGCATTCATAAGGGCTACTGGTTTCAGGAGAGCAATAGCTGCAGCATGTCACCTTACAGAACAAATAGCAGCATTCATTAGGGCTATTGTTCTCAGGTGTACAAATGTCCAGAACTCTGTAGTTCTACATAGGATTGTGTTATCATATTAGGGTGAGAAACCAGCCATGTCTCAGCCTCTGCTGCTGGTTTCAGGTGAGCAAATAGTCAGAGCCTTGGACAATGCAGGTAAGCAAAGGATCAGCTCAGAACACTTCAGAACAAAATATGATTATGTTCCTTACCTGTTGCTCCTTATGCCAGGCTGTAAGCAGGTCTCCAAAAGCCACATATTGCAGGACACCAAGTTCATTGTTAACAGGCCTCAAAAGTTACTGATAGCAGCAGTACTTACCAGAGAGGCAGCTGGATCCAAGTTCCAGGCTGCAGTTAAGAATGGGCGGGGCCATCTCCACTTGCTGTAGCTGACCATTGCACAAGAATCAACATTTGTTTATACTCAGCTGGTGTCTGTACAGACCGAGGAATCACATAATTGTACTCAGTGGGGTTCACTTTACTACTGGAACCCTCTGATTAACTCAGCTGCTGTCTGCAAAGCAGGTAACCAAAAGCAACTGCTGTGGTTACACAGAGGTAAATTGGATAATTGGTGTCTCTTACCAGAGCCCACTAACTGCCACCTCCCTCGCCCATCAGTAAAAATCAAGGGTGTGTAGGGGCCACATACACCACTGTTAATGGATGCCTTTTGGGCAAGCCAGGAAAGCACATCGGATGGGGGAACAAGCACTTGCTGCCAAATGTTCTGACAGCAAAACGGAAAAGGCAAAATAAATATAGGCAGACCAGGAGTAGCAAACATTGCACACTGGTGCCTTACCTGATCAAGACGCTGAAGTACCGAGGACTCCAACATATGAGGCCATGTGTTGGGTCCCGTGGACCAAAACCTGTTCCTAGGACGCCATATGGGCAGGCCTAATGCTTTCCCAAGGTTAAAAGAACAAACATCTTTGCTTCCAATGAGAGCAAAATGAGAAGGAAAAAAAGATGCTGGTAGGGGAGTGTGGCCAGTCTTTAAAGGCTTGGGGAGGGTCTTTCTGACAGTGGCAGTAATGTTACCCTGCTGTTTTACAGGTATGTAATATCCATTTTTGTATACCTTGTTTTATGTAAATTTGACCACAATATGATCACTGTTTCAGTTAAAAACCCAATGCAATAAGATATATTGGAGAGTTGGGTTTGTGGCGTTCTTGTTGATATGAAAGTGTCTCCAGTCAAATGCACTCCACCTTAAAAAAGTATTAAAAAAACATAACTCCACTCAAGTCCTTTCGTCAGCAGCTGTGTGAATATGGGGATCTGGTGCCTTCACAGGCTGGTGTGACAAGGCAGGTTACATTTGGTGCCATGACTCAGACATCATTGGCAATCGCAAAGTGAACGGCGGGGATTCCTGAACTTATCTGTAGTAACAGCAGATTACCAGCACAGACTTATAATCAGTGAACTGTATTTAAAGGTTTAAGAAAATATTCTACTGGAGCTGTAAGTGTATTAAAAAAAAAAAAAAGACAATTTTTTGAACATAGCATAACACCTCCTGGGTATATATAATCTACCCCTGTACAATGTGGAAGAGTCATTTTATCGTGTGAGAATTGTAAATGTAAGTTTTGGCATGTAAGCAATTCAACCTGAAAATATACTGAAAATGTCTGCGTTGTCTGCATCAGATATTCAGGGCGTAGCTATACTGCAATATCAGCACATACATGAGTATGACCCATGAAAGTCATCACTATTGCAGTCGTGCAGCTAGGTACATGCAGGGTACATCTGAAAACCCTCAATTTTTGCAAATTTACAAATTAGCCATTCAATTATAACAGGTCTGACAGCCCAGAACACCAAACTTTATCACACTACACCAGTGAGATACATGCAAACTGAGTAGTGGGCTAAATTTTTGTACTAAATGCATATTTAAAAGAACCCCCTGTATTTAGGGGAGTTGAAAATAAATGTACTGTATATGAATGGGAGAAAATGATGCAGTCTTACCTAGCTAAAAAGGGTTACCAACTCGCTGAACATGGTAAAGAGATTATGGATATACTGATGGGTCATGCAAAAGAACTAGTGAAAACTGGGGTCAGAAAAAACCCATCTATTGATATTAAACATACCCAAGTACTATTTTCCGTATCTTCAAGCAACATTTTGATCAAGCAATATCTTCAGCAACCCCAGTGAGTGAGGTTCAATAGATGATGCATAATTACTGTATCATAGAGACAAGAAACGGACATCTGAATGTAAGCCAGTCAAAACCCTAGCTAGCAAAAGGGGAAGGTCTTAGATGCATCAACTGATATCACTTTTTCTGAACCTCCAGTGAAAGAGAACCTTCCTTCTTATACAAGAGGAAGACAATACCAATACTGAGAGATTTATTGCATTTGCTGGAATAGGTAACTCCAGTTCAAGGGGCCTATCCGCACCCAGTACTGCCTGTATCAACTGAGCAGACTATTTGTGCTTTATGTAAAGATGGTAAACACTCTACAAAAAGCACACTGTATGGTGAACTTATGTTTTCTGTGCTGGCAGTTAAGGCCATAGGAGGCAGGAATGTCAAAAAAGAGGAAATTGCCATGCCAGTTAAACTAGAAAGTACGCATTTAGAGGGGTGCAGTGTAGGTACAAATTCACAAACCCAAATTTCGCATGATATCCGTGACCTATAGAATTGTTACTGGGAACATTTTAAAACCAAAATAAATTATACAATGGTTATATTTCAATGCACACAAAGGGTTTCACCAATTTTTCTATACTACTATTGCTGTTAAAGAAAAATGTGAACTAAATGCTATGATTGATAGTGGCTCAATGGCCTGTATAATGACTGAACAGGTAGAGGAGATATTAGTGCAAGCTAATTTATTAAAAAATGTTCTTGTTCACCAAATGGTATTGTACTTGTAAGCTGTGGTGGCAACAGAGCAAAACTAATAGCTCAGTATGAAATACTGTTAGAAATGTTTAACTGTTAAAAAAAGAGGACAATTTTTGTGATGTGTGTGATGTTCCTGAGAAGCATAGCAATGATGACTCCAATTCCTTTTTGCACCTATGGTGCGAAATTCAAATATTTACTTATAAAGGTACAGATGCCTTTTGTGCAGTGCCCAACTTAAAGGACTAGTTATGGTTCCTGCGTGCATTTTCCAATTCTGTTACACTGATCCTTGATTCTGCCTGTCCCTGGCCTTGTCATGTAAGCCACCGGTTCTGATCTTTGCCTGTTATCTGACTATTCTCCTGGACTCTGTTTCTGTACTGCAATATTGGTGAGTTTGACCCGGCCTGTGACTACTTTCTTGTCTCCTACACTGTACCTCATTGTCTGACTTTTACCAAACTACACTTCTTGTTTCCAGTTACACTACCTCACTCTTGGTTTCCTTGCTTGGTCAGAACTTTCGCATTCGGCCTCTCACATTAAGACCTGGAGGCATTGGAGTAGCAGAGGGCTAGCCAGATGGATCCATGTGAAACTGTTTAATACAAATGATAGATACTGTTTGGAGGAATACAAACATTGCTGTTGTTCATCCTGTATTGCTTTAGAAGACTTTGAACTTAGCCTAAGTTAAAACAGAATAAGTAAAACTGTTACATCTCTCAGTACATTACATTGGTAATTCAATGATAAAAAGTATGTTCCATATTTGAACAATTTAAACCTCATGAAGAAATTAACTGAACACAGATTTATGCGAGGTCTTAGAATTCTGGAAACAAAAACTAGGAGAGCTTTGGAAAACTTTGAACTTAACAGCCAAGAATAAGTAAAACTGTTACAACATCTCTCATTGGTAATTCAATGATAAAAAGGATGTTCCTTATTTGAACAATTTAAACCTCATGAAGAGATTAACTGAACAGATTTATGCGAGGCCATTTTGAACAGACATTTTCCCAGGGGAAGCTGGATTGTGGCAAGGCCAATTTAAACCTCATGAAGAGATTAACTGAACACAGATTTATGCAAGGTCATTTTGAACAGATATTTTCCATTGGGAAGCTGGACTGTGGCAAGGCCAAGGACTTTACACATCATATACACCTAACAGATGACAGATCTTTTCACCTTCCATAGTGGAGTTGGTCTTAAAGCTGCATATAGAAACTTCACATGGTCCCTAACTGCTCTGCAGGGAAACTAGCATAATTTCAAATGGCAGGGGGGAGCCCTCCCACCTCCCCAGGATGTGAGCAGCTCTGTTTGTTTCCCTGTAAAGGAGACAGCGACTGTGTAGATTTGTATCCCAGTGCAGTCTGCATATCCTATTAAGTCTTGCTGTATCAGCTTCTATGGCAGATATTATTTGACTCATACTGTTTTGATAATTTATGACGATCCCTAAGCTTAACCTCCCAAATGAAGCCCAGGCCACACTGAGCATGAGCATAGTCTTGGTCTTGCAAAGATGTTAAACAAAGTTACATGGTGACAGCCCCTTAAAGGAAAACCATACCCCGAAAATGAATTTTTGAGCAACAGATAGTTTATATCAAATCAAGTGACATATTAAAGAATCTTACCTACCTGGTATATATATTTCAGTAAATGTTGCCCTTTTACATCTCTTGCCTTGAACCACCATTTCATGATGGTCTGTGTGCTGCCTCAGAGATCACCTGACTAGAAATATATAAACTCTAACTGTAACAGGAAGAAGTATTGAAGCAAAAGACAGAACTCTGTCTGTTAATTGGCTTGTGTGACCTAACTTTATAGTTTGTTTGGTATGTTTGTGTGCACCGTT
Organism: Xenopus borealis; assembly: GCA_024363595.1. Classification (NCBI taxonomy): domain Eukaryota; kingdom Metazoa; phylum Chordata; class Amphibia; order Anura; family Pipidae; genus Xenopus; species Xenopus borealis. The sequence goes on from CM044441.1 coordinate 73,119,265, forward strand.
GGATCCTATGATCCCAGGAGGCTGTCCTTATATTTTAAAATGGCAATTTTCTATTTATGATTACCCAATGGCACATGCTACTAAAAAAGTGTATTATTATGAAAATGGTTTATTTACATGAAACAGGGTTTTACATATGAGTTGTTTTAGGCAATATCTGTTTATAGAGACCTACATTGTTTGGGGGGTATAGTTTTCCTTTAAGGCCAACTTTGAAAACATAAATAATTTGTTTAATTAGGCTTCTGGTGCAGTAAGTTCATGTTTATAGTTAGTATACAAATACAGCATTTCTAGCATTATTCTATTTTAGTCTTTAGTCACCCTTTAAGGCAATTTGTAAAGTTTCTGGGACATTTCATCACAAGGGAAGGAATAAAAGCCAACACAGAAAACATCTGAGCAATAACAAATGTTGCCATGAGTGACCTAATGGAGGAACATGAAAAAGCACCATCAGTAAAGAAGATAAGATCATTTTAGGGCTAGCAAATTATTATTCTCATACCAGGATTTTCAAAAAGGCAAAGCTGTTTTACAAGTTAACTTCTGAGCCAAAAAGAAGCCAAGCACATTTGTTAAATAAAACTGATAAATTCTATTGGCTAGCTTTATACAAAGAGAACCCTAAGCCATGGGTCCCAGAAGAAATGCAATTTCTATGTTGCTACTTGATTTGTTATTTCTAGATAATGTGTTCCATGTGCATAAAACATTATTCTCACCCATACATGGTGTAGAGAGAAGGACCAGGTTTCACATATAGTTTCACTCACTAAATAAAATGCAAATATAATTATGGTATGTGTTATCTGGATACCTGTAATACAGAAATTCCTAATTACAGGAAGGCCATCTCCCGGTCAATTTTTAGCAAATAATTATAATTGTATCAAATGAGTTAAATTGTAATATTGGTGGCAAATCAGCAGTCTTAATTTTGTTGTTTTATTTAGAAGACATGCATGCTCTAAATTCAGTATATATTATTTTTTTTGCCTTTCCCAGGTAATGCTAGCCAAGTTTAAAGAGTGGCTATAACATACATAAGAAAAATAGAGACATACTATGACAGCATTGTCACCAAGGTACAAGTCCTAAACATCTCAAGGGACTATGAATACATTTGTTTCAAACAGCTGAGAGTGGAACAACAAATTTGATGTTTCTCTTTATTCATATCTATTTCTCTCTTAAGTGTGCCGGAATTTGAGGTTTTTTAGCACAGCTCTCTTTCCAATAAGTGAAGTTAAGAACGGAGACCTCAGTTCCGGATACCCTGACTTCTCCATCTTGTGGGGTCCCTCAGATAGCAATAATATTGAGACAGTTCTATGGGACTTCTCCACTCCTCAGAATTTTCATTCTTTTAAAAAAAACATTGGAGTAATTGGAAAGATTTTAACCCTACTTAGTATTAATTAATTAGAAATAATTTAATCTAACTGGATGAATTGGGATCTGATAAGAGCACTGGTCACTTTATAATAGATCTATTTATTCTAATCAATTTATTTAATGAATTGATTCTACTGAAATAGATTTTTTTATAAATTGATGGAATCATGATGAATTAATTGTTAAATTAATTTTCTATAATAATTTATTGCACCAGCACTTTATGTATACATTTTTATGAGTCTTATATAACAAAATGTATTATTACCTTATAGAGATCACGTCGGGATGTGTAATTAAAGACCCTACTGGGTAGGATCTTACCAGGGAATTTAAGATTGAACATTCATTGGATTAATTGTAAGGGGTTTCTCTTTTTCTTCTGGTTACAAGTTGGCATTATACTGATGTAAGTCAGATCCCTTTACAGTTAAAATATAGATCTTTTCTTTTTAAATATAGGTAAGATAAAATAATTACGAGACCAGCAATAAATTAAGATAACTTATAAAACCAATTTGCTCAAATTCATAAGAAGATAGTAGAGAAATTGAAGTGAAGAGTTGTCTCAATGCTTGCTGACTCATATACAGTATGTATCCCTGGGATAGCACAAAGTAAAAGAAGGCAGGGTAACCGGGACTGTGGTCTTGTAAATTACCTAATGCGTGTAAAGTAGACTAGCTTATCCTGTAAAACCACAAATCTTTTCCCCTTCATTTTCCCTACTATCTTCTTATGAATTTGAACAAATTGGTTTTACAATTTATCCTAATATATCCTTTATAATTTATTTCTCATACTTGAATTCTATAGAATTTTATACAACACTTTTTCTTAAAAATTCAGCACAGCACATTATCTCCATAAAGCAGTATAAAAAGCAATTCCTAAAGTGGATATTCACCTTTACATGTACTTTTAGTATAACGTAGAGAGTGAGATTCACAATTACATAGTAAGTTAGGTTGAAAAAAGACACACGTCTTATTTATTTATTTTTAAACCTGCCTAACTGCTAGTTGATCCAGAGGGAGGCAAAAAACCCATCTGAAGCCTCTCCAATTTGCCTCAGAGGGGAATAAATTTCTTCCTGATTCCAAAATGGCAACTGGACTAGTCCCAGGATCAACTTGTACTATGAGCTATCTTCCATAACCCTCTATTCCCTCACTTGCTAAAAAGCTATCCAACCCCTTCTTAAAGCTATTTAATGTATCAGCCAGTACAACTGATTCAGGGAGAAAATTCCACATAGTTACAGCTCTGAATGTAAATAACCTCTTTTCTTCTAATCGGGTGTGACCTTGTGTCAGCTGGAAAGACCTAGGGGAAGATTTACAATTCACGTGAATTGATCGAAGTTCGATCGAATACAATCGAATTACGATCGTACAATTTAATCGGACCTTCGAATATTCTAATTTGGCCTCTTCGATCATCGAATACCGAATTATCGAATAGTTTGAATTATCGATATTCGCTCATTTGTTGATCGAAGGAATCAAAATTTTAAAAATGTTCGAATGCCTACTTCGCCAGATTGAACCTACTGAATTGTAATAGAAGCCTATGGGAAACCCCCCATAGGCTTCGAATCATACTAATTTTTCACAGGCTCGAAGGAAATTTTACGTTTTTTTTCGTGAAATCGAACGATTGGTATCCGATCGTACAAATTCATCGAGAAATGGAATATTGAGCAAAATGATAGCCTAAAACAATTTGATAAGCATTCGATGGTCGAATGCTTAACGAATTTCGAGTAGGATCAAGCCAGTTTTGAGGAATAATAGTAAATTTGCCCCCCTAATGTTAAATAAAGCATTCAAAAGATTATTATATGACCCCCTTATATATTTATACATAGTTATCATATGTCCCCTTAAGTGCCTCTTCTCCAGTGTGAACATCCCGAATTTGGTCAGTCTTTCCTCATAGCTAAGATTTTCCATACCTTTTACCAGCTTAGTTGCCCTTCTCTGTACCCTATCTAATACAATAATGTCCTGTTTGATTGATGGAGACCAAAACTGTACGGCATATTCTAGATGGGGCCTTACAAATGTTCTATAAATTGCAGAATGACCCCCTCCTCCCGTCACTCTATGTCCCTTTTAATAAAGCTCAAGACCTTATTTGTCCTTGATGCTCCTGGCTGGCATTTCTTGCTACAGCCAAGTTTATCATCTACAAGTACTCAAAGGTTCCTTTCCATAATGGATTTGCCTAGTGCAGTCCCATTAAGGGTATAAGTGACTTGGATATTTTTACATCCCAGGTGCATGACTACATTTATCAATGTTGAATCTCATTTGCCACTTAGCTGCACAGATCGCCTGTTTGTCAAGATCCTGTTGCAAGGATGCCACATTCTGGATGGAATTGATTGGGCTGGATAGTTTTGTGTCATCTGCAAACACTGATACATTACTTACAACAAACTCCCAGAAGTCATTCATGAACAAGTTAAATAAAAGTGGACCTAATACAGAGCAGTCAGGGACCCCACTAAGAAACTTACTGCAAGTAGAGAATGTACCATTAACAACCACCCTCTGTATCCGATCCTGTAGCCAGTTTCCTATCCATGTGCAAACGACTTTATTAAGCTCAACAGACCTTAGTTTAGAAAGCAGTCATTTGTGAAAAGCTTTGGCAAAATCCAAATAGATCAAATCTACTGCCACCCACAGTCCAGCATCTTACCTACCTGATCATAAAATGCAATCAAATTTGTCTGACATGACCTATCCTTCATAAAGTCTTGCTGATTGCTGCTCATAATGCCATTCACTAGGACAACATTTTTAATGTGATCCCTTAATCGTCTTCCCACGTTTCATTATCAAGTGCAGGTATGTCAAAGTTTTTTTTCAGTGTAGGACTACCCGTTACCATTACCTGGCTATAAAATAGGGACAAGGAGTTCCGGGTAATGTGCATAGACCTCTAACCTTCTAGGGGTAGAATCCACCTGTCCGCCAGGAAATTGGGAATGCACTGCGTGCCTCACCTAAATACAGTGGTGTGAAAAACTATTTGCCCCCTTCCTGATTTCTTATTCTTTTGC